>JAJOZX010003945.1:147500-325000 GCA_023014485.1 Bathynomus jamesi | reverse complement strand
TCAGATGCGATAACCATTACACCATGGGCCTCACTCATCCAAATGCCGTAATTCTTCTACAAACTCGCAGAAACCAATGCCCCAAGGGGGCACCTCCCGCATGCCGTAACATTATATACATTTAACTGCAAACACGCAGTATAATTAACGTAAAGAACGACGCTTGTATAGGAATATTCCGCGCAAGACGAGAGAGAGAGAACGAAACAAATGAAAAAATGAGGTAACCACCGGGAATCGAACCCGGGATCTTCCGATTGCCGGTCAGATGCGATAACCATTACACCATGGGCCTCACTCTTCCAAATGCCGTAATTCTTCTACATACTCGCAGAAACCAATGCCCCAAGGGGGCACCTCCGCATGCCGTAACATTATATACATTTAACTGCAAACACGCAGTATAATTAACATAAAGAACGACGCTTGTATAGGAGATATTCCGCGCAAGACGAGAGAGAGAGAACGAAACAAATGAAAAAATGAGGTAACCACCCGGGAATCGAACCCGGGATCTTCCGATTGCCGGTCAGACGCGATAACCATTACACCATGGGCCTCACTCTTCCAAATGCCGTAATTCTTCTACATACTCGCAGAAACCAATGCCCCAAGGGGGCACCTCCCGCATGCCGTAACATTATATACATTTAACTGCAAACACGCAGTATAATTAACGTAAAGAACGACGCTTGTATAGGAGATATTCCGCGTAAGACGAGAGAGAGAACGAAACAAATGGTTTCTGCGAGTATGTAGAAGAATTACGGCATTTGGAAGAGTGAGGCCCATGGTGTAATGGTTATCGCATCTGACCGGCAATCGGAAGATCCCGGGTTCGATTCCCGGGTGGTTACCTCATTTTTCATTTGTTTTTCGTTCTCTCTCTCGTCTTGCGCGGAATATCTCCTATACAAGATTCGTTCTTTACGTTAATTATACTGCGTGTTTGCAGTTAAATGTATATAATGTTACGGCATGCGAGGGGTGCCCCCTTGGGGCATTGGTTTCTGCGAGTATGTAGAAGAATTACGGCATTTGGAAGAGTGAGGCCGATGGTGTAATGGTTATCGCATCTGACCGGCAATCGGAAGATCCCGGGTTCGATTCCCGGGTGGTTACCTCATTTTTTCATTTGTTTCGTTCCTCTCTCTCGTCTTGCGCGGAATATCTCCTATACAAGCGTCATTCTTTACGTTAATTATACTGCGTGTTTGCAGTTAAATGTATATAATGTTATGGCATGCGGGAGGTGCCCCCTTGGGGCATTGGTTTCTGCGAGTATGTAGAAGAATTACGGCATTTGGAAGAGTGAGGCCCATGGTGTAATGGTTATCGCATCTGACCGGCAATCGGAAGATCCCGGGTTCGATTCCCGGGTGGTTACCTAATTTTTTCATTTGTTTCGTTCTCTCTCTCTCTCGTCTTGCGCGGAATATCTCCTATACAAGCGTCGTTCTTTACGTTAATTATACTGCGTGTTTGCAGTTAAATCTATATATATATATATATATATATATATATATATATATATATATATATATATGAAAATTATTTCACGAAAGTAACACGTGAAAAATATTTATGATGAATAAAACCACGAAGGAAAGGAAACACAGAATGGTGCTCAAGCGCTTTCGTCTGATGACATCCTCAGGAACACTGAGGATGTTCCTGAGGATGTCATTAGACGAAAGCGCTTGAGCAAAATGACGTCAGCTTCTAAGTTAGTTATCATTACGTAAGTCTTCAAGTCTTCTATATTCCAAAACTATAGGAAAGTATAGAAATAGTACTTATATACTCATACCGCAATCATTATACCATCCTTGATATACAGTGTATGAAAGCGAGAATGAAGAAGTTTATTAACAGAACAATAGTCCTTATGACAAATAGAATAATGCAAACTGAAAAATTAGAAATAGAAATAATGAAAAATAGCAATGTGGAAATTAAGTGGAGCTACAGGCAAACGTTAATTCTTTGCAGTAGACTGTATTGAGCGTGTCTTGTTTCCTCCGGGAGGTTCGAGACATTGTGTTAACAAACATTTGCGAAGCTGAGCATCTTGTGGGTAACTTATGTAGGAGTTCAAAAGAGCTGTTATAAAGTAAATTTAGAGTTCTGCCAGAACCTTTTTTTTATAATTCACTCAGAGTTGCTGGTCATATACGAGGAACGGGTTTATTACTAAAACCTCGTTTGGTTCTCCCTTAATATGTATACTAAATTTGGTGCAGATTACCCTAGCCATTTAGGCGTGTATAAATGAACATAAACATCATCAGACAGAGATCGTCATCCCCTCCTACATATACATATATATAAATATATAGGGCCTACAGTATACAGTATATATATAACTTGTAATGACCAGATGACAAGAAGTTGGAAAAAAATGATTTAGCTCGGTATAGTTTTCAAGTGCAACATCAGTGGTTCTTTAATTTTTAATTTATTTATAGCAGCTTAATTTCACAACTTGAAATCAAGTTTAAAATTTTGAAAAGGATGAATGAGAAATAATTCACTCACAAATGAAAGAAAATCATCACAGTCCTTTTCATTCCACCGAATGATACATGTTTCAGAATCCGACTAAAAGCATTGCTGATAAAGAGAAACGTGAGTTAATCTCCAAATTGCTGTCGAAACCTTTTTTGGTAATGACGAACAACCCTTTTGGCAAGCATCGTAGCTTCAGTTTCCGGCCAGTTGGTAAATATAACGAGAATTTTTTCAATGAAACATTCTCTTCTGTTGCTAACTTGAAAGATGAGATTACTTCACTGTAAAAACTGTCAAGTGAATTTTAAATATACCTTAAGCAAGTAAAACTTTTATTAATTATACTAGTGTTTTAGTCATACCCTGTTATATTGCCTGCGAATAGTAATGACGAGCTAGACATGCCAGACGTTTCCATTTTCAGTCACTCAGTTACTATATATTATTACTATATACACACACTCGTATTACTATATATTATTGTTAACGTAATATATTCCTACATAAAATTAAAAGCAAAGAAAAAATGTTAAAAAGCATACAGTAAACCGCAAGAACAGCTAAAACTGCACCGCAAATTTTAAAAATGGTCGAGAGACTAAACAATCGTTAGTACGCCTGATTGTACGATATATACAATATAAACAAACAAAATCTTTATTCAGAAAAGAATACAACTGACAGAGTTTTTACAATATTTTTCAATACTTCTATGTACAATTTAGAATTTTAGATATCTGAATATGGAATAGTATATTCACAGTATTCTAAACTGAATATGCTGTTAGAAGCATGGAAGCTTTTTTAGGCAAAATTGATGAGATTAAGTTTATTTATTGCATAAGAAAAGTGAAATTGTCAAATAAATATAATAATGTTAAGAAAGAGTAGTAATAATAATAATTAAATAATAATAATTAATAGTAATAATAATAATAATTAAAAATAATAATAATTAAAAATAATAATAATTAAAAATAATAATAATAATAATAATTAAAAATAATAATAATAATAATAATTAAAAATAATAATAATAATTAAAAATAATACTAATAATAAAAATAATAATAATACTAATAATAATAAAAAACAAAAGATGAAAATTCACATATTTTTAAACAAAATTATCAATTGTATATTTAGTAGGAAATAAATGATGCTTAATAAAAACAAATTAAAAAAGGATAAATTATGAAATTAAAAGTGATTAATGAAATTTGCATATTTTAGATACTTAGTTATAAAATGAGAACTTAAGTTAGTTACTATGGTAAAAATGGCAGTAGTGAACATACATCAGTAGGAGCTAATGAAGTACAGGGCGTTCATAAAAGATCTGAACGATTTGATTCGTTAATATTTTTCATACTAAATAAGATATAAAACAAGAAGCATGTGTAAGCGATAGAACAATAAATAAAGTTGTTTATATGGAAGACCAAGGTTGTCAACATTCACGAACTACAAATCAGGATCAGGGCTGCAATAGCGATGGTCGATGCTTGAGCGCACATGGCGAGAAATTGAATATCGATTGGATGTTGTGCGGGTGACCAATGGAACACATGTTGAAGTTTATTAAACATGTATATAAAACGTTTAGCTGTGCGGAGTCACATAGATAAACTTGTATCTTTGTATATTATTGGGTCATCAATACATCTACTACTTTGAAGGAGACTGCATTTCCTGCAGTTTCCATTTTATAGTTTGGTTTGTGTACAAAATTACTGGTCAGTCTAGTCTTATAATAATGATGTATTTGATAGGAGGTGATTGCTCTGTGAATTGGTGATGTATGTCGATTTTTATTGAGAACTTTGAATGTATTGACACCAACACTGAGTTTGTAAAAGTCATTTAATTTTAAAATATTTAGCTCTTTAAACATTCGGGAAGTGGGACTTTGCCCTTTTTTTATGCATGAAGGAAGAGCCAAGGGCGAATGCCCGCAAAAATGCCCCACCCCCTATAGAGGAAGAAGAGAGCCAAAATCACGGTTCAAAGTTTTTGAGATGACTGGACACTCTGCGTTTAAAAGATTGGCGGTCATAGGCAGGGGGAAAGATGGATTGAGGAAGATTGTTTCAGAGTTGATCGGCTGAGTAGAAGAAAGACTGAAAATACCGATTAACCCTTGCGTTAGAGAGATGGACAGAAAATGAGTGAGACTGTGTAGAAAGTCTGGTACCGCGTGATCTCCTTAATGGAGGAGGCATGTAATTAGAGGGTGCAGAAGAGCAGTATCCGTTATAATAGCGCTAGTAAAGAGAACGTGAGACAACAGTGGGATGAAGAGAAAGGGATTGAAGACAGTCAGTAAGAGGAGGGGAAATGATGAGACAAAAAGCCTTTGATTCCACACGGTCAAGTTGGGCTGTGGGTTGAGCCACCCAACACATGAGAAGCGTAGTCCATACAGGGGAGGACAAGACCGCATGTAGAGAGACAGCAATTGAGATGGGAGTGAAGAAACTGCGGAGCCGGTATAACACACCTAACCTCTTAGAAGCTGTTTTAGAGAGAGTATATGTGATCTTTCCAGGAAAGATCACGAGGAAAGGAAACGTCAAGAATGTTAAGAGAAGAGGAAGGATTGAGTTGTGTATTGTGGAAGGTAAGGGGATAGTCAATGTGGAAGATTGTGACAAGTAGACAGATGAAGGAACTGAGTTTTTGAAGCAGTAAAAGCCACAAGGTTTTCTCCGCCCTAATCAGAGATAATAGAAAGATCAGAGATCAGGTGCATCATAGCCATCTCACGCGAAGCATTGAGTGTCTCTTAAGAGAGACGCTTTGTGAAGCGGATGGAGAAGTGAAGAGTGAAATCATCGGCATTGGAGTGGAGAAGACAGGAAGTGCGAATTAATAGATCATTGATAAATAAGAGGAAAAGAGTGGGTGACAGAACAAAACCCTGAGGAACACCACTGTTAATAGCTTTAGGAGAAGAACTGTGGGCATCTACAACCGTGACCATAGGTGAGCCAGAAAAGAAATCAGAGATGAAAGCTCAGACAGAAGGATAGAAATTTAAGGAGGGCAGTTTGGAAATTAAGGATATGTGCCAGATTCAATGAAAAGCGTTTGATATGTCTTGAGCAATAACAAAGGTTTCATTATTCAAGAGAGTGTGCAGACATTTTTTATGATTGATTGCCAAAGGATGTTTTATATATTGCTTTGAATTACCTCATGTTGTAAATAGGTAATACAGGGTAAGGAGTGCGTTTTGAGGATGTCTTTTTCAGTTTAAACAATATGAACAGAAATCTTGATATTTTGGATTTGATATGTTTTGCATGACTTTTGAAATTTAGATTTTCGTCTAAATTAATGGCAAGCACTTTAACCTCATTCACCCTTGCAAGAGTAAGATTCCCAATTTTAATTTGATAGTTTCTATTCGTATGTCTTGTGGTAATAATTATATAAGATGAATTTGTTAGGGTCAATAAAAGTTTGTTAATACACATCCATAAGTTTTATTTATCAGAAAATCGAAATTATGATGGGAAGAAGTAAATGTGGTATCATTTGCATAGTGTACGCAATTTAATATGGTTGAGAGTTGAAAATCGTTGACGTGAATTAGAATTAGTAATAGCCCAAAGATTTTTTTTTTTTTAATTGTGGTTGTTTAACCTCCTTCGCAACATCTAAGGTCATATGACGGAGGGGACCTACAGCGTTACGTGGGATCCAAACCACGGGTCGCTACATAATCTGGACGCAGAGGACGGTCTCCCATCCAACTACTACCCAGACCCAATGTCGCTTAAACTTCGCTGATCTCCGGAAAGCGGTATTACGACATTGGCCACGACGTAGCCCAACCCCCAAGAATAGATCCTTTGGGACCCCACTAGTTAGCTTCGCCTTGTCGGATAAATTACCTCTTAATCTGACGTACTGCTGACGATTTGACAGATACGATTTGAACCAATCGACGATATTTCCTCTTATTCCATATATGTGAACTTTATTCAATAAGATTTCATGCGAAAGTGCATCAAATGCTTTTGACAAGTCAAAAAAGACCAAGACAGTTTTTTTTGTTGTTGTTGTTGTTTAGGTTCTGATCTGATACACTTTTCTACCACTCGCGCATCAAGCACTGCAAGGCAGCCGCCGCCGTCATCAAGCGGGCATTTGCGCTCGACACCCCGCTCATCGTACACTGGGACGGGAAGCTGGTGGCCGACGTGACGGGAGGCGCGGACAATGTCGAACGGCTGCCCGTCCTTGTCTCCGGCGAAGGAGTCGCCAAGCTCCTCGCTGTCCCAAAGCTCGCCACCGGCACTGGTCAAGCAATGGCGGACGCTGTCGTCGAGGCGCTGAAGGACCGGCATCGCAAACCGCGTCGCCGGCCTGAGCTTCGATACGACGGCGTCCAACACCGGCGCGTGCGATGGGCGCCTGCGTGCTCATCGAATAGAAGCTGGGCAAGGATGTGCTCAACCTTGCCTGCCGCCACCATATGCTCGAACTCGTAGCCGCCAAGGCGTTCGGGGAGTGTTTCCGCGCCTCCTCCGGTCCCAACGTCCAGCTGTTCAAGCTATTCAAGGAACGGTGGGATTCCATCAACACCGAGCGCCAAATGGTCATCGACGACGAGGAGGCCACGGCGGCCCTCATGGACGCGCGCGACGACCTCATCGCCAGCTACCATTTTCATCTCTCTCAACAGCAGCCGCGCGATGACTACCACGAGCTCTTGGAGCTGTCCATTATCGTCCTCGGCGGCATGCCTACGCGCGGCATCCGGTTCATGCGCCCAGGAGTCCTCCACCGCGCGCGCTGGATGGCGAAGGCCATTTATTGCCTCAAGATGTTCCTGTTGGTCTTCACCGCGCGGGAGCGGACCGGTCTCAGGCGATTCATCAACATCGCTCTTGCCCTCTACGTCCCGGCCTGGTTCGCTTCACCGAACCCCGCCGCCGCCCTGGCGAACGACCTTGCCCTCCTCCAGGACTTCGTCGGCTACGAGGACAAGGCGCTCGCCAAGGTTCTGGCCGACGGCTTCGCACGCCGGCACCTGTGGTATCTTAGCGAGCCACTCGTGTCGCTCGCCTTCTTCGACGACAACACATCTGCGGAGACAAAGAGGATGATGGTGAAGGCGCTCGAGGAGCAGGAGGGCTTGGACAGCCCCCGAAGCGCGTCGTCGTCGAGCCGAAGCCGGCTGCGGTGAACGGCAAGACCCTCGCGGATTTCGTCACCCAGTCATCGAGGCTCTTGTTCCACGTACTAGCCATCGACGGCGCCTTCCTGTCCTCCGACCCAGCGGAGTGGCCCAGTGACTCAAGGTATGCCGCCGCCGCGCGGAGGGTGGCGAGTCTCCGCATCACTAACGACTTCGCCGAGCGCGGCGTCGCTATGATGCAGGACTACAACCTGGCACTGACAAAGGACGAGGACCAGCGTCAGTTCCTCCTCCAGGTCGTCGAGGCGCATCGCCAGCGCTACCCTGACGCCCGCAAGTTCACCGTGATTTCTGCAAACTAGGCAACAATGAGTGGGAGATGGGCGCCAATGAGACCCCTCCTATTGAGGGGCTAATACTCGAGTAGAGGGGGACCTAGTATACAATTCAACTACAAAGTACTGACATGCCGAAGATATCAGTTCTATTCAACGGCATTCCGCAACGACAATTTTCAAAATACGTACAATACTCTCCTATGATTCACCCGGGTGAGAATACAAAAGAAAGTATCCGGGGGAAGTAGTAAAAATTATGTGATCGCTCTCAAACTTTACAGGATTAGTTTTTATAGCTATTCGCACAATATCCGAGGGTGCATTCATAAAAATCGCAAAATTTAAAATTTAAGCCCAAATAAGAACAACTCTAATATATATATATATATATATATATATATAGAGAGAGAGAGAGAGAGAGAGAGAGAGAGAGAGAGAGAGAATTAGCTAAACTATCCAAGGTTATGGCGACGGACGCTGCGGTTTTATTTCCCTTACACTTTCCTTACTAAAGGCACTTTAAATTACGTAGGACTCCCGCCCCCTAAACAACTATGACAGTTGTTGCCCCAGTTACAAATTTAGAAAATTCTTATAAACTAGAAAAAGATCTTCATTGATTAGTTGCTTGGGCTAATAAATGGCAGATAAAATTCAATTTTTAAAAATGCAAAGTCATCCATTTTGGTGGAAATAATGAAAACTTTAGTTATGAGATGCAAAGAAACTGGATAGAGGATGTTAGACAGAAAAAAAGATCTTGGCATTATGGTTAGTACTGATCTAAAATTTTTTAAACAGTGCTTAGAGGCTAGAAATAAGGCAAATATAATGCTAGGTATTATTAAGAGGAATGTTAGACAGAAAAAAAGATCTTGGCATTATGGTTAGTACTGATCTAAAATTTTAAACAGTGCTTAGAGGCTAGAAATAAGGCAAATATAATGCTAGGTATTATTAAGAAATGTTAGTTACATGGCCGTAACTACCTATGAGGTCACCGAGGTCCGGACCTCGGTAATTATTTCCTAAAAAAAAAAAGACTGAACCGTGAAATATTGCTGCAGCTTTAATAAAAGTATTTTTGCTAACAGGTCCCTTTGTACAGTATTTAATTATAGACAAGGGTTTTGTGTTTAGTGTATAGCTTGGGTTGTGTTTGTAGATGTCATTTTGGTCTGAATTTTGCTCGTCCCGCCGCGCTCGAAAAAATCTGGACCTCACTAATTTCTAAACCCTAGTTACGGCCCTGGTTAGTTACAAGAGTAAGGAAGTCATCTGTAAATTATATGATTATTATGTTAGGCCTTCCTTAGAATACTACTTATTTTATTATGGTAATTATATTAAATTTGCAGTATATATCATCTAGTTTGTCCAAAAATCTTTGAAAAGAAGGTAGATCTGATTAAGCTAACCTGAAACAACTGTAAATTTGTCACCTTGCAGTTAACTGAGGAAAAAGTTTGAAATGTGGGTGAGTTTGTGTTAGAAAATTATAGCCACTGTATTGTTTTACTTTTTGTACCAGTCATAATTGACTTATTATACTATTTATAAAATATCTTCTGATCTTCCCCTTCAATAGAACCAGTTAAATTTATTGGAATTCGGTTTCTAATTAGCTTCTGTCCCCACAAAAAAATGTCCTATTTTGCATTACTCTCTCTGTTTTATGATGTAATACATGGTCTTGACTTGACCCCCCGTGTTATTTCCTTATAAAAAGGGCCAGCCTATATGAGACATGTGGAATAGCCCCTAATTAATGTTCTATCATTACAGCTTTTTACTACCAAAAAATACAAAACAATTCTTTAATAATAACATTTTTTCATTACTTAGGCACTATCTGAAATTAATAGGGCTATATTGTTTTAAGTATGCAATTAATGGCAACAGTGTTATGTTTGAAATTGATACAGCTATATTGGTGTCAGAAATCTTTTACAGTAAATACATTAGCTATGAGATACATGGAGAAAGGTTTTATCAATTTCAATTGCTTTATCCCCAACGTTTATGCAATGCTTGAACCTTCTACATTCATTTTCAGGTTCCTATACCATAAGTTTCCATTTATTTCCCACAAAATGTTTGATTTTTAAAAACAGTGATGCCTTGCAGGTACTTCCCAGTCTGGGAAACCATCCTAAACTATGAAATTTTTTGCAAGTAAACCCAGAATGGAAAGTTTAAGTTAGAGAAGTTCTACATTGGTAGGTTTTTATTCTACAGTATAGCAATAAAATTGAGAAGCTTTGTAGTACAGAAGAGTTTTGGACAGTCTTCAGCAAAATGAATGACTGCACAATTTTTTTTGAACATTGCTGTTTAAAATATAACATAAATTAACTTCACATGCTATAATTAAGTTCTAAAATTATTTATGTGCATTTGTATAAACCCAATATCTCTTTTCATGGGTCATCCGTGAACATCACAGAACTCTCATGTTCACTTATTACCTAAGAAGGACTCAATTTTACTTCTTCTGTGGTATGAAATAATCATTCTACTATATTCTTACACGTAACAGGCAAATCTTACACAACGTACCGTTGAAATAAGACTTTGCTACCACCTGCTGAAATGAATCTTGCACGTACTTAACTGCTGGAAACACGGGAGAGAATTTAGCTGATCATACCCCGTTTACATTCTAACTCTCAGCTAATGAGAAATTTCACAGGATATGTTTAATCTATATAGTTAACTGGGGGAAAATAACAGAGGCTAGTTGGTGCAAAAAGAACAGTCCCCTTCCACCCCCCTAAAAATAGATACTATCTGCGAAATGAGGCTTGCTTGTATTAGAAAGTAACCAATTTTTCTTTCCGCATGACTAAATCATGTCATTAGAGGACAGTGAAAAAATGTATTGGCTTATGTAGAAATGGTAACTGTTTTAATGTACCAGTATTTCAGGTACAGTGAAAGCTTTATTATCCGGCACCTGTCAGATAAGCAAAAATTCAGGTTACAAAGGGCCCTCTGCCATATGATATAGATAATTATGAATACAAAAGTATTTTTATCATCCTGAATCTTACGTATGTATTAAATAGTTTAAAATAGGTATACAGTATTATACAGTAATGTTATCATTAAAATACAATTATATTATTGTACGAATAACCTACCATAACTAGTGTCCACTACACCTACTTATCTCTTGTAGCACAGTTATATCAACTCCAAATTTATTCTCGTACCTGCAAAATACAGATATCTTTTATCATGTTCTACCTATTTACTATTGGCATTCAATCTCTTCAGCAATGACCTTTAACAAATATAGCAATAATGATAACAGGTAAGTAAATAGTAGTAAGAAAAAAGATTATCAGTCTTATTTAAGTCAATATTTTAAATTTTTTATCAAAGGAAGAGAGATTAGTGAAGCATCAAATTAACCTTTTAACGACCGAAGAATTTGTAGGGTTAAGTTATGAGTGCGTGTATGGGAAACGGTACATATTCGACCCAGTGGTCCAAAAGAAGTTAAGTTAATGAATGCAAAAGTAAACTATATTAACAGAAGGTAAAACTGTGACTTCAAATGGATTCAATTAGATTATGAACAAGCAATTATTAATGTTAGATAGCTAATTAGTTGGGCCTATTTATAGTAGCTACTTATCATTAGCTCATCACTTACAACATTCATTAATCAGTTTGATACTGTTTCCATACGTGTAACCAAGATCTTGAGATACAGCTGGAGAGATGAAAAATTAGCGTTTACCTATCTGAATTAAAGAGACTGGACGAAGAGTATGAAGAAGATATCTGCCTTTGTGACGGGTAATTTAATATAAATATATAATGTTATAATGTTTCAGACCAACAAAGACCCGAGGATCCACTCATGGCTGGTCTACCTAACTGTGTTCGTAATTGTGTATTGTGCATGTCCTCTGTGGTGGCGGAGGGGACCTACAATTTTACGTGGGTTCCGAACCACAAAGCCTTAATTTTACTACCTTAAACTATACCCAATCTATCAGCATATGCGTCTAATCGACTTTTAAACATGTTTATAGACGTCCTACTAATTACTTCTACCGGCAAACTATTCCAGCTATTTACTATTCTATGCATAAAAAAGTTTTTGGCAACTCCTGTCTCGAACCTTCTACTTGTCAACTTACACCCGTTATTTCTAGTCCTATTATATTGAGATATTTCGAAAAAGCTATCTCTATCTACGTTATCGAACCCATTCATAATTTTGAGAACCTGGATTAGATCACCCCTTAGCCTCCTAGTCTCGAGTGTAGTCAATTTTAATTCCTTAAGCCTATCCTCGTACGACTTTGACCAAAGCGACGGAATCATCTTAGTTGCTCGTCTTTGAACTCTTTCAAGTTTGTCTATATCTTTGCGCATATGCGGATTCCAAAATTGGATCGCGTACTCTAAATGGGGTCTAACTAATGATTTATAAAGAGGAAGTATAATATCGCGCGATTTGTACTCAAAATTCCGAGCTGTAAAACCTAACACTGTTCGCTTTATTGACCGCTGCTGTACTTTGTTACGCTACTTTTAAATGACCAGTGACTATAACTCCTAAATCTTTTTCCTGCTCTACGCTTGTTAACTCCTTCCCTGACATACTATACGCAAAATTACCGTTACGCGAACCTATATGTAAAATTTTGCACTTATCGACGTTAAATCTCATTTGCCATGTGACTGACCAATCAACGATTTTATTCAGATCTTCCTGGATTTTACCTCTATCTTCGTCATTAATCACCCTACCACCCAGCTTCGTGTCATCTGCAAACTTTGAAAGTGTACTGACTAGGCCGACATCTAAATCGTTAATATATATAAGAAAAAGCAAGGGGCCCAATACAGAACCCTGAGGAACGCCACTCGCTACATTAGCCCAACACGACTCCGCTCCATCAACGACCACCCTGTTTCCTACCTCGCAACCACTCTTCTATCCAATTTATTACTACACCCCTGATTCCATGAGCCTTGGTTTTTTCAATGAGTCTTTTGTGTGGTACGGTGTCAAACACTTTTTGAAAATCTAAATACACTACATCAACTGCCCGATGACTATCGTAAAGTCAACCACGCTTTGAAAAAATTCTAAAAGATTAGTTAAGCAAGATTTGTTTCGTCTAAAACCGTGCTGCGTATTTCTAACTAAGTTATGCAATTCTAAGTGTTCGACTATATGATCCCTAATTATTGATTCCAGTAGCTTACCTACAACAGACGTTAAACTGATTGGCATGTAATTTCCCGCTGCACCTTTATCGCCTTTCTTAAAGATAGGTGTTACGTTTGCTAACTTGAAATTATCTGGTACGCACCCTCAGAAATAGACGCATTAAAAATCTTTGTTAGCGGCACAACAATGCTATCTTTTAATTCTTTTAGTTGTATGGGATATATGGAATCCGGCCCCCGTGATTTACTTATTTTCATTTTATCAATATAGCGCATTACCTCCCCTTCACCAACCACAATATTATCCAAAATATTACCATTATCAAAAGGTATTTTGTCTATGACCGTAGGGATATTCGTTACATCTTCTATAGTAAAAACTGACGTAAAAAATTCGTTTAGCAAGGTAGCCATTTCCTTGTTTTCAGAAACTCGATCTCCGTTAACATTTTTCAACGGCCCCAAGACACTTTTTACTGGATTTCTATTGTTGACGTATTGAAAGAATCGCTTGGGGTTTTCTTTACCGTCACGAGCTATGGAGATTTCAAATTCGCGCTTGGACTTTTTTATTACACTTTTCGCTTCACGCCTTAGAGATATGTAGTTGTTTCGTAACACAAAATTGCCTTTATCGCACTTATGTAACCTATAAGCCCTATCTCTACTCTTTATAATGTCTCCTACTCTAGAAGTAAACCATAAGGGCTTGTTGTTTACTTTCGCACGATTAATTTTGTACTGTACACATTCCTCATTTGGTACTCCGTAAGTATGCGCTCTACCTCAAAAACCGTGATCTACGCAGCAAAATTTTACGAGAAAAGATTCTACATTTTTAGTCGTGATTTTTTTTTAGTATATTATATTTATGTTTTTGAAATTATGAAATTGTGAAATTACATATTACAATAATTAAATGCATAATTGATGCATAATTTCAGCTTATCAATTTAAGAGAAAATGTAAGTAGTGATATATAGAACAAATGTCATTTAAAAAATCGCAGAACAAATCTTGCGAGTTTTTTCTCATTAATCTCCAGACCTAACCTAAACTAACCTAACCTAACCTAACCACCTGTACCTTTTCAATAACCATTTGCCTACCTGTTAATCCTTTAATTCGCTGTGATACGGTTATTATCATGGGTAGATCGCATACTTAAGTCAAAAAAGTCCGGTAGAGCGCATACTTAAGGAGCACCCCTCATTTATAGTTCTAAATACTGTTTCAAACGATTCCCATATTAGTTTTGCGTTGGAGATCCCCATTACGTTTTCCCAATTGACGTATGACAATTCATTTCGAAATTTACAAAAGTCTGCGTGCTGGAAGTTTGGAATTTTAGTCGAGTTAGCTGGTTTCGAGTGACTTACTGAGAGGACAAACTCTACCATATTGTGATCGCTATTGCTTAACGGTTCTATTACTTGAAGATCAGTAATTAGCCTATCATCCGTAGTTATTACTAAATCTAAAATACTGTCCAACCTCGTAGGTTCCCAACCTTTTGAATAAGAAAGCTATCCTCGAGAAAATTAACTAAACGATTACCTTCCACGTCTCCCTGCATTGTATAGTAATTCACGTTGGCGCAATTAAAGTCACCCATAACTAAAGCCTGCTTACTACCTATTATACTCTTTAGTTCACGATATAACGCTTCGTCTGTATCAGCTGTTTGATTAGGGGGCCTGTATATAACCGCAACAAGAAGTCTGAAATCGTTCAATTTAAGTTCTACTATAGTCGAATCTATCGGTTCTGGAATTGTGTGCTTTACTTCTATAACGTTCGCAATATTATCTTTGATATACAACATAACACCGCCTCCTCGTCTACCTATTCTGTTTTTAACAAAAAGTCTATAACCTCTAATTTGATACTCCCCTACAAAGTCACGTGTTTCAGTGCTAACCCACGATTCATTTATCGAAATTAAATCATAGTCTTTACAAGCAATTAAAGAAAAAAATTCGTTTATTTTATTTCGTAGGCTACGAGCATTTAAGGATAGAACCTTCAAATTGTTTGTAATTGCGACATCTTCGCGAGTGCAGGGGAAATTTGTGGAAATTACGCTGGGACCGTTCGAGTTACGGCAGCCTGAAAAGAAGAGACAGTATTATGAAATAGTCTTCCTAAACGCGCAGCTCCAACGTCATTAAGATGAAGTCCATCTCCGAGGAACAAGTCCCTCCTGCCGCACAAACTGTTCCAAAAATTCGCAAAATGCACTCCTTCCTGTTGGCAGAGATTTTAGGTTATTGTTAATATAGGTCGCCTTGCTGTAGAAATCGTTACGTTGGATAATTCGAGGAAGTATACCTGTTTAAAACAATCTTACTAGTTTTTCCTTTAATCGCTCTAATAAGTCCCTGTACCTAGCCGGCAGTTCTTCCGATCTAAAATTTAAAACGTTATTAGTATCGACATGAATAACATACGTTGTGTCGTCGGAGGTACCGTCTGTAAAATGGTCAACACTATTAGTTATATCCTCCACCCTTGCACCAGGGTAGCAGTAACGGCGCCTACGACGAGGAAAAATATATAGGGGCATGTACACTTATCATCAAAAATGTATTAAACTAAAAGCTAACAGAGTCAATGAAGTTGCTGCCACTGTGAACATTGTCATATCTTTCAAGTGTTTTAAACACTCGTGGGTAGTTCGAAATGCATTTAAGCTTAATAGAGGATTCTTATACATAAAAGTGTTTGGTATTTTGTCACTGTTGAAGATTTAGATGGTCAGTTCCTAAGAAATGCTAAACTTTGTTATTATATGTAGGTTTTAAAAGCCCAGCATAAAGCTAAATAAAAAATAATTTGGACCATGAAAGTTCAAGTTAACCACAGAATTTTTATACCTAGCTAATGTAGAGATGCAGTGAATTTCAAATCCTTTCAACCCAGAGGAAAATTTATCCAGAAACACTTACTTTATTTACTCTTCCAACAGTACATTATTCTAATAATCGCGAATCAATCATTAGTTAATGAAATTTTATTGTACTTCAAGCTCCAAGGCCTACTAATAATTTAAAATAATATAATGGCTGAATCTGTAAATATACATATAATTGATCAGTTTAGTGAACGCTAGCCTAGATTATGAGAAAGTTAATATATATATATATATATATATATATATATATATATATATATATATATATATATATATATAAATATATATATATATGATCACCTGAAGATCAGGGCCCCAGCCTTTTCTAGTTAGCCTTATAAGGTTAACTAACGAAAATATCACGACCTAACCTAACCAATCGTTAGGTCAATTCTACGCCCTTGACGATTGGTTAGGTTAGGTCGTGATATTTTCGTTAGTTAGCCTTATGAAGCTAATTAAAGAAGGCTGGGGGCCCTGATCTTCAGGTGATCCTCCCTCTCTCTCTCTCATATATATATATATATATATATATATGTATAGAAACGACGTAAGTATAGAGGAGTGTTCTGCACACGAGGAAGAGAAATAACAAACAAATGAAAAATAAGGCACCCGCCAGGGAATCGAACCCAGGATCTTCCGATTGCCGGTCAGACGTGCTAACCACTACACTACGGAGCCACGATAGTCAGAAGTTGTAATTCTCCTACATAGGGCAGAAACCAATGCCTTGAGAGGGCACCCTCGCAAATCGTGAATATGTACATTTAACTGCAATGACCGCGCAGTATATTAACGTATAGAACGACGTAAGTATAGAGGAGTGTTCTGCACACGAGGAAGAGAAATAACAAACAAATGAAAAATAAGGCACCCGCCAGGGAATCGAACCCAGGATCTTCCGATTGCCGGTCAGACGTGCTAACCACTACACTACGGAGCCACGATAGTCAGAAGTTGTAATTCTCCTACATAGGGCAGAAACCAATGCCTTGAGAGGGCACCCTCGCAAATCGTGAATATGTACATTTAACTGCAATGACCGCGCAGTATATTAACGTATAGAAACGACGTAAGTATAGAGGAGTGTTCTGCACACGAGGAAGAGAAATAACAAACAAATGAAAAATAAGGCACCCGCCAGGGAATCGAACCCAGGATCTTCCGATTGCCGGTCAGACGTGCTAACCACTACACTACGGAGCCACGATAGTCAGAAGTTGTAATTCTCCTACATGGCAGAAACCAATGCCTTGAGAGGGCACCCTCGCAAATCGTGAATTACAACTTCTGACTATCGTGGCTCCGAAGTGTAGTGGTTAGCACGTCTGACCGGCAATCGGAAGATCCTGGGTTCGATTCCGGGCGGGTGCCTTATTTTTCATTTGTTTGTTATTTCTCTTCCTCGTGTGCAGAACACTCCTCTATACTTACGTCGTTTCTATACGTTAATATACTGCGCGGTCATTGCAGTTAAATGTACATATTCACGATTTGCGAGGGTGCCCTCTCAAGGCATTGGTTTCTGCCCTATGTAGGAGAATTACAACTTCTGACTATCGTGGCTCCGTAGTGTAGTGGTTAGCACGTCTGACCGGCAATCGGAAGATCCTGGGTTCGATTCCCTGGCGGGTGCCTTATTTTTCATTTGTTTGTTATTTCTCTTCCTCGTGTGCAGAACACTCCTCTATACTTACGTCGTTTCTATACGTTAATATACTGCGCGGTCATTGCAGTTAAATGTACATATTCACGATTTGCGAGGGTGCCCTCTCAAGGCATTGGTTTCTGCCCTATGTAGGAGAATTACAACTTCTGACTATCGTGGCTCCGTAGTGTAGTGGTTAGCACGTCTGACC
The DNA here is from genome assembly GCA_023014485.1 of Bathynomus jamesi. Lineage (NCBI taxonomy): Eukaryota > Metazoa > Arthropoda > Malacostraca > Isopoda > Cirolanidae > Bathynomus > Bathynomus jamesi. The sequence goes on along the minus strand of JAJOZX010003945.1, from coordinate 307,030 downwards.
GGCACTCGGAAGATCCTGGGTTCGATTCCCGGGCGGGTGCCTTATTTTTCATTTGTTTGTTATTTCTCTTCCTCGTGTGCAGAACACTCCTCTATACTTACGTCGTTTCTATACGTTAATATACTGCGCGGTCATTGCAGTTAAATGTACATATTCACGATTTGCGAGGGTGCCCTCTCAAGGCATTGGTTTCTGCCCTATGTAGGAGAATTACAACTTCTGACTATCGTGGCTCCGTAGTGTAGTGGTTAGCACGTCTGACCGGCAATCGGAAGATCCTGGGTTCGATTCCCGGGCGGGTGCCTTATTTTTCATTTGTTTGTTATTTCTCTTCCTCGTGTGCAGAACACTCCTCTATACTTACGTCGTTTCTATACGTTAATATACTGCGCGGTCATTGCAGTTAAATGTGTATATATATATATATATATACACGGTGAACCAAAAGTAGGTGGACAGTAGGTTGAATACGGTTTGTGTTATATTATATTATAACTATGGTGTTCATTATAACTATGGTGTTTGTGTTATATTATATTAAATATTATAACTAAATTTATTTAAATTTTATTTTGTATTATAGTATACAAAAAAATTAAATATGTATTCTCAAAATAAACGTTATCATTTACTGTCCACCTACATTTGGTTCACCCTATATATATATATAAATAAATGATATAGTGTGTGTGGGTGTGTACTTTTCTCTTTCAATGAACCTTCACGTCATAGGTTTAATAAGTAAAATGCTTACAACTTTCTGTAGGTAACTGTATAAAGTCTTGTTGAATACAGTAGCACCCTTATATCATTCGTTCAAAAAATAGTACGGTGGCTACCATCACCTATCATATACACGTAGTTTTTCTTAAATAATCTTAATATAGAAATCCTTAACCGACTTATAAGCACTTTTAAGTAGAGTGAATCATATATACTGCATGAGTTTTGCAAAGAATCGAAAGCTAGAGACACTAATTAGTTTAACCTGCCAAATATCTTACTGTAAATTTGAAATTTTTGTGCATCAGTAAAATTCACTAAATTTTTTCTTATACATAGATTTTTAAAACCATCACTGGAGGAATTTATATTTTGCAGTATGTAAACTTAAATTTTATATTCTGCCACAAAATCATTAATAAAATTACAAGGAAGTTCGTTAACATATAAATAATTTCAGTAGCAACTATCTACTATTGAGAACTTTATAAAGAATGTTTAGGCTGCTTTCTGAAGGCGCTTAGGTGCATGTGACTGGGGGTAGGATAGACTAAGTCTGCCCTTTAAATCATTAAGCCTACTTGTTGGCCTAGTGGCTGTTGCTCAATTCTGAAATGTTAGTTTTGCCTCGTGACCGGCCTACCTAGTGGGACTGTGGTAGGCTTGGTTACGCCAACCCTTTAAAGTATTAAAGCTACTTGTTAGCATACCAGTTATACTACTTGAGGACTTTTCACGTTGAAATAAAGCCAGTTCAGTAATAAATTTACATAAAAATTCATGAGATTATAAATAATAAAACCAAACAACTTTGAAAGAGGAGCACGAACTCGGGAACTCAGGAACTCCTACAATTATATATATATATATATATATATATATATATATATATACAGTGCTAGGCAGCGCAAACGAAAATTCACTTGCGCAAGCGCAAATGCGCAAACCCAAACCCATACCTTGCGCAAGCGCAAATGCGCAAACTTCTCGAAACTTGCGCTTGCGCAAACGCAAACGCAAAGTTGAAAATTAAATTCATTTTGAACATTTTCAATAAATGTATTTTAAAACATAAGTTACAAAAAAGATTAGGTATGATTGTAAGGAAAGTCTTTATCTTATCTTTACAATGGATTTTTATTTTTATATCATATAAATATTTGATATATTTAATAAATTATTTAAATTATTCTATTATTAGTGTATAAAATTAAGATTTATAATTATTATTTATTTACCTGTGCAAAAGGTCCTGGGCCTTGCTATTGTTGAAGGCGGCAGATCCAGCAAAGGAGGACTCTATGCTGGCCTGGCGCACTCCCTTGGAGCCAGAGTCCTTGGTGTCGCCAGAGAGGGACCGGCCGCGCTTGGACCCACCAGTGATGGCAGCGAGGTCTTTGCTCTGGTTGGGGTGAACCTTGAAAAAAAAATTATAAATTATATTGTAATGACAGTGATATACAACAGAAGTGTTTGAATTGAGACAAAGTATAATTTATTATTTAATATTTAATTATATTTTAATAAATAATAATTTCTAAAGTTAACTACTTATCAAGTTTTTTAAAAATTATAAATTTATAAATAAACTTAAACTCACATGCTGGTAGTGGCTCTTGAGGGTGTACATGCTGATGGTGTTGAAGCTGACCTTGGCCTTGCACCTCTTACAGATGATGCTGCCCCTGTAGACCACCCTGCCCCTCTCAACCACCCTCTTCTTGCTGGTCAAAGGTCCAAAGAAGGTGTCCAGGTGGGGCCAGGGGTTGTTGAGGTCCTCTTCCTCCTGGTGAAGCTCTGAGCCATGGCTGGTCACGCTGCCGGCCGGGCTGGGGGCAAAGGTGGGGCTGGACAGAGACTGGTGTCTGAGGCTGTCCATGGTTCACTAGTTATATACAGTAGTTATGACTTATGAAGTTTCTAGAAGTTACTAGAGTAGTTAGTAGTTTGAACTCTGAAAGAGAGAGAGAGAGAGAGAGAGAGAGAGAGAGAGAGAGAGAGAGAGACTTGCGTTTTAGCTTTGTGTAAATAACGATACATTTTTACGAATACATAAATTAATAAATGAATGAAAGACACTTGGGAGATCTTAGCCTACATGAAATAAACGAATGAATGCACAAATATAAAGAATTGTATTCTCCTCTTTTCGAGATAACCTAAATACGTTTACACAAATAGACTACGTCACAATTTCAAAATATTTTTAATCACATTGCGTTTAGGAGCAACCGCTTTGCCAGAAAACCTTCGCGCGTTTATTGCCTACAAATAGCATACAGTTAGGGTAGCCCTGTTCAAAAATCAACTTTTTCTTATTTTCATAGGTTTCTGTACTTTTTCCCATGCTTTTTGACCTGAAAAGGTCGAAAATCACAACCATTTTGACCTAGGTTGTTGGGAAGCATTGCCGCATGGAGCTTTAAGTTTTCTGCCTTGAAATCGGCCAAAAGCACCAGTTCCGGGGTCCCTTGAATCATGTTTTGCACTATAACCTTTTATCTAAACAAGATAGAGCAACAAAATAGGCACCAAATTAAAGTGTTTTTAATCCTCTTTCTAACTTATACAATTATGATAGTCTTGGAACAAGAAATGGCACATTGGTACATACAAAGATTTCAGAAATATCACAAAATTCGTTTTCTCACACTCAAGGCAGACAAGGCGCCTTATTCATGACACAAATTTGAGATTAACATTTTGTCACAAGTCTAATCGATCAAGAAGTGAAAGCATTACATGATGATTAATTTCATAATGACATTTACACAGTCAGTTGTTGAGAGTTTGTTTCTTGAAGCTGTCAAAGCGGCGTCTGTTGAACTCCACAGCTTGAAGGAGATAGTCCCTTTGCTTGGCATCTGTTGTTATGACATTTGCAAAGTCGCTCATCATCTTGACACCACGTTCAGCAATGTCATTCACCGCTTTCAGATTCTTAACATAGTCCAACGCTTTTCTGTAGTCCTCATTCTGTGGCCAAGACGTGACAGGTTCCAGAAGCCACTCGGATCCAATGTTCAGTGTGTCCAGCAGGAAATGTGATTCTGAGCCAATGAGATCAACCAGGGTGGTCTTAGCTGTGACTCTCTGGAATAGAGGCTTTCCTGTTCTGAAGCTGTCTGGCTTCTCAGTGGCATGTAACTGGGCAGCAATGTCGTGCTTCAATGTGTCACTCAATCTACTGCTGAACAGGGCAAATGGCACGACTTCCTGCATCAGGTACCATTTGTGGTTTTCCATCTTATTAAGTACTGCATCAGCAAGCTCTGGGTCAGTTTTCTTGTACTTCAACATGTCCTTGATTAGACTTAGATCATTCACGGGAGCATCTGCAGCAGACATTGACATCATCCATACAGGAGTGTAGAACAGCGCAAGGAAGGTGTTGAGTCTTTCCAGCTTTGATACAGTGTCTTCGTCGTACTCAAGTTGATCTGCAAACATCAGCATTTTCATGGAGTACAGGTTTCTGGCCATCCATCTGGCCTGATGAATGGCGCCTGGTCGACTCCAGTGAATACCTCGAGGAGGCGTTCCTCCAAGAACAATGACTGTCAGTTCAGCCATTTCCCTGTAGTCGGCTCTTGGAAGCCTTTCTGCTGTTAGAATGTCTTGGAGTATTTCTTCACTGTTCTTCTTTTCCTTCAGCCATTTGCTGTTGATAGCCAGCATCTTTGGGTTTTCCTTGGACAAGTCCGTCCAAACATCCTTCAGATGCTCAAACCAGGGATTATCTGGCCCCTTCACCTTCCCAAACAGCTTCTCCCAAACTGCTCCTACTAGGATTTCCAGGATGTGATGTCGACAGGCCAGATAAAACACCTTTTTGTTCAGCATTTTCTCTAGCAGTTTGGCAGCTCCTCTGTGAACTCCACTGTTACTGGATGTAGTGTCAAAAACAAGGGCAGTAACATTATCCGTAAGTTCCCATGTCTCCAGTAAATCCATTGAAGCCTCATCCTGAGCTGTGCCAGAAAGAAGAATTGTCGATGACAGGTACTCCCAATAACTTTCCTTCAGTGTATGAAGGTGGACCAGACACTAGCACAGCTAAAGTCTCTGAGGTACTTCCAGGTTCACTGCCCAAGACATCTTTGAGCAACTTTCCATCCCAGTGTAAGGCAGCGTACTGTGGGGGGTTTTCACAAAACTTGGACATGTGACTCTGGCTGATATTATACCTGGACAGCATTCTGTTGCGACGTGTTGTTGAGGTTGAGATGACGAAGTTATCCAGATCAGCCCCTCCAGCTTTCAAGGTGGCAGAAACCATGGCAGTAACTTGATTGTCTGATAAACCAAGACGATCAGCTGTATTGCAGATGACATCACATTCCATGACCTTCCTTGGAAACGTCAAAGTCACACTAGTCACAGTGTCTTGATGGTGAGAACATCCAGGACGAGGCTGATGGTAATCCATGTCCTCTGTGTTAGCGTCGTTGTCAGTTGAGTCACCCCAGGTAATGTCATCCACATGAACAACTGCCTCTTGTTCTGCTGCAGCTGTAAAATAGTACAACATGTTAAGACAGTAATTGTTAAGTACATGCTAAATATCGCAATGGAGTAAAACTTAAAACTTTTTGTAACGTTCAAAGTAATTAGTTTTACCTTGTTCTTGTCTATGCTGCAGTCTTTCATTTCTCGCTGCTTGCTGCAGGGATCTTGTCTCAAAAATCTTGTCATGACCAGACATATGACCTTTCGTCTCAGTCTTTTGGTCTTCGTAGAACCTGATATCCTCATCTTTCTTCTCTCTGGATAACAGTCTGTTGTTCTGTATTTCCTGGATTGCATCTGGAGCTCCTATATCGAACAGGCTGTCTAATTCCAGCACAAATGCTCCTCTTTTTCCTCCAGGGTTACTTGCTCTTCCTTTGCTTTTCACCAGAGCACGATGTTTCTCATGTAGTTTCATGAAGAGCTTCATTGCGTTGTACTTGGTCATTGTCTTGATCCTAGCCATCTGCCAGAATGGGATGATAGATTCAACTGTTTCATATGCAAGGTCTTGAACCATGGGCCTCCCTGAATTTTCCGGTAAATTCTGAAGATTAAGGAAATACTGGAACGCCTGTCTGTTGGTGGGAAGCTGGGAACCACTGATAAAAGCTGAAGGGTATCCAACCAGGAAAGTTTCAGTGAGAGATCTGGTAGATGGCCCAGTTGATGGCCTGTGGACAGTACGTGGAGGTTCTGAGATATCAACTGTGCGCCCACGGAGCTCCCTCAGCTCCTTGCTTAATGCCATTGTGAAGTTGTAACTTGTAGATGGTTTTCTAGATTCTGATTGAGTTTCTGTTGTTTCCTGAAAATGATAGATAATTATTATTATTATTATTTATTATTAATTATTATTATTATTATTATTATTATTATTATTATTAATTATTATTTATTTATTATTATTATTATTATTATTATTATTATTAATTATTATTTATTTATTATTATTATTATTATTATTATTATTATTATTAATTATTATTTATTTATTATTATTATTATTATTATTATTATTATTATTATTTATTAATTTTATGCTCTTTCATTTGATACCTAATTTGTTGCTCTATCTTGTTTAGATCAAAAGTTAAAGTGCAAAACATAATTCAAGGGACCCCTGAATTGGCGCTTTGGCCGATTTCAAGGCAGAAAATTTAAAGCTCCATGCGGCAATGCTTCCCCACATCCTAGGTCAAAATAGTTGTGATTTTCGGCTTTTTCAGGTCAAAAAGCATGGGCCGGCGCTAGGCTATATGCTGTCCTAGGCGAACCGTGTAATTTGTTCCCCCTCCACTGTACAACAATAACGTGAAAATTACAACATATCATTTTATCAATATAAACAAACAAAATAAATATATCATGAACAAAATAGTGTTATTTATATAAATAAACATCCAGATTACAAACTAAAATTTAACTTTTCGCGATTTCTGCTTTGCGAAACCAGAAATGAGTTTTTTGCAGTCAATTCTTTGTGCGATGTCGTGTTCTATCGATAGCATAGATAGCGCAATGAGTCTTTTTTGCGCTATTGAAGAAGAATGTATGATATGTTTTAATTAGTTTCAGTTTGGAAAAACTGCGTTTCCACTGGCTACGGAAACTGGTAGGGTTAAGAGTATTCGGAGTGCAATACATACGTTAGGGACACTCTTTGTAAGAGTATTTTTGCAAATATAATGAATAACATCTTTGGGTGATGAATTATTTGGCACACGTCGTGCAATTGCTTGCAATTCATCACACAAATCTGTAGCATCGATGTCTTTTGAGCAGGAGCGTACCTAAAGTATTTGGCACCCGGGGCGGATCCTTTCTTTGGCACCCCCCATAAATAATTTTAAAATTTAAACACACAGAAAAATATATTATGTTTGCAAGTAGATTTTTAAACAGTACAGTAGTCATAAGCAAATTGGAAATAAGAAAAATGCAGGACATTAAAAATTCAGTGAACAGGTAATACTGCATTTTATTTTATACAAAAAACACAGGAAATCCAGTCTCAACGCTCAGCCTATTCTTCAAAGGTAAATAGAGAGGATTCACAGTCTCTGCTTTCGAGCCTTAATTTCTGCAAATTGATCAATGACCTCATCAAAATTCACCTTCTTTGCATATTCATGTTCAATCGAAAGTGAAGCCAGATTTGTCAATCTTGTCTGGCTCATGGTCGAGCGAAAGAAATTTTTTAGCAATTTCAATTTGGAAAAACTTCTTTCACATGAAGCAATAGACACACAGACAGTCAAAAAGAATCTCAAACACAGTGACAAGCTTGGCAAAGATTCACAAAAATCCCATTTCACAATAAACTCCAGAAACTATAACATCACGACGATGCATTTATAAACACTTAAACATCACTATGATACCACATTGTCAAAAATTACTGGACACTGGTATGAGTACCATGATATTGTTATAAACACCAGCACTTTATGCTTTATCATCATTATTTAATGAAACATACCTCATGTATGTGGAGTCACAGTGTCAAGTGAACAAGACTTGGAATGTCAGTTGCAGCCAGCTGGCTATGCTCAACAAACTGATGACTAAAACGTCAACAAACGTTCGCCTTTCGATGTAATTTTTATCAAATATTAAATTTTTCGTTTGTAAATTTTGTATTGCCAATAAAAATAAAAATTTATTTTATAATGGAAATTAACATTAAGCTGTTGTAATAGTTTGAACATTTTTAAATTTTTTTTCTTATTTTGGCGAATTTTTCATTTGGTTTGAAAACTTGTACTGGTATTTCAACTCTCCCGATGGCATCCCCCTCCTGGCTGTCGCCCGGGGCAGACCGCCCCCCTCGCACCCCCCCTTAGTACGCCACAGCTTTTGAGTCTCCATGCTGTAATGATTCCTCAAGCTTCACGCAGTGTTCCATAATTTTATTTGGTGTATCATTCCGTAAATTGTTAATATTGTATAGGAAGCTAAACACCGAACTAATATGATACAGCTGAGTGAATCTGTCATCAACCGACTGTATTGCCGTGTCAAGGCCTGCAAAATAAAAGTCCACTCTGAATCTGTCTTTCGGATTCTGGACAGGCTCATCGTCTGCTTCATATGCGAATGGTTTCTTCTTTCTCCTGATATAAACCGGCTCTGGCTCAACCTGTGCCGCTATATCTAACTCCTCAGCCAGTTCATGTGCATCTACCAGTTTGTTTTCAAATCCTTTCTCACTTCTGGCTTCTACTATATATATATATATATATATATAGGGAGAGGAGGGGCGACAAGCTTGACCTTCGCGAAATGAGGAATCATCGCGCGGAGCCTTTCTAAGGTTCTAAGGTGTGTGTGTGTGTATATATATATAACACCATACCTCACTATATGCTAAGCAAGATACTTTGAAAGTTAGGCAAGCACATATAATGCTAATGCAAAATTATAATGCTAGAATCTGAATTCATTGTTCCATTGAAATAGTGCTTAATATTGGGAGACTCATTAAACATAGACTCGGTATTGTGTTGCCCTAGGCGACCGCCTAGTTCGCCTAATGGTTAAACCGGCCCTGCATACAGTAAGTCATTTGTAAGTCCTGGAGTTCTTAATAATCTCCTAATTCATTAACATTATGGCGAAGAGATTAAATTATATGTAAGTTTCCCTAACGTTTTATCTGTAACGAGAGAATTTGACGTGAGAGGAGGTGCAGCTCCAGTTAGCCAATATATGTATATACGTCTCTAAGCTAAGGCGACTGGCTGTTTCTCTAGCTGCTTACCGTCTAAACCAGCATTTCTTAACCTGGGGTAAATTCCCCCAGGGGGGAAATTTCAGGAATCCAGGGGGGATTTACGACATAATTTTGTTTGGTGATCATATAATTAGTGTGCATTATAAGTCTGCTAATGTTATTAAATTTTGTCTTCGAGGCTACTTTTTTCCGTATCCTAATGGAGGGGGAAATCGGGTAGGGCGAACTGGTCGAAAGGGGAAATGACACGAAAAAGGTTAATAACCGCTGGTCTAAACAAACTGACTGTGGGCTAATTATGCCATACGATTTGCTGTGTTATGGCTGGCTTCTAAGCCAAATGGCTGTGCTCTAAAGCCGACCAGGAAGGCTAGGAAAGAATTCAAAATACTCCGAAACATGCCAGCGAAAATATCTTCTCCCCTCTCTCTTTCCTCCTTGTATTTTATTACCCTTGTTAGGTTAAGATACCCCACTCGCCCTTTGGAGAGTCTAGCCTCGGCCCTCTTCATACATAACCCACCTCTACCCCCCTTGTTAGGTTAAGTTACCCACTACACTCCATGTATAACCCCCTCTCCCCTTTGGACTGTCTAACCCCTACCCCCACCCCTTGGAGGGTCTAACCCCACCCCACCCCTTGTTGCATAACCCATCTCCCCCTTGAAGGGTCTAACACCCCTTGTTGCATGGACTATTGCAACGTCATGTTGCAATTATTGATCACGTTGCATTCAATTGATTTGCACTCGACAGTTTTTCTAACATACTACTAGGCTGAAGTTATTGTTAAAAACTTTAAATTTTGAATCGCTTGTTTCGAAAGTCATTATTCTATATTTATAGTATAGTTTCCCATTAATACACTTTTCAATTATAGTATTTACAACATCGTTGATGTCACTGTTTGCAGTCATTTTGGAGTAAAGTGTCCTTTCAAACATATGCACTAAAACATATTGCAAATGAAAAAAATGTGGGCAAAAGCATAATCATTAAAATGTACAGATGTGCTTTTGCCTTAGCATTATATGAAGGTTACTGATCTGTTTCAGTTAGAAGATTAAGTAATAAAAAATAAAATGAGAAAGTATTATTTGGCAAATGAACTTTTGTGTCCAAGTATTTTCACTTGCAGAAATTCAAAAGTAAACTGTATACTCGGAAGAGATAGAAAAAAAGTGCCTCATCTTGAATCCTTTTCACGAATGCATACAAACGAATACATTCAGATATATATATATATATATATATATATATATATATATATATATTATATTATATATATATATAATGTTAATCCTCTGTCTATGGCCTTGGGTGGTTCGAGGCTGACGAGGATTCTTGTTTGGTGAAAGCAACGGATTTCTCACTCTGGGGTGAATAGTTTTGATCCTACACTGCGATTTCTTCTTGTAATGGATCGGAGGATTCTGTGAATACTTACTAGGTGATTGATGATTCCCCGATTCTTCTTGTAACGTGTCGGAGAAATTATTATTCTTTTTTTAAAATAGTTCTTTGGAGAAAACAGGACTCAAAGGAGAAGACAAAGATATCCTCTTGGTGTATTTTACTGCTTCTAAAATATTAGCCTCTAGGTCAGATCAGACAGAATAGAATAATAATTTGAAAGATTACAATAGTTTATATATGATTTAATTTGGTGGTGTCATTATTATTATTTAATGTTGACTTTTTTTTCGATTCTTAATAGGCTGAATTCTTTTGCGAACTTAATCCATATTATGCAGAAACTAATAAAGCAAAATATTTGAAGATGAAGGCAAATTCTGCTGTAACGGTATATTGAAAAATCTGATGTTATCATGATTTGGGGTGGCAACTAAAAATGGAATTTAATATATCCATCTTATTAAAATTAAATGTTTAAAATTTAAAATTAAATGCTGATTCAGGATATGACCATTTTTTATGATTTAAGAGAGAATAATAAAAAAAATTAACACTGCAGAATTTAACACGATTACATGATTAAGCTTAATCGAAAAAATGATTAGGTAATTTAAAATTTTAATTGTATATTTTTCTTTATAACACCCCATTGTTTTACTATTTTCTTTTACAGCACTCCCATTGTTCTTTTATAGCAACCCTGTACGCCCTTGACGATTGGTTAGTTTAAGTCGTTAGGTTAGGTTAAGTCAAATTAGGTTAAATCATCATCAGTAATAGTGAAAGTACTGCAGGCAATGATTTCACTAATTAAGAAACTATTTTTCTTTCTTTCATATCTGAGGGGCGCATTTTAGCCAGTTATATACTACATGCGCTTCTGTCTCAAAAACAATTACGATCGCAAGTTCTGAACTGAAAACAATATTTTCTTATGTTTTCTTTAATTAGCCACGGTATATAATTTCTTTTGGAGAGTACAGTCGATGACTTTTTTCTTTATATTTTTATTTATTTTCTCAATTTTTTAACAAAAATTCTTCTTTCTTTCGTAAATAAAGATGCGCTTTTTAGAAACTTGGTATGGAAAATAGATAATATTTAATATCCAGAAATATACTCGTATTAATGAGAAAAATCAAAATACAATTTCAGGAATTAAATTTCCTTCCATTAAGAGAGACTAAACTGAAATTATACATATACAGTTTGAGTATTATTACTTCTTAACAAATGTACGAATAGGGTGGAATGGGGTAAAACGGGGTGGTCGGTAAAACAGCTTCTTATCTAGTTGTGAATGCAGTCACTAATTGCTTAACCATGTATCGTTGGTATGGAGTGGAACCCGTGCAATTGAACGCTATTGTGTGTGCACTAAAAAATATTTAATTATTGGAGGAGTGCTGTGATATAGCTCGTGAAATTTGCGAGTAGCTTGCTGGCCTGATTAACTATAGGACTTGTTAATTTTATATAGGCGTATTAAGGTTTTGATACTGCAGAGTTATTTCGTTTAAACTAAAATATACAAAGCATTTCCTCTTCTGTGGAAACCTGTTACAACTACAATTTTACACATGTACTCCATTTTACCATACCAGTTGGGTAGTGGCGGATCTAGGAATTTTCAAAGCGGGGGGAGGACGACTTTAGGGCGCCGTCGGATCCAAAGCTCCTTATACCTTACAATACCAGTGCTACCCAGAAAACACATTGTTTTACATCGGATTGAGCATGTTATTCAGGCTGATTTTGAAAAACTTGTAACATCGATGATCCTTTGCTTTCGGTTTTAATTGCTAGATATTTGCCTAGAGTTTAAAATTATTGCCATTAGTATATGTTACTTTAAATTTTAAAACCTCACTAGCCACTACCCGGATATTCCGAAAGGAGCAAAATGAAATATGGGAATGCGAGATGAATTTACAAGACAGATACTCCCATGTAACAAACAGGGTTGTCAGATATTTAGTTATACATATCGAGAATTTTTTTTAAAGTCTCAAGTTTTATCGACAATTAAATCAAGTGTTGAAATTTGGAAGAAACTAGTTTGCGTTGAGCATTAACAAACCCCTGAGAATATATCATTCTGGCCCATGGGGCGCCATTCCTTCTGATATGTACGCCAAAATAGGTACCTGGAGCCAAAAGGGGGGACGGCACCCCTTAAACCTGCTATTGCAGTGGGGTAAAATGGGTATATCTCCCTCCTTTGGGAAAAACAGATTCACACACTAACAGCTAACAAAGAAAACAAATCAATTGTAATTTAAAGTAGACACGATAAAGTTTGTGTGAGTACAAAAAAACCTTGTTTGAGGCAAGAACATAGGAGTTACAAACAGTTTAGCACATAGTATCCTGTTTTATCCCACTCTTCCCTACTTAGAAGAAATATCAAGCTTGTAGGCATTTCTACCAGTTTTGCGTATCTCCCTGGGCTGGGAATTTCAATGTTTCCAAACCCTTTTTCCTGAATAAAATTCAGTACAGTAATGTAATATCAAATTTCTATTTTCAAATCACACAATTAATTTAATAAAATTTGATAATAAATAATAATGAACATTAATGAAGATAATTTCTGCTGTTTGGTAACTGGCGAATGGTGCTGGGGCCCCTCTGAGCCTCGGGGTCTATGGGCTCCAGCCCAGTTTGCCCATGCGTTAATCCGGTACTGCTCATTACATAACGTGTGACATCATTTAGATACATTTTTCACAAGCTTTGCTCGATACACATATTCTGCACAGAGCAAGTTTATTGGCAACGTATATCTAATGTTAATATGATAAAGTCCTATTGTTTATTCGTTAAATCACAATCAGTATGAAACAAATGAACAACTTTGGCAAGTATCACTTGTCAGGAAAAGTACTTTTATCAGGATGACATACTCGCCAAAACCAGGATAAATGTCGAAAGTAACTTTTGAAGAAACTAGTAACTAGTTACTTAGTTGAAGCAGTAACTAGTAACTGTCACAACACTGAGTTATTTGGGAAGGGTAAAAACTAGTTGGAAATTGGAATACCAATAAAATGGCGGAAAGCCCTTAAGTAAACATGGATGCAGTTGTAGGGAAATGTATGAAAAACGGCTGCAAATCCGACGCCAGCGACGGACTTGAAACCGTCGCTAACAGTTGGAACCGAATCACCATGGAGGGAAAAATGATCCAAGAATCGAAGATGGCATTCATCAACTGCTCATTACATAACGTGTGACATCATTTAGATACATTTTTCACAAGCTTTGCTCGATACACATATTCTGCACAGAGCAAGTTTATTGGCAACGTATATCTAATGTTAATATGATAAAGTCCTATTGTTTATTCGTTAAATCACAATCAGTATGAAACAAATGAACAACTTTGGCAAGTATCACTTGTCAGGAAAAGTACTTTTATCAGGATGACATACTCGCCAAAACCAGGATAAATGTCGAAAGTAACTTTTGAAGAAACTAGTAACTAGTTACTTAGTTGAGGCAGTAACTAGTAACTGTCACAACACTGAGTTATTTGGGAAGGGTAAAAACTAGTTGGAAATTGGAATACCAATAAAATGGCGGAAAGCCCTTAAGTAAACATGGATGCAGTTGTAGGGAAATGTATGAAAAACGGCTGCAAATCCGACGCCAGCGACGGACTTGAAACCGTCGCTAACAGTTGGAACCGAATCACCATGGAGGGAAAAATGATCCAAGAATCGAAGATGGCATTCATCAACGATGAACTTGACACCCGTGAAGTACCGGCAGAAAGACACCTGTGACAATTTCCATGGTGGAATCGTGGGAAATGCCACAGGAGCAACCGGCTCACGGGGAAGCTCAAACGCGCCCACCAGACAGTGGGCTCATTAACCAAAAGGTTGGGGAAGACGAGGGTGACTGCCGTAAAGGGGAAACAGGTCCTCTCCATGAAGCAGGAGTGCACGTGAGCGAGTCCGGAAGGCACTAAACTCGGTACCAGCACCATACGGTCAGTGACCGGCGACGCAAATCCAGAGGAGCCTCCCTTACATCTCTCAAAAACTTGGAATAGGAGAAGACCTAAATGCCCCTGTAGCCAAGCGGATACCGGAATGATGAACCGCACCCAAAATCCGAAGCCGAGCAGGTGCTGCCGAGTAACAGACCTACCTGCCAGAGTCAAGTTTCGACTTAACAAGTGCCTGCTGCAATCGGAGAAGAGTTGTACGGTCAGCACCCCAAAAGGTGAGCCAAAGCTCGCAGCAGGTCCAGCGTTTGGAAGCACGAAACCTTAAAGGACTGTAGATGGGGAAGCCAGGTCAGCCGCCGATCCAGACCCAGGAAGAGATTTGGGGCCGGGCGAGCCCCTCGGATACGGCAAAAATATGTGACTACTATTTTCGAAGTCGAAAAACGAAAGCCATGCAAATCCGACCACCGAGACACCCGAGGCCTATTCGTATTTAATTTTTCTGAAGAAGGATGTAATTCCTCCTATTGGTTATACGACGAATACCCTTTGTTTGAGAATGCAACGACATAAATACAAACCAACCGAGATATATGAACACATAAAAACTGAACACGAAAAATTACCAACCAATGAAATGTTAAATAATTTCAAAATTCTACAACGAACTGAGAAATTTTATAATCCGTGAATAGCTGAATCACTTTTAATTAAGAAATTTAAACCAGAAATTAATATTAAATAGTATAATGAAATGCTAAACTTTTCTAAATATTTTCTATTAAAATATTAGTTCAATATCCAAAATCATAGAAGAAAGTTTTTGTAATTTTAAATTCTATATTCTTATGTAAATGTGATTAGTTTTACATACATTTATTTCTTTTATTTACCTGTATTTCATTAGCTTAATTTTATTATAAATTTTAGAGAGATATATAATATATATATATATATATATATATATATATAGACAAGAGGTACGACTCTCAACATTTATTGGCCAAACGTTTCGCTCCACTCAGGGGCCATCTTCAGTAACTGAATGAAAACATCCAAAAAAAAATAATATAACTAAAGAAACAAAAGTAAATACAAGTGTCAGATAAATATACTGTACAGTACATAGTGATAAAACCTAATAAAATAAGCAAAAAGTTAAACAATAGTTTGGGAAAAGAAAAAAAATTATCTGGATAGCAAGACAATAAAACAATAAAAGTTAAACCCATTAAAAACAAAACAGAATGAACTAAAATTTAAATTTAATTTTTTTTTAAAGTTTAAAAGGACTAACCTGGATAGTAAGAGTTGCAAATGACAACTGGAGAGAAGGGAAAAGAGTAAGAACCTAAGTTAGTGCGTTCGTTGTATTGAAAAGGTGTTGGTTGGTTGATTATGAAGTACATAATTTTATCGAGGAAAGGCTATCGTTTAATTCTGGATTTAGTTTCTTGATAAAAAGGGATTCTAAAAATGTTAGATCAAGCGAATTAGAAGCAGACGACAAAATCGTAAAGGAGTCCTGGGGGCACGGGTGGTCATGGGTCTCTGAATGATGCCGAATAGCGGAGGATTCAGGAGTGGAAAGAGGGCGAGAAGTTCGATAAGAAAAACCCAAATGCTTCGAAATCCTAAGTTTTAACTGCAGGGCAGTCTGCCCTACATAGCGACTTTGGCAGGTCGCGCATGTATATAGATAAATTACAAAGGACCTCAAAAGCACGGGGAGGTGATCTTTATGGCGAAAAAAGGATTGTAGTGAATTAAGACTAGAATTAATAATTATAAAATCGCAGTGAGGGAAGTGTCTGTCCAAATTAGAGTGGACATCTTTATTAAGTTGAAAAGTTAGTTGGTCTAAAAAAGGAAGCTTAAGATAAACTTTCTGTTTCGAAACCGTGGACCGAATTATTTTGGGTCAATATAGATTATTTAAAAATTTTGAAATTAATGTCTCAATAGTTGAAGTGCAATAAAAATTATATTTAAAAAATCTCTTAAGATACTGAATTTCTAAGTTAAATGAAGACCAACTTGAACAGAGGTGATAGGCTCTAAAACTGCGACTTTCAATACAAGCTCCTTTAAAATTAAGTGGAATATTACTGAAAAAATGAGTACCGAGTTGGGTGGTAGTTGGTTTTCTGCATACTTGTGTTGAGAAGCCTGTTCTATATTTACGGTAACATCAAGAAACGAAATTTTATTGTTCTTCTACTTCCATAGAGAATTTAATATTACGATGCTTAGTATTAATGTAATTTAGAAACAAAGAGGCATGATCTTTATGCTTAAAAATTACAAAACAACGTCTATATAACGTTTAAATAAAATAGGTTTAAAGTCAGGCGGACAACCCCTCAGCCACTTTTCTTCGTGAAAGCAAAGAAAACTATTAGCAAAAGACGGACCAAGGGGAGAACCCATTGCATTCCCTCGTGCTGGTGAAAAAGTTCTCTATTAAAAAATAAAATAGTTTCCTGGACTGATAACTTTAAAAATTTTGAAAATAATTGTTTGCTTAATCCCAAAATGTCATTAGTGGAGCCAAACAAAAATTTATAATCAGTAAGGCATTAGTTAATAAAGTACCGCGCGAAACGAATATCACTGTTTGCAAGTAGGCCTAGTTAATTTCACTGAATTTATGAATACCGTATGTACATAGAATAATTTGATATGGCTGCAGAAAATGAAATGGTCAGTAATAGCTAAGCACAAGGATCACTGTGAATAAATAACGTAAAATAAGTTCGAGTCACTCCAGGGTTATCACCAATTTATAGTGGACCTAGTTTTAGCCGTTTAAGGTGATAATGATTTAATTGTATGCTAATGATTAATTGATGCAATGACTGAGTATTTTATTAATGATAGGCTGGGTTAATAATTTATGATGTAAGGTATCACCAATTGAAAAGTAGCTAATGGAGTAGGCCCACCATACTATTGGAAGTGACATGAATTAACGAGGTCACCAGTTTGGATTACACCCAAGCAAATTAATATTAAGGTTATATACCTTTGTATTTTATTATGAAAATATAGATGTTATCTATTCACAGTAATTAACAAAGAATTGACTTGATGATGGCTAGCCTTTACGTTATGCTGATGACATGGAACTTAGCTAATAAGATGAATGGTTAATAGCTTAAATTGACACTTAATACATTCCTTGATGGTATGTAAATGACATGCAAAATGGAACATTGAATGGGCCTAGTAAATGACATAAAGAATGCACGTGCGTTTAGTACAGTGAATGGGATACGTGACACTCTGATTAAGTAGGTTAGAGGATTGAATGGATGAACAGAATAAATGATGCGGCCTAATAATAATGGATTGAAATGCTTGACAATGGTTACACAAATATCATTTATAAATAAGGCCATTATGTGCCTGCTAAATGATTACGCCCGGAGAATATTTAGTTATCACATAAATATATGAATGAACACAATAACGGATGATACGCGGAATTACGGTATTGGCATGACACTTGAATTGGATAATAGGCCTATTGCGTTATTTAACGACAGTCAGTTGGAACGGTTAATTACACTTGGAGTATAGTCAACCGTTCGGCGGTGGGCTAATGTAGGTTTCACGAAAGTACTTAGAAAAGGATGAACTTATCTTACCGGGAACGATGAGAACCTTTGTTGAAGTGTCGAATGAACCTATTACTGTAGGCTCGAAGTGTCGTTGATCGTCCTCTGGAAGCTGGTCGCTCACGCGTTGGTCGTGTCGGTCAAGCCTTGTAGACTGTAGGCCTGAGGAGATGAATATCTCTTGTAGACTGTAGGCCTGAGGAGATGCCGGTCGCCGGTCGCCTCCAGTGTTGATTCGCTTGTTGCAGAATTGAGGTGATGCTTCAGAGGCAAACCGGCGGAAGTCGAAACGGCGCTGGGCCTCGAAGGATTGCTTCTGCAGGCGGTCTGTAGAAGGTCTTGCTTGATGATAGATCGAAGGCCTTGAGGGAAACAGCAGGCCGCTCCCGCGGCGGGAAACCGGAGGGCGGTTGACGGACGAGTGTTGCTCGTAAAGGTGGAGATCGAGTGTGTGAGGGCGAGTGTGAGTGGAAACTCGCTTTTATACGTAGTTCCTGTGACGTGGGGTTTCGCGCCAAATCTTAAGACGCCTTGCCCGCGCGTCCTTTTGTTGTTAAGGGCTCGCTTTTGTTTGGAAGAAAACAGACGCTTCCAGTGTTTGATTCTTTGCTCACGTGTGTTTTCCAAGAATGTTTGATGAAGGCGTGGAAGGAAGAGTTTGTCTGTCTACTTGTTGGTCTATTTCTTGTCGATCCGCTACATATATATATATATATATATATATATATATATATATATATATATATATTATATAGAAGGAGTTACTTCGTTCTTCTGAAAGAGAAGGACAACTTCAAGAAAAAGGTGGACAATTTTAAGATGAATGGAATAAACTTAAATGCGTTTAATTCCTGCCTCGCAACATATATATGATATATATATATATATATATATATATATATATATATATATATTATATATAATATATATGTTGCCGGCCACTGCATCTGCCACTAAACTGTCGAAACCTAACAGGTGCCAGCTGTGTCCCTCCAATTTTGACTGAAAGATTGTACACGTTTCCATTCAATGAAACAGACCGATTTATCCGTACGATTTGCTGTAATTGCTCCTAAAGCCTTAGTAAATCAAAAGTAAATGCTGCCAAAGATGCTCATTGGATATCTTTAATTATGTATTTTATTGCTTTTCCTGATAAATATTTCCTTTTTTACGATTTTTTTCCTTACCCTGTAAATTTCACGAAGGCGTACCGACAGTGAAACTTTTGATGAGGTGTAGTAGTGTTTATGGTTTTAGGGAACTTCTAACACACCTACAGTAGGTATAATAAATCAAGCTTAAATTTAGAGACAACCAAATTTTAATATATTTAGCAATTCAGACTTGAATTTTATATGTAAAACTGACAATACTTTGTGATGTGGGATAGTTTATAATGAATATAGCAGACTTTGCCATGAAAGGCAACTCATACTGCTTCAAATCTAGTAGGTCATTAAAGACAGTAGTTAAAATTGTATTGTTTTATTGAAATAGCTGTATGTGTTTTTCCTTGCGTGAATTTGGATCAATAAGGAATCATTATTATTGGTACTATTATTTATTTATTTATTTTAAAATATATAAATGATGAGAATACTGTTATTAATTAAAAGAATATTTCCATTCGTTCGAAATCTTCAAATGACTAAAATTAGTCTGTGATCTTTGTGCGACAAAAGAGGCTAAAAAACTGAAACTGCAAATGTGAAGGGATATATCACGGGAGATTTTTTTTAATGGCGAACGTCGCAATTAGGCATTTCATTAATCAAAATGTCTTGTTGTCACAGCGAGACGCGCCTTCTCATAATGAAACGCTCAACTGTGTTTGGGGTGTTTTGTTAATGTGATTTGTTCGTATACACTCACATGTCCAACGGACCCTGTTTATGTTACATAGAGACGACACACTGTACTTCAACTGTAGGGTTACTTCTACAGTACTTAATTCATTTATCTTTTGTAATGTGTATTACGACAGTTTCTGGGAGGTTATCCGTGATAGGTTTTATCCATTAATAACTTTTTTATTTAAATTTTTCGTTTCCTTTTACGAGAGCGCAATCAAAGTCTTAGCAAATAATATATATTTATTAACAGTAATTTTAGCGTATAAGAATTACTTCACAAAATAATTTTAAACTTATCAAATTAACATTATTTTGATTTGTGATAAAATTGCAAGTAATATCGCATATTCTTTTGCGGCTTTAAAACATTTTTAGGATGGTGAAAAACTGGGAGTTAAACCGCTGTTGCATATACCTTATATTTCTCGGCGAACGTTTTACCGAAACTGTACATTTGTTATCCTGTTTTACGAAAGCAAAGGAGTCTTCACTATCTATTTCGTCCATTACCTTCACTTTAATTAACCACAGTAACTTCGAGTCTTTCATCTTGGTTTTAACTATCCTGAGTATCTGTACTTATTTATATTAACGTTATATCAGATACCTAAAATAAAATGTACAGGAAAATATTGAAAATATCGCAAAACTTTATATAAATTGTATTCTTTTCCTGAATAAAGTTTTTTGAAATTTTCAATTCTAAATTTCAGCGTGAAGAGTACATTCTTTACTCTTTCTACGTATCTCGTTTCACTTGCACCTTTTTTCCTAACTCATATAACACAAAAGATCCAATTTGTTTATTATTTTTTGTTTGTTGTTTATCTGTCTTCTCATATTTAGATGCTTTACGAGATATAAACGTAAATCCATTAAATGTAACTTATTTAGTTGACAGTTACTGTAACTAACTGAGAGTAAACATTATTTTATGCAGGATTACGTTTATTTAATTTTCGAATTCTTTCAAAGTTTTCAACAAGTTTAAATTTTTCTCAATTTATTATTCATTTCTACTTAACATTCTTTGCTCCCCTCTTTGATGAGAAAACGGGTAAAGTAAGGAGACAAATTAGTTACCTCGTCCCGTGACCGGAAAATTCGCCGTAAACATTTTCGCCGTAGGAAAATTCGCCGTAAACATTTTCGCCGTAAACATTTTCGCCGTAAGACAAATTCGCCGTAAGGATATTTCGCCGTAAATAAAATAAAATTAAAATTAAAAAAAAAGTTTAACTGAACCCTTATAATAAGACAAATTCGCCGTAAGGACATTTCGCCGTAAATAAAATAAAATTAAAATAAAAAAAAAGTTTAACTGAACCCTTATAATAGCCGGTGCTGGTTAAGTGTGCGGTCTACCTAGCTTCGAGCAGTCTACCACAATTAAGATTCTTTATACTGTACGGCATTGACGATTGGTTAGGTTAAGTCGTGATAGTTTGGTTAAATAAATTTCTTAAATAAATTCCTTATCTTGCTTTGAAACTCACTATATAGGAGGAGAACGAGGCCGAGGCGCGCGAAGGCGAAGAATGGAGCCAACATTTCCTATAGAATTGTGGAATGTTGTCGAAAGAACTCATAATAATATGCCGAGAACGAACAACAGTATAGAAGGCTTCCACAATGCAATACAAAACTCTATTACTAACATGCATCCAAGTATCTAGAAACTCATAACCAATTTGATGAAGGAAGAGAGTTTATTTTTAAGAAGTTTTATCACTGACTTTTACCATTGAATAAAGACTTGCCTTTTTAATGCTTATATAATACCCTTTATCATCCATTGATTATTTTTTAAAAATTTTACGGCGAAATGTCCTTACGGCGAATTTGTCTTACGGCGAAAATGTTTACGGCGAATTTTCCTACGGCGAATTTTCCTACGGCGAAAATGTTTGCGGCGAAATTTCCTAGAACCACCTCGTCCGACCATCTGTGGTTGTCCCACCTTTTCTTTTTCTTATTCACCAGTTTTACGAAAAATTGGTGAATATAAAAATAACCCCAACCATTATCTCAGACCACAACTTAATCGAGATATCAACAAATATGATGACAATATTAAAAGACAATACACATACTGAGGAAAGAAGCAAATTTGGGGCCTTTAACTTAAACTCCAAGACTATAAATTGGGAGGCAATCAGATCGCGCATGGCCTAAATAGAATAGAGTGGAGAACAGTTTTAGAGAATAACACAACTGAAGAAATGCTGAGAATTTTAGAAAAATATGCTCCGAAATCACAACCAAAAGGAAAGAGGAGCTGGCTAAAGAGACAAAAGAGAAGAATATCCCGCAAAAGAAAGAGAGAGGCGAAGTTAGCCAACTGCGGAGATAATGCCAGGAAAGTAATACAAGAAAAACTGGAGGGTATCGATAGGGAAATACAAGCCCTGATTAAGGACCATACAGAGCGGGAAGAGGAAAAGGCGGTAGAAGCAATAAAGGAAAATCCAAAATACTTCTATAGCTATGCGAAATGGAAAACAAAAACGCGCGCCGCTATTGGGCCCTTAAGGAAGAGAAATAATGAACTAACCGACGATCCAAAAGAAATATCTGAAAAATTGAGGACCCAGTATGAATCAGTTTTTAGTTCCCCAAAAAATGACAAAGCGATACCTGACATAGATGCGTTGTTTGAAGAGAAATTGCAAGGAGAGTGTATAACAGACTTTGATTTTACCCAGAAGATGTAGTGAGAGCTATAGGACAAATGAAACCATATTCAGCTGCAGGTCCGGATAAGTGGAACGCATTATTGATTAAAAACTGTAAAAATAAAATGAGATAGCTACACCTTTATACTGAATATGGAGATCCCTAGACACTGGGGAAATACTGAGCATCATGAAAAGAGCAAACATTGTCCCTATATATAAAGGAGGGGACAGATCTCAAGCAAAGAACTATAGATCAGTGTCATTGACGTCATTAGTATGGGCGCAAAAGGAGAGTGCAATGCAATTGCAAATGTTGATCACCGTTGCAAAGGGAATGTTGCATAAGGTTATACAACAAGGGGGTGTTCCAAGAGGTTATGCAAGAAAGGGGGAGGGGGGAATGTTGCAAGAGATATAAGGGGTTATGCAACAAGGGGGAATGTTCCAAGAGGTTATGCAACAAAGGGGGAGAGGGGAATGTTGCAAGAGCAATAAGGGGTTATGCAACAAGGGGGGATGTTCCAAGAGGTTATGCAACAAAGGGGGAGAGGGGAATGTTGCAAGAGCAATAAGGGGTTATTCAACTTGGAGGCGGAGTTATCCCCCAAGAGAAAGAGAGGAGAAGGACAGAGATGAAGAGAGGTGTTCGCCTGGCAAGAGCCAAGCATATATTAAGACTTCAGCCGAGCGGCCGTTGTCTTAATGTGTTCCTAATCAGCCAGTTGGCTTATCTGGCTGAGCTGCCAGATTGCGCTATTTATTTAATTAAAGCATATATTCAGGCTTAATCTGCCAGTTGCCTTAACCAGCCAGTTGACTTAGAAGGCGTAAATAGCTTGTTCAGGTGTACATTATTAGGGCTGAGTTGCCAGATTGCATTTATTTATTTAATTAAAGCATATATTCTGGCTTAACCAGCCAGTTGACTTAGAAGGCGTAAATGGCTTGTTCAGGTGTACATTATTAGGGTTGAGTTGCCAGATTGCGCTATCCAGATATTTTTGACAGTTGGCTTAGAAATCCGTCAGCCGTTTTAGAGGGCAGCCATTTGATGTAATTAAATGTCGTGTACAATCAAAAGAATTAAATAAAACACCATTACATCATTCTGTTTGTTTAGACGAATTAATGGATTCAATTTCACGAAATATATAGAAAAAATATACAATGGAATATATGATCAAAAATAATAGCATAAGAAATACGAACGAGGAATATATATATATATATATATATATATAATATATATATAATATATATATATATATATATATACATATATTATATATGTATAAAATCAAAATATACACAACAATGTAGTATAACCATCAATATATTAGTACAATCAAAAGAATTAAATAAAACACCATTACATCATTCTGTTTGTTTAGACGAATTATTGGATTCAATTTCACGAAATATATAGAAAAAATATACAATGCAATATATATGATCAAAATAATAGCATAAGAAATACGAACGAGGAATATATATATATATATATGTATAAAATCAAAATATACACAACAATGTAGTATAACCATCATATATTAGTACAGGAAAAAAAAAATATATATATATATATACTAGTGGTGGACCGGATATCCGCATCCGCATCATTTTTAACACCCGCATCCGCACTTGTGACTGCGGATGTTATGCGGATATTACCTCTAATAAATTATGCAATTTACAATTAAATTAGCTTATAAAGTACCTTATAAGGCCCAGTCATGCACATTTCATGTAAAGTATTAATTATTAATGAACAAACAAATATATACACCTCAAAATATAAATACCTGGTAACACAGAAAATTGAACGAAACTTGTTTCATTGAATTTTCTGTGGCTGAAACTCCTGAGAAAGTTATTATTTTTATCATAATGAAAACATTAATATTAATTTTAATTCTTATGCATTGCCTGCCATAATAGTAATATCACGAAATTTGAAAAATTTTCATATATTCATAATTCTATATTATATTGATAGCTCAACTAAATATCCACATCCGCATCCGCGGATATTGGAATTAAAAATCCGCATCCGCAGATGTTGAAAAACTGACATCCGGTCCACCACTAATATATACAGTTATATTAAATAATTAAATATATTGAAAATAATAAAATAAAAATAATAATATACAAAATGAAGGAGTATAATCAGCAGCATATTAGTACAGGAAATATATATATATATCAGTGGCGATTCCTGCACTCGGGCTTCTCGGGCTGCGCCCGAGAGGCAATGGGCAAGGAGAAGCATGAGAGATAAAATTGTGTATTTATAGATTTAAGTTTTCAAAAAAAAATTTCAAATGCAAATTGTAAAAATGGTTTTTGGCTGGTAGTATGTTACTATTTTTCTGTCTAGCCTTCGTCACGCAAGCAAATTTTCAGCGCATTTAGCATTTAGATACCCTTACTACCTATAAAAAAACAATATTGACACATTAAGTTTTCGTGTGATCTTTCAAGATCCTTTACTCGGGCGCAAGACGTTACGCCCGAGAAAGTATAAGTAATATCGTATATTTAAAGTTCTTTTAATGAATAATTATTTGCTTGCATACGGTTACATAATAGTCCTTCTTCCAATTCTCATTAAATAAAATACGTTTTTCCTCCTATTAATTTTTTTTATAAAGAAAAAAACATTTCAACTCGGGCTTATATCCTTCAGCCTTGTAGAGGCACAATTTTTAATTCTGGCGATACATGATAACTTTTTACATTTCGATAAGCGTGCCTTCAACTGCCAACCGATAATCTACTTATAAAATTGCATGCTTTCACTTTTCTGTTTTTTATTAACTGCTTTGAAAATATATTGTCACAAGCCGAAAAACTATTTGATCTGCAATGCAAGCAGCTTGACATGAAGTTTGCACAACAGAAAGTAAATGACTTTATTGAATTTATTGAGTGCGCTCGTACTGATAAAGCATATAATAAAGTTTTTCAAGAAACAATGGCAGACTTCGAACAATCCGAGGACCTGCCTTCTCCCCCAAGAAAAAGAGCTAGAGGCAAACAAATGAAATAATTGACATTATACTAATGTCAATGAGGGAAGATTTGATTGCATTCAGGAGTTTGCGTTCTTTGAGTTGATTGATGTGACCAAATTTCCAGAATTTGCTGAAAATTTTCCAATGCATCTTAATGCTTTACAAACTAAATATCCAAATGTGATTGACTCCAAATCCTTAGTTAACAAATTGAAATATCTTTATCGTGGCAGTGACTTCAGAAAATGCAAATCTGCAAATGAAATTTTTGAAGTCTTTCACGAACTAGGATTATTGCTTGCGATGTCGGAAACCACAAAGCTGATTCAGCTCCTCCTTACCATACCTGTAACTTCTGTTTCAAATGAAAGAAGTTTCTCTGT
The DNA here is from genome assembly GCA_023014485.1 of Bathynomus jamesi. Classification (NCBI taxonomy): domain Eukaryota; kingdom Metazoa; phylum Arthropoda; class Malacostraca; order Isopoda; family Cirolanidae; genus Bathynomus; species Bathynomus jamesi. Next base: position 281,134 of record JAJOZX010003945.1, on the reverse strand, counting down.
TCTTGATCGAATTAGACCATATTTAAGAAACACAATGGCTCAAGAACGGCTCTCGTCCCTGGCAAGGATTTCAATTGAAAAAGAAATACTTATTGATTTAGAAAGCAAAAAGGAATTACATGACCGAATATTAAAGGAATTTGCTTTAAAACCAAGACGCTTGGACTTTATGTTCAAGTAAACAAAATTCAAATAATTTTTTTTACCGAGGTATGTATTTATTTTTTATGGATAATCTTAAGTTATTGTCATGCATTTAAATGTCGGCTCATATATAGACTTGAAAATTTAAAGAGCCCGAGTAGTCTTGAAGAGCTGGAGTCGCCACTGATATATATATATATATATATATATATATATATATATATATATATACAAAATTATATTAAATAATTAAATATATTGAAAATAAATATACATCAAAATACTTTATGTTCTACGACGCAAAACACTAAACTCACACGTAATCCAGTCTACATTCACATCATTATTGCTTTGCAATACACGGTAAATCAGTCCAAGCCTTACTTCACCACTTAAGGTGTACGTCGCCTACACTCGATATAAATGGCTTTCATATCGTTCAATACTATTTTTGTGCCCACTTTACATTCGGTTGGCAAGTTATCTTTAAACACGGCTAGAATACAATCAAAAGCCCGCACAAAGAGGTCATCGTTAACCACAACATCATTATTAAATACAAGTTTATATACACTCCTTTCCAATCGAGGGTTTTTTCTTACCGTCCCGAGCTTTCAATCGTGAACTCCTCTTCACTCTGCTTAGCGGCAATTGAAACTCTTCAGGGTGAACAGTGTAGGCAAGCTCTGCCCTATACCGCTCAAGTGCTCTGTACCAAAATTCGAGATATTTCGAAGTCTAAACCTTTTAAATATGCATCCAGCTCTAGACCATTTTCGCCTTGTTCATTCCTACATTCGATAGATCCGTCGAGCAGAGCGGTATATGCGTATTCAAGAACCGTGTCAAAATAAATCATCCGTAACAGAGCGTCTAATATTGGCTTCAGGTTTTGGAAACCGACGATTTCAAATATTCTGTCGAGGATGAAGCGGTTTCGCGTAGGGACAAGAACGTTATTATCAGATGCATTCTTCCACATCAGTCGTATATCAATGCATGGCTAATCATTATTTATACACCTACACCTGCAGGTATTCTACAACGGTCCTCACCCCACTTATCAACTATCACGAAGACTTCATCTCCTCAACACTTAAATACATAACATTACGTTTGCTTGCTTGATTGCAAATCGTTTCAAGTACATAGTTAATGGTGCCGGTTTCACGCCTGAACACGCGCAATGACTTCGTTACGGACACACCGTACGCAGCATTGAGATTGCTTCTCAAAGGAAGTTCCATCGTATTCCCACGTCCAGTTGGTTCAAGCTCTGAGATGACTATGACCCACAGGTGGGCGGATCGGCTCGACGGGCGGAGTGAGTCACGCCGATGAAACGTGTACGGGCTTCTTCGAACTCGTGTGTTTCGGAGGGGTGAGGTACACGGGTGGGCGGCTCGATGGGAGGAGCGAGTCAAACCATAAACTGCTGAAGCGTGTACGGGTTTGTTCCAACATGAAATAGTCATGTGAATACTTGTGCCCATTATACTGGGCAAACAGAATTTTCAGCTACATGAAGCAATACCGGCTTTAATGTTTTATCACTCACCAGACGCTCATTTCCGCAAACTACACATCTTCACAATCCGGTGCACTATTTGAGAGAAACATATGCCCATATTTATCTTTTTTGTTTAACAATCGGTACTCCTCTCTAAAGTCTGTTAAAAATTCACACAGGCCATTAGCCATAACCTCACTACAAACCTCGTCATGATATATGTTAATAGAGTGGTAAAAATACTTAAGATTCGCCATGATGACAAGATTTACATTCTCAACCGTCGGGTTCGAGTAGTCGGTATGATGTAACATGACATAATAGCGCTTGTCATACCACTCATCAACAAGACTCACTATCCATAGACGTTGCTTATCTTCTGAACGTGTTGTTTCTTCTACTTCGCGGTATATGTGAGCTTTTATAAAGGTTAGGTCTACAACATACTTCAATACATCGTTTGTACTACGAAATCCTACAATGCCCTCACTAGAATAGCGGTAGAGCAGTGGTGGCCAACCTTTTACATACCGAGCGCCATTTTTCTTGTGCCAGAGTTCCGATGCGCCAAAAAAAATCTTAAAATGAAACAAATGTTTGTATATATAATAAAAAAATTATTGTTACCTTTAATGAGCTTTTCTAGTTTTTTTTAATCCCGCCAACTTGTCTATATTGGGCTTTAAATTTGTTGTTGAAAGTAAAAGCAGATTTTTTAGATTGGAGTCAGTGAGTCGTGACCGTTGTTTATTTTTTATCAGTTTCATAGATGAGAATGCTTGCTCACACTGGTATGTGCTTGCAAATCGACAGCTGTAACCCTGAGCAAATTTTCTAAGGTTTAGAAATTGTTCGCAAGGCAATATTTTTCAGAAAGGGATCATGTCGGCAGCCTTAGGAAGTTAGGGATCGGAGGAAGCTCATCAAATTTAGTTTTAATTATGAAATTTGTTTTTAAATCAATAACTTCCATCTGTATACTAGTATGCAAGTCGCTGAATTTTTGTTCAGTAATGGCAAATGGGTTGATAAATACCGATATGTTATTTTCCTCTTTGGCAAATTCACTAAAACGAGCTTCAAATGAATCTTGCACTAATTTTATTTTCGCAATATATTTTGATAAATCAATTTCACTATCATAATTTTCGCTGTGCATTTTCAGATGCTCTAAATTTTCGGTTTCTAATTGGAAAACCAACTGTTAATTTCATTCTAAATGCATTAATATCATTCACTAGGTTAGCAAACAATCTGTTGCTACCTTGTAGTTTCAAATTTAAGTTATTGAGATGACCGGTCATATCACCTAGAAATGCTAAATCAAATAGCCACTCACTGTCACATAAGAGCGCCCTTTCGTGAGGTAGCTCATTTTTCTCTTCTAAGAAATGAAAAACACTGTCTTTCAATTGCCAGAACCTGTTCAGAACCTGTCCTCTGGAGAGCCAAAGCACATCACAATGAAGAATGAGATCACCATATTTCAATTCTAGCATATCACAATATTCTCTGAATTCTCGTCGGTATAATTCTCTTGCTCTAATTTTATTCACACATTTTACTACTGTTGACAAAACAACCTGGAGATTTAAAGTTTTCCCACACAATGATTCTTAGTGTATAATACAGCGATATTTCAGTAAAGGACGATTTAAAAACTTTTCAAGTAAAGTAGTGGTGCCAACAATTTTACCGACCATTGAAGGAGCTCCGTCAGTGCAAATACTGATGAGTTTGTTCCAATCCAATTCAAATTTTTCTATGCATGATTTTAATTTCTGAAATACATCTGACCTTTTCGTCGTTCCATGAAGTGACTCAAGACCGATAAGTTCCTCAAAGACGTTAAAATTATCGTCAATTCCTCTAATAAAAATGCTTAACTGGGCTGTATCACATATGTCGACAGATTCGTCCAATGCAATTGAAAAAAAGGTGCAAGCATAGGCATGAACTTTTAATTGATCAGATACATCAGTAGAGAGATCTTCAATACGTCTCGTTATTGTCTGCTTTGACAATGTAAGTTCACCAACTTTTCTTTCTACATTCTGATCACCAAGACGTCTGCCGAATATTTGTAGGCTAGGCTTAACAATTTCTTCGCATTCAGTAAATAGCTTCTAATTTTTGGCTAATATTAAAGCTATTTCGTATGATGATGCTGTTATTGCTGAACTTTCACAACTTCTTTTCATAAAATAATTTTGCATTTTTTTCGTTTTTCCTTTCATCTTATTTAAATAATCTTTGCGTTCCTCAGATCCCAACACTAGCTTTAATTTTTCTTCTATTTCCGTATTATGCTGTGCCGTATAATGTCTATTAAGATCATGTCTCCTATTATGTGACAGAGTATTTCCACAAACAATGCACAATGGTTATCCGGAAGGTCCCAAAATAAATAGAAATTGAATTTCCCATTGCTCGTTAAATTCACAATTTCTGTCAGTAATAGCCTTTCTTTTGCTCAATTTGCCGTGTATTATGATGGGTAACACGAGTACACATTTGAAAACTTGTCGATCGATTTTTACAAACTAGTTGGTGATTCTATATAATTTGAGTGCGCTGATCTCAAAAATATAGTTATTTTTTCCCTATCACGTATGATTTTCTTACTACAGGGTGTGTCATAAATCCCCCATTTATCCCGAAATGTGAACCATCTTATCGAGACCAACATTAGATTGCACATGCTAAACCATAAATTTTGTTGTTATAGATTGCAGTAACGCTTACATAATAATGTAGGGTAAATATATATAACAACCAGTCCCGTTCCCAACAAAATACTCTCTCCCCTCCCATCAATGGGTGGTTAACATTTGGGGACAGATGAGGTATTACAACACCCCTTGCAGCACGAAATCTTTAGGTGATAGAGTAAAACATAATTAAAGCAGAATTAAATAGTTCCTAGCTCTTCTCTTGGACAAGCATATTACTTGTTTATGAAAGAATAAAAAAATAACTGAAAGAAACACAATATATTTACCTTCTTTACTTGCAAACATTTCAGGACTTATTCCAAAGACTTAAGACTACGAAGGTAGATCTGACTAATGACGACTAAACCGGTGCTTCTTTGATGTTTTCTTATGCTGTGCGTTAGGCTGATCTCGTTGCAGACACCAGCAGTAATCCGCCATCATATTTGTATGCCATCTTCCTTGATATCTTCTTTCCATGGTTTTGATGTCCTGGTGAAATCGTTCCCCTTGCTCCTCACTGACATCTCCGAGATTTTCGGGAAAACGGTCAAGATGCGAAAATAAGAAGTGAACTTTCAGGCTCATGTTGCAGCCTAAGGCGCAAAACTTTTTCAGCATATTTTCCACCAGTCTTTCATAATTTTGGCTTTTGTAGTTTCCCAAGAAGTTTTCAACAACATCTTTGAAACCAAGCCATGCTTCTTTTTCTTTATTGGTCATTGTGTTCAGGAAATGATCGTCTGTCAATAACTTTCTAATCTGAGGACCTATAAAAACACCTTCCTTTATTTTCTCGTAGCTAATCTTTGGATATTTTGAACAAATGTACTTGAAACACTCACCTTCTCTATTCAATGCTTTGACATACTGCTTCATCAAGCCTAACTTAATGTGCAAGGGTGGTAGGAGGATTTTATTTGGTTCAACTAGATGTTCATGTAAAATGTTCTTTGATCCTGGGGTAAGATTCTCTCTAGGAGGCCAAGTTTTCCTCTTCCAGTGCTGGTCACTTGCTCGACTATCCCATTCGCAGATGAAACATGGCATCTTAGTGTATCCTGATTGCTGCCCAAGTAACATGCAAAGGACTTTGAGATCCCCACACAATATCGATCTGTGATTTTGATACTGAATTTTTCCAGAAACAGTTTCATGTTATCATCTCTCTTTTAAATGAGTAGAATGGGCCACTGGGATTGATGCATATTTGTTACCGTTGTGCAGTAACACTCCTTTTAGACTGGTTTTAGAGGAATCTATAAACAACCTCTAGTCACTGGTTTCGTATTCGATGCCTAGCTTGCACACTAATCCTGTGATGTCCTTGCAAAATACCAAGGGACCATCTTCATCGAAAAAAGGCACGAAGTCTTTCTCACGATTTCTGTACCAAGCGAAGTTTGTGTCGGATGCCAATAAATTATTCTCCTGCAATCTAGACCCCAAAAGTTCTGCAGAGTCCTTAGGCAGATTCAAATCCCTGACTAAGTCATTTAGTTCGGCTTGGGTTAATGGTTTAGGAGGATCTCGGTCAGCTGTTGGCTGTTCATAAACATTATCATTGTCTGGATTTGGAGCTGAATCAGAATCTGAATTGTATTGATCCAGACTCTCGGGTGGGCGGGGAATAGGAACTTCTGGACCATGGGGTACCGGCCTTATTGCAGATGGAAGACTTGAGTATTGAAGGCTCTCTTTATTCTTTGCATTATAACCTTTAACATTGCAAGAACAGAAGTAGCAGTCGTCGGTATGGTTTCTAGGCTCGCGCCATACCATAGGGATCCCAAATGGCAAACTTTTCTTTTTACCTTTGCTCCAATTCCTTAGTGCCGCAACACACGTAAGACAAACCTTGTGTGGAGCCCAACTTTTGTCTTGATCTCCTAATTTAATTCCAAAATAAGCATGATAAGCTCTCTTAATGAAGGTCGTTACATTTGTCCTTTGTTTTACAACATACCGACCACAAATATAACAAAATATGTCTGGACTATGGGTACATCCTCTAGAAGCCATTATTAAAATTTTAAAGACGTAATGTTAGAATTATCTATCTGAAAAATATGAAAAAACGAAATTAATTAAAGATAAAAAAGGTAAAAAATTACAAAACGCCCCAAAATTGTTTTGCTAATAACTTTAAAACTGTGGGTGATAGAAAAAAACTGGTAGCATTTTTTAATTCAGTGCAGCGAACTGCTTCAGAATCACAACTCAAAATAAAGAAATCGATTTTCATGCAGACCGGTGTAATCAATACGAAATACCAAATCTTTGATCGCTCTAACTGACTGACATGAAGTAACATTTATAAAAAGATGCCACTTCGTACCATAATTTACATTTATTCTTTATATTTTATATGGTAACATTCTTTATGTTTTATCATTTATATATAATGATATATAATAAATATTTTCTAACGAAACTAAACCAATTTAACCAAGCTAACCTAATGTGGCGTAAATATAGTCACAATAGCGAGTTTTTAGCGACCCAACCAGTTCAATTAGATACGGATGCCAATGCCAGACGCACGATTGTATACAAAATTTAAAAGTTAACAAATAATAAACATATTTATAATCATCATGTATCCAATTGTATTATTCATATATCACGTTAAAATAAGTGACAAATCTGTAATATAACTTTGTCAAATTCATTTTTCTAAATGGTCTATTCACTCAATTAAGAAACCGATGATAAAAAAATTATATACCAGTAATATACTTTTAAAGAAATGTTTACATAATTTTTCTAAAAGCATGATGCGCCAACTTCGAAAGGCCAATGCGCCACGTGTTGGTCACCATGGCCGTACAGTATTTGAACATCTTGGTCTTTCGCACGGTTGAATGTAGCCTTAAAAGTATCAGAGGAGGGTGGAATAGGGAGTTTTTCAGTATCCACCACATCTTGACACTTTGCCGAATACCACTTCATAAACGTTGAACACGCAATATTAAAGGTAGCCATTACTATTTTTCGTCTACGCGGGAGAATACACGTCTGAGCTCAAGGGTATGCAGAGGTCAACTGAGCACGCAGCGATAGAGATATGCTCAGGTAGTGGCAGGAGTCACGTGACTGATCTTACAGTGGGCGGAGCTTAGCGTTTTTCCTGTACACACACACACACACACACACACGCGCGCGCGCGCGCGCGCGCAAAGGAGACAATGAAACCTTAATTGAAGCAAATATACGTGATAAATAAACATATCGTTAACAGTACACATCACATATATATATCAATCAAGGATTAAGGTAACCAAAGGGTACGGTATCATAGGTACCAGGCACCTGGTAACGCTTCCTATAGGTGTTACGGCATACCTTCGTGCCCCTAAGTTCCTTCACACATCCCAGTTTCTGCTCCCGAAAATTGTGCGTCCCCACAGTCAGTTGGGGTGGCTGGTCACCCTCATCTTCCAAGCACACTAGCTCCTTCAACGAGTCAAAGTTAACGACTCGACGGTTCGCATGGTTAAGCGTGATACCCTTAGCGTTCACGATATACTTCATATCATCCCCCACCCTCACCCGTACCCCATAGGTTTTTGGCCCTGTTGATACAAACGAGTCTGCGTATGCACCATCACTATACTCAGCCTTGATCTCGTCAGTTAGCTCTCCGAGGAATTCCCCAATAGCAGGCATGTATTCACCCTCCCTCTCTGTAGAGGGCTGGGGCTCTATTACTGGCGGTGTAGCAACCGGTGCACTCCTGGCACGTTTTATACTTGACATGGAAAGTTCTTCAACATCGTGCCTCCGCTTTGAACTGCCACGTGGTGGAGGTGTCGCTGCTGAGGGGTCGTTAGCGGGCTCGGAGTCTGTAACCACAACTACACTGTTATCGGGGTCGTTTGTAATATCGACGATGGGGGCCTGTACCTCATCGTCATTCACGGTTCTGTGGAAGAGAAAAAACAAAAATATAAGGAGCAACACTTAAATTTTTATTATATTTTGTAAATGTTCCGCTTAGGGGTGTGACATGTTAGAGATGGAATCTGTAGAAAAATTCAGGTTCACGAGCCCGTCCACGTGTATTATATCTGGCCCTAGAGGATGTGGTAAAACTGTGTTTATGCTTAAAATCATTAAAGATAAGGGGGAGATGTTCTCAAAATTTGTGCATAAAGTAATATGGTGCTATTCGACGTACCAGTCAGTGTTCAACGAGTACCAAGATGATATTTTGTTCCACAAAGGCGTATATGACGTTAATTCGTTAAAGGGAAATGAGCATACAGTCATTGTAATTGACGATCTCATGTTGGAAATGGATAAAACGTTTGCCGAGACATTTACAGTGTTCTCCCAACATCTTAACATAAGCGTATTCTTCATCAATCAGAATCTATTTTTCAAAAATAGATACATGCGCGATGTGTCGTTAAATACACAATATCTAGTCTTATTCGCGCAACATAGAGATGTGTCACAAATTGGGTATTAGCCAATCAAATGTTCCCGAATCAACGTAAGGAGTTTTTGGAAGTTTATAAAGAAGCTACAAGTCAACGTTACGGATATTTGCTTTGTGACCTTCACCCGCGAAACACGTTTAGGGTGCTTCTAAGAACGAATATATTCCCAAACGAGCCTGAAACGGTGTATATTCCAGAATGACAAATAGGCTAAAGAAATACCGTGAATTAATAAAAATCTATCATCGATTGCCCCGGGCATTGCAGCAGATGTTTGTTAAAAATATCGACTCGGACTTTTTAAAATGCATCTGTGAAATCTGCCTTAATGTTATAAAATGTAATGTACCAATGAAATCCCCTCAGAAGGCTCGCCTACGTCGTTACAAGAACATAATACGTACGCTCGCTCGTAAAAGTCAAACTGTGGGGAAGAAAAAGCGAATTATTGTACAAAGGGGATCATTCCTCCCCATCTTATTTTCAGTTTTGGGACCTTTACTGACTAGATTAATATAATGAAGAAAGTGGTAGTGATTCCGCACGAGGTGTATGCTTCACTGCAAAGTTCAAAGAGTCCAGACACGGTTCTAGAACCCCGTAAAAGCAGGCTTAAAAGAATGGAAAGCGAATTGATAGACCTATTAAACAGTGAAAAGTCACCTGATGAGAAAAGGATCTTATACCAAGAGGCTCTGCAGAAATTTCTTCATGAGTACGAAGATTATAAGAATCCGACAGAGATCCCGTGGTTATTAGCACAGCGCGAGCAACGATGAGCATGGCGACATAGGACCTGGGCCGACGTTAGAGATGACCAACCAAAGAATAACGGAACGCAACACATCGAGCATGTATTAAAAAGCAGTCTCCCACATACATTGAGGAATAAAGGCTTAAGTCTTTATAATCTATTGAGTGAGGACCCCATCATACAGTGGACCGATACAGGCGAGGTCATTGTTGAAGGAACAAGGGTACAGGGATCGAATATCGTCGACATTGTCCATGATCTGGTGAGAAAGTGGGACAGGCCCTCACCATCAGGATGGAAGCATATTAAAGCAAGACTACAACAAATAAATGTCCCCAAAACATTGATAGGAAATCTGAATAGGTTAAAAGACTTGGAGCAAGTCTCGCATGTGCCACAACTGAGTACGCCATCACCCCAACGTAGCATCTCTGAAGAGGAGAAAGAAGAGACCAAACAACAACGGCCAACCCTATCCACGTTTCTCTAAAATACGCAAATGGCTAACATATTAAGAAAACGCTATTATGACATTTCTATCCCAGCCTCCTATGGCGGTATTGATAGACTGTACAGAGGTGTTTACAATGACGGAGTAGGGAAAAAAATGTTGAGAGGTTTTTGCGGGAGCAGGATGCTTATACACTTCATAAAACGGTGAGAAAAAGGTTTAAAAGAGCCAGGACAACAGCGGCTTCGATTGACTCTATTTGTTAAGCGGATTTAACAGACATGCAAAGATATTCAGTGTATAATGATGGCTATCACTACATCCTATTCATAATAAACGTATTCTGTAGATATCTGTGGCTAATTCCTCTGAAAAATAAATCGCCTGAAACAGTTGCTAAAGCTACCAAAATGCTACTGTTGAAAGAAAACAGGGTTCTAGGCAATTTTTGTATGGATATGGGGAAAGAATTTATAGGCCGAGCTTTTCAGAACATGCTGACAGAGTTTAATATCACTTACTACACTAGCAATTCTATACATAAGGCCTCTTTAGCTGAAAGAGTTCAACGTACCATAAAGGAACACATGCATCGTTATTTTACCCATTAAAACACATACAGATATATAAACATTCTGGAAGCATTGGCCTCGTCATGCAATGGTTCACACCATCGCGCGATTGGGACAACACCTAACGATTTTTAGAAAGAGGTACGCACACAGAGTATGAGGTGAGAAGAGATATTTGTAGAGCGCCGCCACACTCTACACGCTTCAAAATCAATGATTATGTAAGGCTATCGCGTTCGGGAAATAAATTCGCGAAGGGCTTTGAGCAAGAATGGACACGTGAGATTTTTAAAGTTAGTGCTATGAGAACTAACGGCGAGATAATGATGTATTACGTTGAAGATTTGAATGGGGAAGAAATCGCAGGAGGCTTTTACCGCGAGGAGTTGCAGAAAGTGCTATTTAATTTAGGAAAAAATGCGTTTAAAATTGAAAAAATTAAGGCAGCAGAGTTTCAGGAAAGAGAAAAATGTACCTGGTGAAATGGCTAGGGTACCCAGAAAGGTTCAACAGCTATATAAAAACTGATGCAATAATGAAGCTTAAATTGTATGCAACGTGGTGCTCAACCACTTCTCTGTCACACTCCCCTCCTCTTCTTCTCTGTCTGTACATCCTAACAACACACTAGCCATCTTTGTAACAGAACTCCATGGGCTCATTGAATTGGAACGTGATTCGTATGAGGTGGGGGCTATGCTAAATTCAGCTATCCACCAGCTTCTTAAGTATTGATGATAAAGAACCCGTTTTGACGGTTCTTAGAGATCGTGATATGTGTGAAAACGCAGGGGTAATTAGGGATGAAACCATGCGTGCCGCTCGGAGTGGGTAGGCCCTGTATTACACTACAGTAGTAACACTAGGCCCACGTCGTTATGGTGCGGCAGAGGATGTTGTGAGAGACTTAAACGGAAGTTTAAAAAGATCAAATCTTACGGCTGATTTAATATATGAAATCGTAAACAAAGAAACCCCTGCACATGCTCTGACCCTAAAATCACAGGATAATAGAAATATTATAGACAAAGGATTATTCCAAATTATAACCTAGGGCCGATATGGAGCAGCGTTCCAAAGAGATGCCTTTCACAAGGCACAACATGACTTGTCCAGCTTAATGTATCAGTTGAAAATGGAGAAATTGGATGTTGGCTATCCATCCCGAGACATGTGCTATATTTACAGCAATATCGTGGCGCATCAATTTGTTGGGGATACCCAGGCGCGTCTGCTGCGCATTGCACATTCCCAACCATAGAGGGAAGAGCTTGAGCATTACATATGACAAGCCCCATTATGTGAATGTTGTGACTAATCTACTAAGAAATATCTCAATATACAGTATATAAGAACGATTGAGGGAAAAAATTTCCCATTCGGTGATGGGAGCTTAACAGTGAAGCTACACTTTCGTCGCACTGACTTATAATGACCCGAAGGCCTTTCACAGTCTATCGAGGGGTGAGATATCAGCGTGGGAGTGGGCTTGGATCCATTTTTTTAACCATACTACGCACGGCTGTCCCATTGCTGAAGAGGGGCGCCAGATACCTTGGAAGGAAAGCGTTTCAGTGGGAACGGGTTATTATCACCTATGAGCCTATCTGGAAAATGTCCTCAACTTTTCAAAAGAAGCGAAGGATACGTTTTCAACTGCTGAGGGCTATTATCAGCCTAAACACGAAACCCGTATAAAAGACAAATTTACAAATTCTAAAAAGAAGTTATGCGAATGTTTTGGACGCCTGCATACAGACTTCACATTCCAGGAGAAACTACTTATGAATGGGGTGGATATGAAATTAAAGTTCACCCGCACGAATCGTGAAATCTGCATAAATCTGGGACTTCATCAAGAAGATGGCGCAAAACCCGTTGTGATTCACATTATGGAAACATCCGCGCGTACGGCGAGTGAAATTAAGTTCGCTGAAATATGCAGAAATTGAAAAAAATTTACTACACGCAACAGTAAAATACCCAATTAACAGAGTACAGATCAAACTATACACAGTGCCCACAGGGTTGGCCTCGAAGCTGATAGAAAACGTGGCCCTAGGAGTTCTGCCTAAAAGGTTATTAATTGGAATGCAAGATCACGCTTCAGCGAATGGAAAATATAAAAAGAGTGCCTTTAAATTCAAGAATTTCGGCCTTTGAAAATATAACTCTATACATAAATGGCGTTGCGTTGGGCGGGTCTATGGATACGGACTACTCATCAGACGCTGTGCTCCTGCTTTGCGCGAGAGCTTATAGTAATCTGGCCCATATTGCAGGCGTTTGTGATAAGCTCGGGATTGGGGTAACGCAGAAAGAATTCATCAATCAATTTAACCTTTACCCGTTTGATATCACACCCGACTTATCTGCTAGTGTAAATACACACTTAAGTCCACAACAGAGTGGTAACATCTCAGTCAGATTGGGATTCGCCAACCCGATAGACACCACTATTAGTGTATTAGTATACTTCGAGTCACAAACTCTAATTGAGATTGACCGCTTCAGGAACGTAGTCACTGACTTTTAAAATGGATGCGAATACACTTCAGATAGTAATGAATATTGACCGAATCACACGCTCCAAATTTACCCACATTGTTGGTGGCGAAGGGATTCATTGGTTGGCCACCTATTTTAAAAATAGGGAAAGAATGTACTTTTTTAACTCACTCGGGACTCGCCCCTGGAGGACCCCGTTATTGTAAAATTTCTCGAACATTTGCTTATTCCCGAAATTGTCTGGAATCCCCACCAATTACAAGGATATTTTAATAATACTTGCGGGATGTATTGTCTTTCATTTCTCCTGCACATGTCACGTGGAAGGGAATTTATAAATTTTTAAAATTATTCGACCCGTGTCAAACTGAGCTGAATGATGAATTGGTATGCATGCAGATAAAAAAGTTCCCATTTCTGTGCAATCGATGCATTGTGTAAAATTTTACTTGTATATATAAAATGTATAATTGCAACAGTATTATGAAAAATATAAGATGTCCCCAATAATGTTAGTTTTGTGCTCTGTAGCTTATTTATTGGATGCTAAATCTGTAACTAATTTAAGCTGAATTGTACTAATTTATAAAACATGATTTCTATCATTTAATAAATTGATGAAAATACATTGTCTTGTTCTTAACCAAAAGAAAAAAGCTTACATTAGTACCTGGCAATCGTTGGACCGGATTTGAGCCAATACTTCGAGCTCCGTATTCAGGTCACTGGGTTGGCTGCGCTGTAAAACCTCCAAATCACCGTCGGTTATTTGCGTTTCTTCAAAACTGCACGAAAAGTAGCTATAACACGATCGAGTTCCGCATCGGACCTATAAGGAGAAAGGGTACGGTTGTACACAGAAAATTATTTTGAGAGCTCATACATTTTTCTAATAATGATCATATTGGATGACTAAGCACCGTCACAGGGTATCGAGCACCTGAAAGATATTAAACGATTCATTGACAATGAATCTTTTTTAATTAAAATCCATTTGTTCCAAATATAATATATGTTAACCCCTCCGTCTATGGCCCTGAGTTGGTTCGGAGTCGCCAGGGGTTCTGGTTAGGAGGCAGCAACGGATCTGTTACTTGCAGTAGTTTCTTCTATACGATTCTCCGAGTTCTTCTTTAGTGGCTCGGAGGATTCTGAGAGGCTTATTAAATTCTCTGAGGGTTCCCCCGATTCTTCTTGTAACGTATCGGGAGATTTTACTGACTAAATTCCTGAAGAGAGCACGGCTAGAAGGAGAAGGTAAAGACTTTCTTTTACTGTAATTTACTGCTAAAATGTACAGGTACTACTCAGCCTCGTTCTTGGAATCAGAATGAACATGGAAGAAATTATCGAGGTTTATATACCCCGATTCTACTAACATCATTATTAAATGTGGAAAAGGCTGCATTATTTTTGCAAAATATTTGAAAATAAAGTAAATCTTTTAGCTGTGGTAATGGTTAAACGAATAAACAAGATATTTGAAGATGAAGCCATATTTTTATCTTAAACCGCGTACTTTTAGATCTGATGTTATCATGATCTGCCAAGTTAACAAAAAGTGAATTTGAACTATGCATCTTTACACTAAAATATGCATATGAGTAAAAATTAAAGGTTTAAGATTTACAATTAAATGCTTAGGCAAGACATGACTTCATCTTTTATAACAAAGAGAGAATGTATACAAACTATGAACATTGCAAAAAGTTTCTCAGAATTCATTATTAAGCTAAATCTAAAAATTATTAAGAAATTTTAAAAAAGAGCAAGTCATCAATTATTTTGCAAAGTAGAAAGCACATCAAAATTTATCCCAACGGAAAAATAGCAATATCGCCGAGTGTACATTCCTAAATGGCGATATAATGTCGTGTCGGACATTTAGTACAATCTAAGTACATCACTGAATACGGTGTAATTTTGCTTTGTTACAATTATGATTACAATTACATATTAATTTACATTCGCTTATTATCGTTAATTATCGTTATTAAAATACATTAATTATTTTATATTAAATTATTATCGTTACTTAAAGTACATTAATTACATTTAAATTATTATCATTCATTACAGTTTCATTTTAAAGTACGGTACATCAATTACATTATTAAGTACATTAGTCACTTACAATTCTTAGTGTTTTTATATTTATATTGGAATTAGAGCGAGAGGAGATTTTACGTTTTCAGATGTTCAGTTTATGCTGTGATCATCGAATTGTGTACACCTGCATAAGCGTTTTCGAGTTCATTGCAAAAGGTGAACGCACTTAAAAATAAAAATAATAATACGTGCAAACGTATTTGCGTGATTTTGAACGAACAGGTACGGAGGCATAAAGTTTCGTACCATTTCGTAGACTGACACGAGTAATAATGAATATTTAATAAAATTGATATAGGATAATGGTCAAGAGAAGATATGGAAATATGGATACGACTAAACCATAGAAATGGTAGATCGTAGGGTTGTGACACAAACAAAAATAGAAAGCAACAAATAAAATTTTATCCAAACTCGCGTTAAGCGATTTTGGTTCTTATGTAAAAATGAATATTGATTATTCATTGTTCATTTTTACATATATATATATATATTATATATATATAAAATTGAGGCTACAATGCTATTTTAATGAAACATTTCACAAACTAATTTTAAATAAATGTTAACATGTAATTATTTGATAAACAAAATTCACTCTAAATACGTAATAGAATACCGGATCAGATAATAAAAACAAAGCAACTAGCCTAACTGGGCTCAAAAGTAAGATTAGCTGGATGTGCTACGTACCACCTGCCAGCATCGGGTCGTGAACCCGACACCGCAGCAATTCCCTACTTTTAAAGTTTTTGTAATTCTAAAAACCAACTTGTAGAACTTACTATAATTTTTTAAGTTAACACGTACAGGGAAACAAGCGTGTAATAAAATTTCACTTTTAAAGGATACCTTCATCGCATAATAAAATTCACTGTCTAAGTGACATTCTCAGGAAGGAAGATTAGCGGGGCTACTAAGCCCCGTCGCAGAGTCTGGAATCCCTTGGCAGATATCCTTTGACTTCATTTATTATGGCTTTTATAAATTAACTAACACTTCCAAGGGTTAAGCATTGAATGATACGATCTGTGTGTATATATATATATAGCCCGAGAATGAATAACAAGCTAAATTGTTACGTAATATATATATATATATATATATATATATATATAAAATTGAGGATACATGCTATTTTAATGAAACATTTCACAATCCAATTTTAAATAACTATTAACACGTAATTATTTGATAAACAAAATTCACTCTCTAAATACTTAATAGAATACCGGCTCAAATAATAAACACAACGCAACTAGCCTAACTGGGCTCAAAAGGAAGATTAACTGGATGTGCTACGCATCATCTACCAGCACCCGATCACGAACCCGGGACCGAAGCAATTCCCTACCTTTAAAGTTTTAGTAATTCTAAAAACCAACCTGTAGAGTTTACTATAAATTTTTGAGTTAACACGCACAGGGAAACAAGCGCGTAATAAAATTTCACGGATAATTTTAAATTAACTTGATTAGTTCATACATTTTTCTAATAATAGCTATATTGTGTGGAAGGATGACTAACCACCGTCACAGAGTATCGAACCCCTGACAGATATTAAACAATTATCCTATTCGATTCATCTACATTGAATCTTTTAATTAAATTCCATTTGTTTTCAACAAAATATACACAGAGGAAGATATATATATATATATATATATATATATATATATATATATATAGCGAGAGAGAGAGAGAGAGAGAGAAGAGAGAGAGAGAGAGAGAGAAGAGAGTTACAAGTAGACTAATTTAAGCGCCGGAAATACATTTATCCTAGCTATGCATACTATAGGGCACCGGATCATATAATAAACACAAATCAACTAGCCTAACTGGGCTCAAAAGGAAGATTAGCCGGGTGTACTACGCATCGTCTGTCAACACCGGGTCTCGAACCCCTGGGCAGATATCCTTTCACTTCGTTTATTATGGCTTTTCATAAATTAACTAACACTTACAAGGGATAAGCACTGAATGATACGATGTATGAATGAATCACAAACAGAATGAATCACAAACTTAATTATTACGTAATTACTCACATTTCAAATGATATTTCCGCTGGTTCTTTCTAGCCGTCACAAAGTTCTGCAATGGATTGCGTTGAAAGTACGGCGTTCCGGTCGGCCGCTGCGAAAAGATGGAGCGTAGCCCCTGCAGAGAGGTCCCAGTCTTCAAACAATTGCGGGGAGCAGTAAAGCTCATGTGTCTGACTGGAAGTATCCATGATGAGAGAATGTGTAGTTACTCGTTGATAAATCACTGTTCTGGATCCAGCTGAAAATGTTCCTTTACATACGCGACCCCGATTGGCCCCACCCCCAATATTCGATTCGCGAGTTTCCTGTGTAAGAGCGAGACTTTCCGCCAACCAGAGATCCTGGATTTGTTCTCATGCTCCACCCATTGGGTTGTAATTGGACGGGCCGCGAATTCCGCGGGCGTCTTTACTAAATATGACTTATTCATTCCATAGATTTTTTTCAGAAGTGGAACAGGACCGTAAGAGAGAGAGAGAAAGAGTTTTGTTTGGAAAATAAGATTTGTTTTTCTGAGGTGTCGAGCAATCTGACGTATATCGAAGTGTATTTAAAGCAAAAATAACAGATGTCAGGTATTTTTCGAAATTTTAACTGTCACCTGCCACACAGGTGTGCTTTGTTTCATTAGTTCCAGGCAGAGGCGCGGGTCTCTTATAATCTTGGTACAAAAAAATAACTAATATATAGAGTAAAATAATGTCCTTGAATGACTATTAATTTTTGGATGTTATACGATCCACTCAACTATAAGTGACCACAATTACATTCAGTCGAAATGTATCGATACATCAATTGGATATTCAAAGATATGCTTGGGGTCATCCCTACTGTCTGGATGGATTTCAACATTAAAATTATTATTTATCAATTGTTTTATTATATATATATATATATAAGAAGTTAGTGACAACTGATCGGGATTTACCTTTCGTGACAGGTATTATCGGCTGAAATGGTCAACCCGTGTTTTAAAAGAATAAATTGGAGTAAAGTGCTGTATTACCGTACCTGTGATAATATATATATGTATATATATATTATATATATATATATATATATATATATATATTGAAGTTGTTTAGTGAAAATCGATTTTACAATCACCTAAAACTGAAAAATAATTTTTTTAAATTTAAAACAATAATTATCAGAAATGATGGAGGGCAAACGACGGATTAACCATCAAAGTTATTAAAATGTTTATTAAAAGACCTGTATCTCCGACGGATTATTCAGAAAAGGAAGTTTGAAGGTCTTTAGCAGCAGAATTTGATGCAGGTGCGAGATAATCCAACACTGGATAGTGAATCAAAGCATCCACCAGGGTGATAGGGCAACAGATAAAACAGTAGTTTATCCAGAAAAATATGAATTTTAATGGAGAAATTACAGAGAATTGAAGAGATATTTATTCGAAAATTCCAAAAAGGTGTAATTATCAGATTTTCAGAAACGGATTAGCTTCCCTGAAAGGTATTAACGTCTAAAACTGAAAATTATTTTTTTTAAAAAGTTAAACGTGAAATCAAAATTTTTAAGAGATATCTGAGTGCATTTATTATTAGTATTAGTATTATTTAAAACAGCGTTGATGGGACTCTTGTAACCTACTGTAAATGTAATTTTCTTAACTCTTATAAATGTTTATACAAACGAATATGTGCGTGTGCATTTTTATACAAACGAATGTGTGTGTGTTTTGTAGAAGATCTATGAACGTTTAGATGGTCGGGAAGTTTGTGTGCGCTTTTTGGCTGTTCAAACCATATATATACACTGCGCCAACTGGCTGATAATGTCTGAAGGCACTGGCTTCTACGCCAACTACCTGAAAGACACTTCTAAGCCAAGTGATGCTACCCTGAGCTGCCATTATGCATCTGGATGTCCAGATGAAAGGATGCTCTGTCTTCCGCTCTCTCTCTTCCTCTCTTAGATTAGGTATACCTTTTTGGGGGTTGAGGCCGTCCCAACTTCTCCCCCAAAGAGGTTAGGTGGACTCCCCCCAGCTTTCTGGGGTGTCTTTTCCATTTTTCACCCTGGGGGTTGGCAATGGTGGAAGGGGGTTGGCACCTTGCAACAAGGGGGATGGGTGGGTGGCACTGGCACTCATTTGATCAACACTGCAATTGCTCTGCACTCGTCCATTTTGCGGGCATACTACTCTTGTCGGATTCGTATTAAAAGAGAATAATTTCCCCTAGTCTACCCTGTCTATTCCACTGAGCACCTTCAAAACTTGAATAAGCTGACCGCGCAACCCCCTGGTCTCTAAGGTAAACAGATTTAAGCGTTCTAAGCTTCGTTGGCAGTTTTGTAGTCTCACTGAAGGGATCAATTTTATGGACCTTGCTTTTAATCTTTCCAAACTTTCTATAGCTTTCCTAAGGGTAGAAAACCAAAACTGCACACAATACTCGAGTTGAGGTCTAACTAATGAATTGTAGAAACATTACAAGCTCCGTTTTTCTAAAGACAAGATCTTTTACACAAGATCTCTGCCGCCTGAATCCATGTTGAGAATAAAAAATTAAATTGTTTAATTCAAGGTGATACACGATACGTTCTGTAATAATCGATTCTAACAGCTTGCCAACAATTGACGTTAAACTGATTGGGTGGTAATTAAAACGATTTTGCCTATCTCCCTTTTTAAAAATTGGTGTTCATTTGCTAATTTGTAGTCTGTTGGAACTTTCCCTAATTCGAATGATTAATTATTTGCATATACTGTATTCACTGAATCATCAACCATATTGTGACTACCCTCTTTTAATACCCTAAAAAGAAATAAGTCGGGACCGGGTGATTTGTACTTATTCATCGTGTTAATTAGTTGCTGCACCTCAACTTTTGTAAAAATTGTGGTCTCTAAGGGATGATCACGAATCATACGTAATCCGAGGATTTGGTAATTCAATTAAGTCTTCTTCTGTGAAGACTGTAACGAAGAACTCGTTTAACGTATTAGCTATATCTATATCACTGAATTTCAGTATGCTATCTCTCTCTTTCAGGGGACCTACGGAATTTTTAATTGGCTTTCTGCTATTAACATCTTCATCACGTTTAGCTGATCAAATTATGGATTTACCCCTGCGACGTAGTTTTATATATTTTTCTGAATTAGTCAGGTTGGAATGTGACTTAAGTAGTTTGTAGTCTCTATTTCTTTCCGTAAATAGCATTGCTAATTTCACTGTGGAACTATTTCGGCGTCTTGGTTGACAAAGAGAAAACTATTTTAGTGGGTACAAAGGCGTCCTGTAATATTTCAAACTGATCCCTATATGAGCTCATGGTGACCTTGACATCCTCACTTATTAGAACTTTAAAGTATCTAAACTACTTCGAAACTTTCAAAATTTGCTCTAGAGAAATCCAACGTTTTGTGCATCTTTTCTCGAGTACTAATTGGAACCCTGAGGTCAAACGCAATCAAATTGTGATCGCTGTTACTCAAAGTTTCACCAATAGTGACGTTAGGGACTAGGTCATCTTCGCTTGTGCATACGAAATCTAGTTGACTATTAGGATCGTCAACCCATTGACGTAACAAATTATCATCCGCAAATGCCAATAACACTGGTCAACAAATTTTCCTTTTTTTGTTTCTTCGACGAGGTTTTGTGTTCTTGATAGAATTTTCAACGCTGATTACGAATATGACATTGGAATTTTTGAATCACGGAGGGTTCTTGAGAAAACTGGGAATTAAATTTTATCCAAAAGTACTCAAAACTGCATATGTTGTATTGTAAGGACGTAGTCTAACATTATATTACCATACCTAAAAATCTCTTTGTCAACAACTTGCGTTTATGGGCGACATTTGGGGCTCCTGTAATTAATGTCCAGCAGTAGTCAGCTAGTATCGTTGGGTCCCACCTGCCTTGGTACCGTTTTTTCATTGTGTAAATGTGCTGGTGAAATCTTTCCCCATATTCGTCACTAACGTCACCAAAGTTGGCCGGAAAAAGGCCAAATGCAAGAAGTACAAGAAATGTACCTTTAAGAACATATTGCACCCCATTAACCTAAACGCTTCAAGCAACTCCTCAATCAACTGCACGTAGTTCGGTGCCTTGTTCTTACCTAAAAAGTTCTTGACGACTGCTTTAAAGGCTTCCCATGAAATCCTCTCGGTTCTGTCTAGGACTTCATCAAACCAGCTGTCATTCATCACTTCTCTAATCTGTGTACCAACAAAAACACCTTCGTTTATCTTCGCCTCATTTATCCGCGGAAACTTCTGTTTTAATTATCGAAATCCTTCACCTTCTCTGTTCAACACTTTCACCAAGTTTTTCATTAGTCCAAGCTCAATGTGAAGAGGTGGCAAGTATATCTTCTTGGGATCAACCAGTGTTTATGTGCGACGCTCTTTTGCCCGGGAACTAAAGCTTGACGAAGTGGCCATTCCTTAATGGCATAATGAGAATCTCTGGCCCAACTATCCAACTCACAAAGAAAGCAGCAGTACTTTGTATATCCCAGCTGCATGCCAAGAAGAAGCGCTACGACTTTGAAATCGCCACAGATATGCCAGTTGTATTTAGTGCACAGTTCTCTGTGTAATTCAGAACAAGCTCCATATTTTCATATGACTCTTTCATATGAACAGTATGTCCGGAACACAGAAATGTTAGTGTTTTTTGCCAACAGATTCTACCCTTCCAGCCAAGAACCTAGTAGCTCTGCTTGACTCTTAGATAAGCTTATGTAAGTCCCTGACGAGGTCATTTAACTCGCCTTGTGTAATTACGTGGGGCTCTCTTGACTCAGGTGGTTGAAAATCTTGGTCCATGTCTTGCCCCAATTCCATAGGCTTGTCTACGCTAGTTTCATCTTCTAAGGTCCACGTCTCTGGCCGTTCTGGTATAGGAAGACTTTTACCGTGTAACACCGGTCTTATTGCCGATGGAAAATTTAGATATTCAATCGATTTTTTTGTTTTAGAAGAAAATCCAGAAACATTCGTCAAACAAAAGTAACAGTCTGTGACGTAATCCCTCTGCTCTCTCTCCAAATCATGAGGACAGCAAATAGCATAGATCGGCGAGTACCTTTTAGCCATACCCTGAGATTTACTGCGCAGGATGTACAACAAATATAAGGAAAGCAGCTTTTGTCTTGGTTCCCTATTTTTACAGCGAAATAGAGTTTGTGTGCTTTTTTAATGAGAAAAGTGATATTCTTCTTTTGACATTTGAGAGTGAACTCACCGCATGCGTAACAGGAAGTATTAGGATTGTTAACACATTTGCGACACATAATGGCTTTTTAGAGCTTTTGACACACAACAGCGTTGAATGACAACTAACAAACGACTAACGACAGTTTATTCAGACAACACAGTGTAGCGGTCACTACTGCATCATCCTACTAGCACAGTTGCTAGATTGTGCGGTTTTAGCGCCCAATTTTAATTTTTAAGTACCTCAAAACTGGAAAGTAATATGTCTAATATATTTTCTTTTGTAATATCGAATATTACGGTGAAGCTGCTATTTACAAAAAACTACAAAATTCAAGCTGATAAGACTGAAATAAAGGAGTAGAAAATTTCTCGACAACGTGCATGATATAGAAATTTCAAGATCAGCGTTATAAAATCTATAGGAATCAAATAATCTCGTTGAGGAAATAAAATCTTTGTTGA
This sequence comes from Bathynomus jamesi, assembly GCA_023014485.1. NCBI lineage: Eukaryota > Metazoa > Arthropoda > Malacostraca > Isopoda > Cirolanidae > Bathynomus > Bathynomus jamesi. The sequence goes on along the minus strand of JAJOZX010003945.1, from coordinate 258,217 downwards.
CCAGCGTGATCTTGAGCCCTCAGCATCAGCTCTTTTGTTTTCCCAATTTATATTACCGTAGTTAAAATCACAAAAAATTACACTAATCTTATTATTCATTGATCTGCTTAACTGATTATACAAGTTTATATCCTTATCAACGGGGTAGTGGGGAGGCCTGTATACTAGAAATAGATGCGCTATTTTATTGTTCAAATTTAGTTCAATTCCCAACATTTCATGAGCAGAAACAATATTACTATTTATACACTGCGTTCGCACTTATTAAGCAGATTACATTTTCTCCAAGGTTTTCAAAAGTTTCTCCCCGATTTCAATGAAATTTGTAGCAAATAATCACTATATATAGCAGCATTGATGGTATTCACTTCGATAAAATATTTTGATAATTAAAATAATTATCTCATTTTATTGAAAAATATGTAAAATATTGTGTTCCGAATTATTAAGCAAGTATTCTATTTACAGATCTAAATGGTGAAAATGGGTAAGAAGAAGTTTTTTGCATTTTTTATGGTAAGAAGAAGGATTTAACATTAATTGAGAAAAGAAAAATAGTCAAGTTACTCGCTGAAAATATAAAATCTATTGAACTTGCGAAGCAGTTTGGCAGAGCTTATCGAACTGTAAACAAGTTTGTAGTGGAGGGTACCAAACTGAGGCAGCGAAGTGATAAAGGAGCTATAAGAAAAGTGACAAGGCGGCAGATATCTGTAATCAAGCGAAAATTGCAAAGCATCCATTGTCCTCAAGTAAAGAGGTTTTTGAGCAGGCTGGCATACATAACGTACCAAGAACATCTCGATGTGGAATCCTCCAAACAATTGGCAAGACGTGTAAACCTACGATTCAGTCACCATTAACACCCAGATACAAGAAGCAGCGTGTTGAATGGGCGCGTCAGTACGTGAAAACAGATTTTAATACTGTATTGTTCACCGATGAATGAAAAGCAACCCTTGAGGGACTTGATGTTTGGTCAAGAAGATGGATTGCTGAGAGCCAATTTCTACCATCGAGATTAAGACGCCAACAAGGTGGAGGTAGTGTCATGTTCTGGGCAGGATTGATAGGCAATGAAGTAGCTGTCCCATACAGAGTGCCTGATGGTGTAAAAATGAATGCCCAGTCTTACACAAACTTTCTAAAAGAAAACCTCATTCCATGGTAGAGATTGACCCTTAGCAATCCATCTTCTTGACCAACCATCAGATCCCTCAAGGGTTGCTCTTCATTCATCGGTTAACAATACAGTATTAAAATCTGTTTTCACGTACTGACGCACCCATTCAACACGCTGCTTCTTGTACCTGGGTGTTAATGATGACTGAATCGTAGGTTTACACGTCTTGCCAATTGTTTGGAGGATTCCACATCGAGATGTTCTTGGTACATTATGTATGCCAGCCTGCTCAAAAACCTCTTTACTTGAGGACAATGGATGCTTTGCAATTTGCGCTTGATTACAGATATCTGCCGCCTTGTCATTTTTCTTATAGATCCTTTATCACTTCGCTGCCTCAGTTTGGTACCCTCCACTACAAACTTGTTTACAGTTCGATAAGCTCTGCCAAACTGCTTCGCAATTTCAATAGATTTTATATTTTCAGCGAGTAACTTGACTATTTTTCTTTTCTCAGTTAGTGTTAAATCCTTCTTCTTACCCATTTTCACCATTTAGATCCGTAAATAGAATACTTGCTTAATAATTCGGAACACAATATTTTACATATTTTTCAATAAAATGAGATAATTATTTTAATTATCAAAATATTTTATCGAAATGAATACCATCAATGCTGCTATATATAGTGATTATTTGCTACAAATTTCATTGAAATCGGGGAAAAGCTTTTGAAAACATTGGAGAAAATGTAATCTGCTTAATACGTGCGAACGCAGTGTAAGAGGGAGACGTGTGTTTTTGAGAGCATGCTGGACTGCTCGCAGGGTAGATGAGACACAAAAAAGATCAGCTGAGGAGGACAGTGATAGGAGAAATGGGAGTTCCAGCACTACCCCCTGGATAGGCTGACCATACGTACCGTTTTGAACGGGACAGTACCGTTTGTTTTATATTTCCTGGCCGTCCCGTCGTTTTAATAAAAATGTCAATTTTGTCCCAGTTTATGTACTTACTTTTTCATGAATACAGAATATTACATAACCCCGTCCCTTTTTTGCCATCCCAATGTCCCGTTTTTGTCTCAAGGAAATATGGTCAGCCTACCCCTGGAGCTCTTTCCTGGTTGATTGGTGTCTACAATCTCCTCCTAAGATTGTACGAGTTATTCTATTTCAAAGTGAAACCATAACATTTTTCAAATTTGTTTTCCTATAGTTTCTATTTTACATTAATTATTATTAATATTATCATTATTGTTATTAATATTATTATTGTTATTATTATTATTATTATTATTATTATTATTGTTGTTATCAATATTATTATTATTGTAATTATTATTACCTATTATTAATGTTTGGCGGTTTCTGACTTCCTTTGTAATGGCAAAGGTCACGTGACGGAGAGGACCAACAACTTTATGGTGGAGCCAAACCATGGGTTGCTATATCATTTGAATACTGAGGATGGTCACCCATTCGACTACTGAACAAACTAGGGATGTACCAAATAACGAATATTAGTTTCATTTGGGTTACTAGATGTCGTTGTAAAAATTGAAGCCTTTATCAGTTTGACAGCACATGCAATTAATAGTAAATGTAAGCAAAAACAGTATGTTTTAGCCACCAAAAATCTACTAGGTTCCTATACCTATGAAAACATTGCAACTGCATTGACTTCTATGTTGCAAGAATAATCAATAGGGAGCGATCGTGTACATGCAGTCGTGCACGACAATGGACATAATGTTACTAAAGCTAGTCACGTTCTCAAAATGACATATGTTGCTTGTGCGAATCATACTTTAACACTTGCAGTTAATGGAGTCCTTCTCAGCCAGACGTCTGTTTCAGATATAATGCACGTGTAATTGCGAGCCGAATCTGTTCGAATTTCAATCATTCATCCCTAGCCTGTGGCAGTCTTAAGGAAATCCAGAAGCAACATAATTTACCCGAAAACAAACTTATAAAAGACGTTATCACCCGATGGAACTCTACATTCTATATGCTACAACGAATTTTTCAACAAAAAACTGCAGGTGTTGCATACGCCACGGACTATGACATACCAACCCTCAATAACCATCACTGGACTCTAATTCAGCGTGCTGTAAAGCTTCTCAGCCCATGTAAAAAATTAACAAATGAATTTTCCTTTGATGATTCTTGTCTTTCCATGGTATCTTCCGGTGTAACAGGTCTCGTGGTATTTTTACGTAGCATAAATTATGATACCGGTATTCATACTATGAAAAACGATTTAATAGAAAATTTACAGAATCGCTTCAATTGCTCAGGTTTTAGATCCTCGTTTCAAATTTGCTTGCATTAGAGTGCCTGAGTTTGTAAAAAATGAAATAATCATTATGTCTGCAATTTAGTGGTGGACCAGATATCCGCATCCGCATCATTTTTAACATCCGCATCAGCATCCGCACTTCTGACTGCGAATGTTATGCGGATATTACCTCTAATAAATTATGCAATTTACAATTAAATTAGCTTATAAAGTAGCTTATAAGGCCCAATCATGCACATTTCATGTAAAGTATTAATTATTTATTAATGAACAAACAAATATATAAACCTCAAAATATAAATACCTGATAACACAGAAAATTGAACGAAACTTGTTTCATTGAATTTTCTGTGGCTGAAACTCTTGAGAAAGTTATTATTTTTATCATAATGAAAACATTAATATTAATTTTAATTCTTATGCATTGCCTGCCATAATAGTAATATCACGAAATTTTAAAAATTGTCATATATTCATAATTCTGTATTATATTGATAGATTAACTAAATATCCGCATCCGCGGATATTGAAATTAAAGATCCGCATCCGCAGATGTTGAACAACTGACATCCCATCCACCACTAGTCTGCATCACCTAATGCTAATCCTACACTTAATATAACTCATGGCGATGAAGCAACTGCTTTTGTTTCACGAGAAGATCAAGAATCCTCGAAAAAGAAGCCGAAGGTTGACTTATGGAGCTACTTCGATAAGGTTGCTACGTCTTCACAATCAGACGTACCTCTACCTATCAAAAGTAGCCAGCAAAGTTGTCAAAAAGAATTAGACATCTATTCAAAAGAACCATGATTCAGTCGCGACACGAACCCTCTTGATTGGTGGCGCCATAATAGCGAAACATTCCGAAACTATTGGCACTTGCTCACAGATATCTGTTCAGTTCTGCAAAAAATGTGATTACCAACGCACGTACAGTGTAGTCGTTTAGTTCCTGATGCTGCTGAACGACTAATTTTTCTACACGATAATCTACTTGACTTAAATTTCAATTATTAGGTTTTGCTTTTGCGGTAATTATTATTACTGCCTGTTCATTTTTTGGTAAGGTGATCACTTATTAGTATCACTATACCAAATTGGATTTGTTTATAATTATTCTTTGAAATAAAAAAAATACATTTTAAATTCCATTTACTGAATCACGTTATTTACCCTCATTATCAGATATATATTTGGTATTCGGTTAAAAAACAAAAACTATTCGGCCAAATATCGAATATTCAGTACATCCCTAAAACAGATCTAACGTTGCCTAATCTCTCTGATCCAACGGGAAGTGATGTTGGAACGTGGCCCTAAAACATCAGAGTAAATGAAATATAATAAGTGGATTTAGAAAATAATTTATACTTGTGCAGTAAATTGATCATTTTTATTGGCATTATAAAAGGACCAAAGAAGAACGACAAACGAACCAAACCAATAACATGATTTTGAATTATCTAACTTTAAAACAACATCCTCCAACTACTAAATTACCACACGTATCAATTTGTAATGTATATAAGCTTTTATTTCGTATGACAAAAAATAAGATAAAAGCTTCAGGATTCGTTATACGTTTATCAGCTCGACTGTTCTCGCTGCAGATTATTCCGTGGCACTTTGTAATTAGGGCACGATTTAAGTCCATTCTAAAATTTGCATTATCAACTTGTCTTTGTTTCCTTGACAGTTGCTCTTCTCCTGTTCTCGTGTCGTCATATTTACAGCAGAAGACGAAGAAGAAGAAAAGAGAGAAGAGGAGAGAAGCCCTTCGGATCGGAAGGGGAGAGCAATGAGTACATCAGCATCGAGATACGGAAGGAGTCGAGCGAGGAGAGTTCCGAGAAGCCAAAGGAGGAGAATATGGATAGTGAAGGCGTGAAAAAGAAGGAAGAAAAGAAGAGTGATCGTAAAGAGAGGAAGAGAAAGGAGGAGATATCGAAACTTATCATTCAAGGTAATTATTCGTTTAAACAGGTGCATGAATAGTATTTTAGGTCAACTTAATGATTTTATCTAATTCGAGGCCTCATATTCTCTGATCTTGCTATTATTTGCAGATTGTAAATTAATATTTCCCGCTTTTCTAATAGAAATTTGTGAAACTTTGCATTTGCAAATACATCTGATTATTTATTTCGAAATTTGTTTATGTATTGTATATATCAAACTTTGTGACAAAAATTAAAAACTACAAATGTATTTGTCATAAATGTCTTTTTTACAGTCCTCAACATCTTCCTTTTTATCTTCGTCAATCTCATCTTCGCCAAACTTCCGATGCTCATCTGAATTCAACCACCAGAGTAGTCTAGTGTTAAAGTGCGAGGTTTTGATCTGAGGGGCCTGGGTTGGAGTCTTGGCTCGGACATCAGATTTAGGAGATTAAGGAACCTCTCTGGAGCTTCCTTGGTGAAATAATGATTGGGATTCCACGAAAAGCTGTAGGTCTCCTCTATCATATTACTGTAGATGGTACGAAGGAGGTGAAACAACCCAAAACTTTATTATTATCTGAATCTATGGTAGACATTGTCTTCTTCATCCTCCGCATTTTCTTCCTTGTCTTCTTTCTCTTTCTCTTTCGACTCATTTTCGTTTAACTTTTAATCTTTTATGAATGCCAGCAACATCATCCTAACTTTCCTTACTGAACAGATGCTCCTTCGAAGGTCGGAGAGCGCCTGGCTGTTCTCCTTCCTCGGGATGATCTGAGGGCATACGCCTACGAGGGCGAAGGGTCTTCCGATGGGTCTCTGGGGTCTGCCATATCAGGTGAGATGTGTATACGAATGTGTATAAGAATTAAAAATTTTAGAAGTCATTCACTAAAGATTGCTGAATTTGGTTGCTGAAATTGGTTTCATTTCAATCTTTCAACCACATAATGTTTTCCAGTCTAGAAAACTACTTTAATTTGATCTGATTTTTGTTTCATAAGATTCTCTTAAATTAAATTGAGTAGTTTTAGTTATTTCCATATACACAATAAATTTATTTATACTACGTTCGGTGTGGTTTACAGATGAAAGAGCCGAAGAAAGTTTTCAATTTTCATGCAAAATTTGCTTCATCGCAGTGACGATATTCAGACCTTTGTATTATTAAATGACTTAAAAACACTTTTTCCGACGAAGATGCGACCAAAACTTCCACATACTGAGGAACATTTGCGATTATTTTACTTTTATTGGATCACCTGAAAATCAGGGCCCCCAGCCTTCGTTAGTTATCCTTATAAGGCTAACTAACGAAAATATCACGATTTAACTTAACCAATCGTTAGGTCAACTGTACGCCCTTGACAAATGGTAGGGTTAAATCGTGATATTTTCGTTAGTTAGCCTTATAAGGCTAACTAAAGAAGGCTGGGGGCCCTGATCTTCAGGTGATCCCTTTTATTCTACAAGTACTCCAGTTCGTGCGTTCGGACCACTTTATTGGTCAAATTCAGACCTTTTCCTCGGGAAGAGTTTCTCTCTTGAATGAAAACTCCGGAATTGCCTTTATAGACGCGAGAAAGTATCTAAGCAAAAAGGTCATTATTTAAATGCGCATTTTAAAAGTGAACATTATTATCCGAAACTCATTTCTCCACTTTGTGGGGGAATGAGTGTGGCCCCAGGATCACCCGAGCGTGAGTATTAACCGGGTAGGGTTTCGGCTCAACCCAACCCAGTGCCAGCAGCTGGGACCGAACTCAGAACCTCACCTCCCACAGAACGACACCGCAACCACTGAGCTACCGGGAGCTCAACTTAATGTATCGTATTAATAAGCAATTTATTGAAACTGGGTATTACTGTAGAATCTTAATTAAGTACGGAACTATCGTTTTATTTACTGATGATGTCTGATGCAAAAATTTTAATTCCTGATTCCTGAAGAACTTTCCCATATACGTAAAAATGCGCGTTTAATAAAACAAAATGGAAGTAACGAAATGATTTCCATAGATAAAAGAATATTTAATAATGATAATTATTAATACATTTACCTCCAAAGGCTTTTAAATTCGTACCAGAAAGCCATTTAGAAAGAAAGAAGTTGAATATTTTCTCTACCTTTGTGAGAAGAAACTTAACCTCCGATAAAAATTTTATTAAAGTTTAACTTTCCTTTTATATGGTAAAATAAATTTTAAAATATAAATGAAATTAATAAATGGAAGAAATCTGATCTATATTTTTCGGATTTCTCGTAAGGGGAACATCGAGTGAAGAAACTATTTACGTGGAGAATGTATATATATAGAAAAGAATATTAAAACTGCATATAAATCTTTAAACAATAAATTCTCAAAAATATCAAATTTCAATACCAGATAAATAGGAGATATATATATATATATATATATATATATATATATATATATATATATATATGAAAAGAAGGATCAACACAACGGCAAACATTTTCATTTATTTGTACATCAGACGTTTCGACAAATCTTTTGTCATCATCAGTGAGTTAAGTCTTAAAACCTTAAAACAAAATTGAAAAGTGAAAGTTACATCAATACAATATTAAGACCATTAAAATTAAAACCTTAAAGCAAAATGAAAATTGCATCAATACAAAATTAAAAACATTTAAATTTCATCACTATAAAACTAAAATTAAATTAAATTTCATCACTATAAAAACTAAAATTAAATTACCTCAATAGGTAAATACACAATGTTTACATCCACCTCCATACTTGGCAAAGTCTAAGAGAACACTAGGTGGTCAGAGGATTAGAAAGGGTATATCTGTGAAACACGGTTGGTTGTCAAAAGAGTCGTAATTTGTAGGATGAGCTATTATTATTAAGGGAGGGTTTGTTTCTATAGATGTACAAAGATTCTAAAATTCGGAGTTCTGTAAGGTTATTGGATCTAGTTAAAATTTCAAACTGAGTTTTGTGAAGGGGATGGTCGTTTTCATTACTGTGGTTTCTAATTGCGGATTGTGGAGGGCTACTGAGGGGACGGTTGGTACGGACTGACAAGCCCAAATGTTGAGAAAGGCGCACCTCCAGTTGGAGTTGAGTGCTGCCAATATACGCAGCCTTACAGCTGTCGCACGTGTATTTGTAAACAACATTGGGGCATACAGTTTTGGGGAATTCATCTTTGAACTTTAAAAAGTTTGATAATTTAAGTGGGTTGACGAAGGCGAATCTAAAATTTATTTGGGGATAACTAGACTTGAGTAGTTTGGACAATTCACCTCGAATACGCAATGATAAATAACCATAAAAAGGTAATTTAATATATCTGGTTTCTTTTTGTACTGTAGTTACTAAATTTCAAACTTGCTGTGATAAAACTGTCAACAGACATAAAAGGATACATGCTGCCAAATTGGAAAAATTGGGAATCACTCAGTCGTTTTTTAATAATCCAGATAATTTTATTTGTAATTTCTCTAATAAAGTTTTAAGTATTAGAGAGAAAGAAATATTGTCGTTAGGCTTAAATTTTGATCTACCTCATTATAAACTAAATTTTTATAAATTTTTCTCTGGCTTTGAAAATCTTCTCATGAATATTAAGAATTGTGAGATCCGACCAAATTTCTCGTTTCATAACTTGGTAAAACAAGTGGAGAGCATCTCTTTTAAGAATTTTTATAATTTTAAACCCCATAAGGTGTTTTCTCCCCTCTTTAATAAGCAAGATTTTAAAATTCTTAATAATTTGAAAAAGGATAACTCTGTCATCATTACAAAACCGGATAAGGGTAAAGGAGTAGTGCTGATTGATTCAACAGTTTACATAAATAGAATGGAGACAATTTTGTCGGATACGTCTAAATTTAAAAGGGTAAAAGAGAATGTTCTGTCTAAATTACTAAAACTCGAAGATAAACTTAATAGGTGTTTGCGTAAATTAAAAAATAGTATATTATTGCTGACAATACATACAATTTTTTATTTGCTTCTGGTTCTAATCCAGGAATTCTATATGGTTTACCTAAAGTCCACAAGCCAAATTTCCCACTAAGACCTATTCTTTCGGCATGTGGTACATTCAATTATAACTTAGCCAAATTCTTCGTTCCCTTGCTTTCAAAACTCACCTTTAATGATTATTCTATTAACAACTCGTTTGATTTTGCTAAAGAGATAAAAGAGATCAATCATGCCGATTCTCTTACTATGGCCAGTTTTGATGTCTCATCATTGTTTACTAATGTCCCGTTAAAAGAAACATTAAATATCATACTAAATAAGTTATTCACTACTGATAATACTCTTATTAATGGCCTCACTCAGACTCAATTTAAAAACCTTCTCGAAATAGTGTGTTTTGATAATCTTTTCTTATTTAATAGCAACCTTTACAGCCAAATTGATGGGGTAGCTATGGGTTCCCCGTTAAGCCCAACACTAGCAAATGCATTTCTTTGCCATTACGAAGAAATTTGGTTGAAAAATTGTCCTAGTAGTTTTAAACCCATATATTACAGAAGATACGTGGATGACACTTTCTTAATATTTAACCATCCTTCACACGTAAAACTTTTTCTTGATTATCTTAATAAACAACATAGTAATATTAAGTACACGTGTGAAAACGAAACAAATAATAGTTTACCTTTCCTGGATGTTTTAGTTAAACGGGCCCATAATAAGTTCCATACTTCACTATTTCGGAAACAAACTTTTACTGGCTTGGGAACCAATTATTTAAGTTGTATGTTTCATAAATATAAGGTTAGTGCTATAGTAACATTATTAACAAGAAGTTACCGTATTTGTTCGGATTACTTTTCGTTAAACGAAGAATTTAAATTTTTAAAACAGTACTTTATTAACAATTACTACCCTTCTCATCTATTCGATAACCAATTAAAGAAATTTTTAAATAACACTTTTGATACTAAACTCCCCGTAACTACAGTACAAAAAGAAACCAGATATATTAAATTACCTTTTTATGGTTATTTATCATTGCGTATTCGAGGTGAATTGTCCAAACTACTCAAGTCTAGTTATCCCCAAATAAATTTTAGATTCGCCTTCGTCAACCCACTTAAATTATCAAACTTTTTAAAGTTCAAAGATGAATTCCCCAAAACTGTATGCCCCAATGTTGTTTACAAATACACGTGCGACAGCTGTAAGGCTGCGTATATTGGCAGCACTCAACTCCAACTGGAGGTGCGCCTTTCTCAACATTTGGGCTTGTCAGTCCGTACCAACCGTCCCCTCAGTAGCCCTCCACAATCCGCAATTAGAAACCACAGTAATGAAAACGACCATCCCCTTCACAAAACTCAGTTTGAAATTTTAACTAGATCCAATAACCTTACAGAACTCCGAATTTTAGAATCTTTGTACATCTATAGAAACAAACCCTCCCTTAATAATAATAGCTCATCCTACAAATTACGACTCTTTTGACAACCAACCGTGTTTCACAGATATACCCTTTCTAATCCTCTGACCACCTAGTGTTCTCTTAGACTTTGCCAAGTATGGAGGTGGATGTAAACATTGTGTATTTACCTATTGAGGTAATTTAATTTTAGTTTTTATAGTGATGAAATTTAATTTAATTTTAGTTTTATAGTGATGAAATTTAAATGTTTTTAATTTTGTATTGATGCAATTTTCATTTTGCTTTAAGGTTTTAATTTTAATGGTCTTAATATTGTATTGATGTAACTTTCACTTTTCAATTTTGTTTTAAGGTTTTAAGACTTAACTCACTGATGATGACAAAAGATTTGTCGAAACGTCTGATGTACAAATAAATGAAAATGTTTGCCGTTGTGTTGATCCTTCTTTTCATCTGTAAGCTCCGGTTCCCTAAGTAGAAGTCAATAGCTTTGATATATATATATATATATATATCGGGTTGCCCAGAAAAAGTAAGTTATTGCTTTTATCAACTATTATATTTACTATGGTCAAGATTTGCTTGCTTTTATAATGATTTAAATAAATAATTTGCTTTTATATGTAGCACTTCTATATGTCTTTATAATATTTGTTTTTGATATACTCTATTTATCTTTGTTGCAGATTTTTCAAAAATATTTAATCACCCATCAAAAATGCTTTCATATAGTCAAGAAGATCTCATATTGATAAAACAATTACAAATTGAGAAACACTATGGTGCCAGAAAAAATTATATCAATGTTTCCAAATAAACCATGGACTCGTTCTGGTGTAGAAACAAATATTCATAAAATTGATAGAACTGGATGTGTTGCTAGAACCAAAGGTAGTGGAAGAAAAAGAGAAGTTCACACTGATGAAAATATTGCAATGGTTGAGGAAATGGTTCTAAAGTCAGGAAAAAAAAGCCTGGAACGCGTATAACACCAAATGAAATTGCAGCAGAAACGGGAATTTCAAGAAGTTCTATAAGACGAATTGTCAAAGAAGATCCGCAATTGACAGTTTATAAACGCTATCCAGTGCAGATCTTGAGTGAAGTCAATAAGATGAACAGAATGGAAGCATGCCAAGCTTTGCTTGAAAGATTTCCCAATGTCAATAGAATCTGGTTTAGTGATGAAAAATCATTTTCAATTCGATCACCTATTACCACTGAAAACAATCGAGTGCATTCTACAGCAAGAAACAAGAGAGAAGTAACACCGGAAAGACTTTTAATTCAACAGTTTAACTTTTCTAAAAAACTAATGATCTCCTACTGTGTCTCAAAACTGGGTAAAAGTGATGTTTTTGTTGAAAGTGGTGTCAAAATGAATGCTGTTTATTATTGCAACAGTATATTAAAGAAACATCTACCAAAAATTCTCGAAATTTCGGCAAATCGATATACATTTCAGCAAGATGGTGCAACAAGTCATACTGCTCACCTTACAATTGAATATTTAAACAAAGAAGTTCCTGACTACATAAAACCTAAAGATTGGCCTGGCAACAGCGCAGATTTGTCTCCTCTTGATTATGCAATATGGGATGAACTGAAGAAAAGGGTGTATAGGAATACTAATTTCGTTAACATTGATCAATTAAAAGAAAAGATTGTGAAGAATGGAGTTCGCTTCGCTACCACAAAATGTCAAACAGGGCAATTGATAACTGGCGCCATCGTTAGGAGCTTTGTGTCCAACAAAGTGGTGGAGATTTTGAGTATTTAATGTCATAATATAGACAATAAACAGGAGTATTTATTAACGTGTATTATTTATTTTGTATTTCTTTCTATAAAACTGAAATAAAATCTTAAAAGCAATAGCTTACTTTTTCTGGGCAACCCGGTATATTTACATATGTATAAGTTAAAAATCTCAATTAAAAGTAAAGAAAATTAAAAATTGAAAGACAATAACATTATGAAGCTTTTCGAGAAGCTCAACTTCTCTTCGTTCTGGAAAGAAAACTATACTGGAATAAAAGTTGCAGGGAAAGAACAATATATAAACCTCATATATCTGGCAGATGGAAACAATATAAGAAAGATTTAAAAAGGTATCTCTGATTAAAATTTTACTTAAAAGAAGACCAATGTAAAAGTTACCTTTATCGATATTTTCAATTAATAAAGATTCAGTCAATTTCCTTTTATTTATGTCCTTCATATGTAGATGAAGGGCTGAGTTTTTAATATCAATTAAATTATCAAAATTAGTCCTATGTTGCTGTAAAGCTAAATTGAGGTCGCCGATTCTGAGACTGTATTTGTTTATAACTTCTGTCAGCAAAATTATTAGTTTTCCCAATATAAACTTCATGACAGTTTCCACATGGAATTTTATATACTTAGCATTATACTAGTAGTATAGTTTATGTTGGAAAATAAATTTGCAGCATTACTCAAGCATTCTTTTGTTATATTGCATTCTATAGTTAAAACTAAATTACTTTTTGTTCTCGGGAAGTCTGTGGACCATTACTATAAAATTTCTTCTTGGATACGAAAGATCTTAACGTTTCGGTACATCTGCCTTTGACTCTTTGACATTCAACACCATTTTATCAGATAAACACGAATATACCTCTACTGGAGACGAATGCACAGGCTCCATCTACCCAACGATCTTCATTTAATGTCCCTTCCATAGTTCCGATTTTTAGAGGTACCACGAATACCGCAGTGGAACAAATCACTAATTTGGAGACAAACTTTCGCAACGAACTGATCGACAGTGACTACGAACGGCTGAATGAAGTTTGACGCTTTATTCACCCGTCTGAAAGGAATCTTTAAAAATAGTCCACACTGCACAAGATATCTGCAATGCAACGAGTTTTGGTCATTTTAAGACAAATTTTATCGGGAATCACAGGACTCACAGCCGCTTATGAGCCTCACAAAATTGTCATTTAAAGTGAAATAACGATTCTAAAAAGGATCTTTGAGATTTTGCAAATAAGGTCAACGAAAAATTTTAGTCCGTAATGAATGTCATATAAGAGACGTTTAAATCTCAGCTACTGAGGTAAGTGGGTAAAAGGGACATCAACGTGGGTATAAATATCACATCCACCATAATGATCACCCACAGGGGGATGAGGAGAGAAGAACACAGCGAATTCCCAGGGAGGGGAAGCAGCGACATCTCCATCATCGTCTCCTGCAAATACAGAAACTGTTGAAACTCCAGATAAATGAACAGGAATCTCCTTCCGGTTTGCTCTCAAACCATACCAGTTCCATTGTAGGATGGTACAAACACCCAACTTAGAACGATTAAGAAAGCCCCTTGAGGGAAACAATTTTGGAAAGCGCACGCATATTTTCACGCGAACTCTTTTAAACCTTAGTTTAGGCTGGGGAGCAAGATCTTTCAGGATCCTAAATGACCCGAAGGAACCTTAAGACCCCGAAGAGGGGTTGGACCTCCTGCGAGGCAACAACACTGGATAATTCTTCTCTGATGGTCGAGGGCTTGGCTCAGTGTTGACAAACTTTTTATAGAGGAAGACTCCTTTGTTGCACTGCAAGAATAAAGGAAAGAACTTTGGGAAGAAATGACACTGGAAGACAGGCGGGAAGAAGACGCAGCAGGGATGAAATATCAAAGTGGCTGAACACAGGAAAGAACAGAAACAAAGGAGACCCCAGAATGGAGACAGAGATGGCACCCTCTCCTTTGCCTTTGTAAAATTAATCGCCGCTGACCCAAGTGCAGACACGAAACCTTGGCAGTTGTAACATCGTCTAAGAAACACAGGGCTTCACCTTCAGCCGAAGACAAGCTCCAGAAAGAGTGACAGGAAGGTCGAGCCTGTCGACTTGAGAATAAGGGTCAGGATAGGGATGGGGAGGTCACTGATCCTTCGGATTAGCTCGGCCTTTGCGATTGCTGGTTTGCCAACCCAGAGAGCAGAGTTTCCTCCAAGTATCGGAGAACATAACAGGAATAAATAACTCTGCGAGACTGGTTGAGAAAGGGACGGAGCAAGCAAGCTCTGCTTCCGAGGAAGACATTTCTATCAATAAACTCCAATCAGACTGTGAAACAATCCAGTGAGTGGCGCTGCAAGTGGAAATTAGAATATGGTGGTTATAAAAAAAATCCCTTTCGGTGACAACAGTGTCATCCACTAACCAATTACAAGGAACTTATCGAAGGAGATAGATTTAAAAACACTGTGCAAGCGTTCAGTAGTTACCTTCGGGGAAAAGTCCTGTCGCTGTTGATCTTATTGATGGGAGCCCAATGACTGGCGAACTGGAGAAGAAGCGTACTTATGACATCAGTCACATTTTGATACCCGGTGAGAGGAAGTCATAACAAAAGGAAAAAAAGAATGAGCAATGGGAAGAAAAATTAACTTCACTTCCCTGTTCCATCACCCAACATGGGACTCAGGAAGGGAAGGTCCACCGGGAGCTTAGACGTTCCGACAATCCCATGGGTAACAGAAAGGAATAAGCAGGTAGCTATTAGATCGTCCCATGGCAGCCCTAGGAAGGAAAGGGTGTCGATACTAATGTCTACTGGACTATAGCCTACACAAAACCAGCCTAGTGATTCAATGAGGCCACACTGAACTCCCGTTTTATTCCCATCCCACACCTAAGAAGCATGTTGCTCGCAGCAACGCCAAGACAAACTCAACCTCCAGCTAAAGGAAATGGGGAGTATACGGGTCTCCATGCACGGTAAATATATAGGAAGTTGGGAGATAACGTCTCCCGGTTCCAGTCTAAAATAGAAGGATACGGACAGCACTTACAGTAATTCGGCCCCTCTGTTGAGTTTCCCCTTGGCCTGGGTAGCCAAATGTAATTCGGTACACGGCATCATCGGGGCATACGATCTTCTCTACCACAAAAGTTCTAGCTCAAATCGGTCTGAAACTGAAGGTGTACCATATATTCAAAATAAAACGTACGCCAGAGTTGAAAATTAATGCTAAGTGAAAAGTAGTATTAAATAATTTTATCAGCGAATAAGTGTTGACTTTATAACCATGTGAGTTTTATTTTAGTTTGCAAACACCGCATACGACTACTTCAAGATGACGTCTTTATTTACCTCGCTATTTCTGACCCACTTTAATTACGTTAGTTAAATAATAATAATTTTAATAATAACTAGACGGGCTCGTTTCGCTCGCCCATCTAGGGCTCTCGTTTCGCTCAGGCCAACGCTCTTTTGCCGTTTAATGTTATTGCCGATTAATAGTTAACTAAAATTTCCGTTTCGCTCGGGAAAACCTTCTATTGCCTTGTTTAATGTTTTTGCCGCTTAATAGTTAACTAATGAGGAATTTCCTCCAGATATAAACCTTACAAATTTTTTTTATTATTTTCGCTGCATGCAGCGAAAATGCAAGAATTTCCGTCCCTAACCTCAATTCCTGTTGTCTTTAATGTTACTGCCGCTGAATTTATAACTAATACGCAACTTTCTCCAAATATAAACCCTTTAAAATATTTTAATTATTTTCGCTGCTAGCAGCGAAAATGCGAAAGAATTTCCGACCGCACCCAATCTCCAATGAGATAATGGTTGGCAAATTTGTTACTGGCTGCTGGAACGTCATATTCCTGGTACAGGAGCAGAGAACAAGGAGCTCTAAAAAGTTCCACTTTTGATTCATCAGTAAAAAGAACTTTTTGCCAGTCGTCTACAGTAAAATTTCGATATTCTCTTGTCCCCTCTAATCTTTTAGCCTTATTTTGTTTCCTCAGTAGTGGTTTAGACACAGCAACTCTGCCATGGAGACCAGCTTTCATGAGTCTTCTTTTTATAGTACTTGTACTTATCGGAAAGTCCCGTTGTTCATTCAAATGCGTCTGAATCTGTGTCACCAACCACTATAACACATGAAGAGTCCCGCTCCTCCAGCAGTATATTTAGTTTACAGAGTCTATCTAAAAATACTTCCTCATTTTCAGCACACTCATAAGGCATATAAACATTGAATATATATACAGTATTTTGTTATCAATAGTTAGTTTTATGGCTACAACCAACTCATATTTATAACTAATGGGCTTTATAAACCTATCCAGCTGTGAGTACCACATTATAGCTACGCCTTCCTTTTTATTCTGTCTGTCCACAGTGAAAACTTCACTATCATCATTGTGTGAGTTAGCAATTCCCCTGTAGTTAGGCTTAATATTGTCTACATTTTTGCATTCTTGTTTAGAGAGCCAAGTTTCCTGAAAGCAAGAAATGTCATGTGCAGATAAAAGTTTGTTGATCTCACTGTCAGCATTGACTTTGAGGCCTCTACAGTTACAGCTACTAACACTGAGTCTGTGAAAGTGTGCCATTGCTTTTATACACACTATAATTAGTGAATTATAATTAGTGAAATTTGATATGAGCCAGGGACTTTTTTAACATATATACTAGTGGGCCAAATGGCCCACTTGCCCTTGTATTTGGCCCACTAGTCACATTCTGTTGGCCCACTAGTCACTTTTAAGCTTTGGAGTAAAAATATTGATTCTAGCAAGGTTCATTTTAAGTTATTTTCTAGCAAAAAAAGAGTAAAATAAAGACAGAGAGCTGTTTGGTAGATTGAGCGTAGCTGCCAAATCTAGAGATATTAACATAAAAGAGGTATCAACCTATAAACTATCTGATGCACTCTTTTCATTGGCGTATTCTCATGGATCAATAAGGAAAACCGTAAGAAGTGTCCTTCTTTCAGAACTTAAAAGGAAGTAGAAGTCCATTCATATACCCAATACCAGAAGCTTCATTACCAGTTTCATATAGAGTGGTTGCGATGTCAACTGTGCAAATGGTAAAAAGTGGAGAAGCCAGCACATTTGGAGTACTACAGTAGCTGGTAAGTATTGGGAACTTCTTGTACAACCAATTCACCAACGGGACTGCAATAGAATCGACGTTACGACAAAGAAGTTTCCATCAACGCTGGAGAACGTACACGACGAGGATGCCCTACTTCATTAGGGGTGAAAATATGTGGGGATAAACACCTGTACCAAAGCAGTGGGACAAATATATCAGCAAACCGGTAAACAAACCCAACCTTACTGCATATCTAAGTGAAATGTGGTGTGGAAAGGGTCCTAGTAGTTTGCCACCTGGTAAGAAGGTAATCCTGGGCGCTGGATTCAATAATGGAATGGATATAGTAATTCTACTGAACGACTCTGTTCGTCCTGCTGAGGAACTTCGATGTGACCATGAAGATGCCGACACTCGGGTGATGTTTCATGCTCTTAATGCCTTTGAGGATATCCAAGGGTTATAATCCACTCCTCAGACACCTATGTAGCAGTATTGAGCATATAGCTATAAAACACATTCCATTATCCTGATTTGTGGTTTCGCACTGGAGCAAAATATAAACTTAGATACATTCCTATCTACCATATTGCAAGTAGTTTTGGACCAAGTACGTGTTCTGCTCTTCCAGGATTGCTCGCTTTCACTGGGTGGGATAGTACAAGCTCATTATATGGTACTGGAAAAAAGTGCCTAAAAATGGTAAGAGCGTCAGCAGACTACCAAGAAATTTTGCCCCAACTCGGAGAAAGTATTGAATTGTCCACAGATATTGTGAAGAACTGTGAGAAGCTTGTTTGTGCGTTGCTATTATTTTTTATTTTATTGGGTTCAGAATCCCAGCTGAACCCTGAACGGCCAAGCTCTGAAGGGCCGCACAGCCCAAGTTAAGCTAGACTAAAACTTACGGACTTAGGGGTCCTATTAGGTCCTACCTCAGGGTTGCTGACTCGATGTGGGACTACCTTAGGCCTCAGCTGCATAAAATTAAGATAAAAAACAAAAGGGGCACTATTTATGGTCTTCTTTCTAAACCTTGCAACAACACACAACCTGCGCCATTACACGATGCAACAATCTTGTATCTAAACAATCAAACTGAATTGCAAGAGAGCTCTCTATAAGACCACGCCCTGCAAGTGCCGCATTCAACAAACGAGTAGAAAGGACGCGCCAGTGCCCCCCCCAAAAAAATGATGCCACAAGAGTGCCCAAACAATGATGCCACAAGAACCCAAAAATGCTAGCTCTAAATTAAGTGAATTTTTCACTAACCTTACAATTATGAGATGGATATATATATACACCTTAACTTAATATATACAAGTAATGCTGCATCAATCAGCTTAGTCATCATATCGCCTTGGAACAACAATGGCTCTTCCTCTTCTAGATTTTCTAACACTCCCCACCGAAGAGGCATTGTTGTCATTACCTTCTGCAAGTTTAGCCAAGCCTACTGAATGAGGCTATAACCCAAATGCTTCATCTTGACTATCCATGTTCTTGCTGATTTCTAAAGCATAGAGTTTTTGTATAGGTCTCTTTAATTTTCCTACTGAAGTCTTCACCAGTGCAGACCTAACTAAATTGTCTTTGCCAACAAACAACTCTTCAATTATGCCAAGCTTCCAGCATTGCCTTGGTCTTTCATCCCCAATCATTACCACTTATCCCACCTTGATACAATTTGCATTGGAGCCCTTTACATTGCCTGATGGGTAATAATTGAGTTCTGGAAAGTATTCCATCTGCCACCTCTTCCATAACTGATCTTGTAGCTCTTCAAGGTACTTGAACCTTCTAGGTAACTCTTCTTGACTGCTCTGGATAGGCTGTAAGTCTCTTGGCAAACTGGGGCTTGATGTTAATCGTTTACCACAAAGAAAATGATTTGGTATCAATGGCTCTTCATCCTGCATACTGTTATAACAAAAGTGATAGGCCTGCTGTCCACCATTACTTCTACTTCACCAAAACAGTGCAGAATTCTTCTTTGCTCAAATGAGCATTAGCTAAAAGTTTCTTTAATGGACACTTTACACTTCTCACTAGCCTTTCCCAAAATACTCCGCACCATGGTGTCCTCTCAACAATAAACTCCCACTGTATCCCGTGGTGTGAAAAATAGGATTGGAATCCCTCCTCCTTTAGCGAGGACCAAACTTCTTGGAGTTCCTTTGCAGCCTTTTTGAAGGTTTTCGCATTATCCGATATGATTTTATTTGGGAAACCCCTTCTGTTCACAAACCTTTTAAAGGCCAAAAGAAAATGGATTGCTATGGTGGTAGCACATGTGAAAAGACATATATAACCTTTGTTAGACTCCCCTTGCTCATACACATAAACTGGACCTGCAAAGTCTACTCCCACTACATTAAATGGGGCAATATAGATACACCGTTCTCTTGGAAGTGGAGCCACCTTTTCATGATAAGGCTTTGCACTCCAACGCTTGCAAGCCACACATCTATGCAAGACCTTTTTTACTACTTGTCTAATTTTGGGAATCCAAAACTGTTGTCTGATCTCTATTATCACTTCTCTAACTCCAGCATGCAACAACTTATGATGCGTATCCAGGATCAAAAGTTCCACAAAGTGCCCCACAGAATGTAGCAAAATTGGATGTCTTTTCTCCTCTGGAAGCCCAGAAAACTGTAGTCTACCTCCTACTCTCAATAAATCCTGATCCAAAAACACATCCAAACCCTTGGGAGCAGAATGTGTTGGTAGAACCTGTAATGGACGGCTGGTGAGCAATTCCCTCTCTTCACCAAATTTTTCCTTCTGCACATATACCACCCAGTATTGCCTGGCTGAATCTCCTTACTTTCAGAATTCCTTCCCTTCTTGTTTCTCCCTTAATGTTTTCTGTAAATCTATATACCCATGCTGTCACTCTTAACAACCTTTTCAGACTGCTAATGTCCTGAAGCCTCAATATGGGGTCCTGCTGCATAACTTGACAACTGTTCACAGTGCATTTTCTCATCTCACTCACCCATTCTTCTTCAGCCTGGCATTCTCCTACAATAGGCTGATTAGAAGGCCAATTGTCACTTCCAAGTTTTAGCCACTCTGGTCCATTCCACCACAAACTTGACTGTGCAAGATCTTTCACTGAAATTCCTCGTGTTGGTAAATCAGCTGGGTTCTGGGTGCCTGGACAATGCTTCCATTGCTTTGGATCTGTGTGTGCTTGAATTTCCTCGACCTTATTGGCAACAAATGGTTTCCATTTCCTTGCCTGGCTTCGTAAGCAGTGTCAAACTATAGTGGAGTCTGTCCAATAATAGCTTGGAATTTCATAAAAGCCCAAAGAGTTTTGCACTGTAACTGCAAGCCGACTAGCAATGACTGCACCCATCAATTCCAACCTTGGAATAGAAAGCCTTTTCAAGGGTGCTACTCTGCTCTTTGCAGCAACCAACCTTTAACTTACTTCCTCTTTGAATGTGCCTCTTATATAAATGCAAGTTGCATAGGCTTCCTCACTTGCATCACAAAAGATGTGCAGCTCCAAATTATCTGGACTATTGTCCAACTCTCCAAAGTACCATCTTGGGATTTCAATGACTCCAAGATGTGCCAATTCTTTGAACCAATATCTCCACTTTACCACCATATGATCAGGTAACTCTTGGTCCCAACCAAGTCCAATTTCACAGAGGCTCTGAAACCAAATTTTTTACTTTATCACAAATGGAGCCAGGAATCCAAGATGATCAAAGACCTTTGAAGCTAAACTAAGAGCTGTACGTTTTGTCCACCTTGTCTCATTCTCAGCCAGCTCTACTAAAGATTTCCCATTGAAGGTAAACAAATCCTCTCCTTGCTGCCAAACAATGCCTAGCACCTTGGTGTCTATGGCCCACAACTCCTTGATACCAGAATCCTCAATATTTTCTGCTGTATCAGGTCCTACACAGGACTGACTCATAAACTGTTGTAACTGAGAATGATTGGTCTGCCATTTTCTGAGCTCCATTCCAGCCTCCCTCATTATAGCTCTAGCCTCCATGAATATCTGTTTGGCCATTTCTGTATTATCCACTGAACACAGCAAATCATCAACATAAAAATTTTTCCTTATGTATTCAATAGCATTAGGATAGACCAGAATATTTCTTAAAATGGTACTGCATAGTAGCTACCAACAGAAATGGACTAGAGCTGAGGCCAAACAACACTGACTTCATTCTATATGCTTGAACCTTGGGTTCATTTTTCAACAAGTCTTTTGTATCCACCCACAGATACCTTACTGCATCTCTGTCCTCTGGTTTTAACTTTATCCTCAAAAAGGCTTGCTTCACATCTGCAGTCAATGCTACTCTACCAAACCTGAATCTCAGTAACAAGGAAAATAAATCTGCATTTAAATTTGGCCCAGCATCCAAACAGTCATTTAAGGACACACCACCTTTGTCCTAGGCTGAGCCATCAAATACTACCCTCAGTTTGGTGTAGTTTTGTCTCGCCGTACCACTGCATGGTGTGGCAGATAATGTGCCTCCTGGCTCACCAGCTCACCTTGCACCCTTTCAGCATAGCCCTCCTTTACATAGCTTAGGATAGCCTCATTGTATTCATTTAACAACGCCTCATTTTTCCTTAGCCTGTGCAATGAAGTCTTCAACCTCCTATTAGCTAGCTGAAGGTTTGAACTGGGTTTGCAAGAATCCTTCCAAGGAAGGCCAACTTCGTAGCAATCATCTCTAAACCCAATACCTTTATCAAATTGCTCTAAAATATCACCGTACACTGTGCTTGCCTGCTTCTCCTGTTTGCCCTTTATGCCAATGGATCCAAGTTCCCAAAAGGCTTTCAAATGCCTTTCCAAACCATGGCTGTTCTCCTCAATCTTAACGAAAAGAGCTTTAACCTCCATTTCATTGCAATAGCTTGGACCAAGTATGTGTTCTGCTCTTCCAGGATTGCACGCTTTCACTGGGTGGGATAGTACAAGCTCATTCTATGGTACTGGAAAAAAGTGCCTTAAAACGGTAAGAGCGTCAGCAGACTACCAAGAAATTTTGCCCCAACTCGGAGAAAGTATTGAATTGTCCACAGATATTGTGATGAACTGTGAGAAGCTTGTTTGTGCATTGCTGTTATTTTTTATTTCATTGGGTTCAGAATCCCAGCTGAGCCCTGAACGGCCAAGCTCTGAAGGGCCACACAGTCCAAGTTAAGCTAGACTAAAAATTACGGACTTAGGGGTCCTATTAGGTCCTACCTCAGGGTTGCTGACTCGATGTGGGACTACCTTAGGCCTCAGTTGCATAAAATTAAGATAAAAAACAAAAGGGGCACTATTTATGGTCTTCTTTCTAAACCTTGCAACAACACACAACCTGCACCATTGCACGATGCAACAATCGTTTATCTAAATAATCGAACTGTATTGCAAGAGAGCTCTCTATAAGACTACGCCCTGCAAGTGCCGCATTCAACAAACGCGTAGAAAGGACGCGCCAGTGCCCCCCCAAAAAATGATGCCACAAGAGTGCCCAAACAATGATGCCACAAGAGCCCAAAAATGCTAGCTCTAAATTAAGTTAATTTTTCACTAACCTTACAATTATGAGATGGATATATATATATACACCTTAACGTAATATATACAAGTAATGCTGCATCAATCAGCTTAGTCATCATATCGCCTTGGAACAACAATGGCTCTTCCTCTTCTAGATTTTCCAACAATTGCACAATGCCAAGAATGTAGACACCTCAGTTGACAGCACACGTTACTGGATGTTCTGTCAAAAGGAAAAAGGAATGAAAATCTCTCCCGACATCTAACAGTCAGCGGGCCAAACTCTCTATCATGCAGAAATATTGTCGAACCTTACCCCCTCTGTTATATTTTGTTTGACCTTATTTCAATCTTTCAAGGTGTCTGGTGGATCAGGAAATGATTGTTAGCAATCTGAACTCTCTTGTGCAAACTTTATACAGTTTTTTCTGTGACTCTAGCCCATTTCAGAAAATGTGCCAGATTCACTATTCAAACCTTTGGGAATTTCAAGAATATGTTGTTTATTTCGTCATTTTTTCCGAGTTGAAGCTTGTAACCTAATTTGTTAGTTCAACATATGCATCAATGACCAAATTACCAGAATAATAGGTTATTAAAACATATGAATGGTTCAGGACACGGAAAAATCTGCATTATGAAAGTCTTAGAATATACTAATATTTTAATATCACTTGTATGTTAATTTTTTCTCAGCAAAATGTTTTATAAACTAATTTCTAATAGGTCCAATACTTGCCTGTCATCAAGTATCTGGATTTTGTATGAAATGAGTGCGAAATTTCCTGGTTGTCAACTTTTCACAAAGTGAATGTAAACATTAGTATGTGATCTGCAAATGGCGCATGAGAGCACACACACACACATTTTGTCTGTCTTCTTCAAGGCATTTCTCGTGAGTTATATATGGTAACATGTTGTAATATGATAAAAGAGAATTATAAAACTGCTTTTTATGTTTTAAAGAAAATTATGCAGATATGTGCTTAGTGGTGCAATGTGGATCTAAACATCAAATAAGAAAGTATTAAATATGGCCCAAGAAATTATGGCGGGAGCAACAAACTTAGCAATGCTAAAGCATGTTGGTCTGTCTTTGTATATTTTGAAACAAACAAGGAACAAAAGCATTGAAACAACGTTGAACCGTTTTGGGGATGCTATAAGTTATAATGATGCACAACGCTACGTTACAAGTATGGCAAACTGCGCTGATGAGTAGACCAATGATGATGGCATTTTTATCCTAATTAATATGATTCATGGAAGTGTTTTCACTCTGCTCTGGATAATTTAGACTAATGAATGCACTAAAAGTGTTACACCCTGCATGCCACAAAACACACACACACACACATATATATATATATATATATATATAAGTATCCATCAGAGGAAATAGTTATATCAGTCCCAGTGTCTAAGAATCGTACAAAGACAATTTCTGTCCCCGAATTTCTTTTCCCAGCATTTGAAGCTTAAGGACTGACGGGAAACAAAGTTACTCCAAGGCATACATTTACCATTTGATCAGCCAAGTGGACAGAGAAAAAACATCTTGGGGGAAGAAAATATCGTGTGGCACCTTGTACCTTGCTTCTATTAAAGTATGATACATGCTCATCGAGAAAGAACATCAATACCTTATTCCCCTCAACTTGGAATACATTCCATAAGTACTTGCAGGGACGGACATTTATCACACGAAAATTAGCTATGGGCCCATCTTTCCAAGGTCTCCTAAAGATCCCAACATTGTGAAAGAATCACTGGACTACTTTATTAATGTCAGAAACAAAATGGGTCAGCAACACATGATTAGTCACTTGTGATCAAGCAATATACTAGGAGCACTCAATATATTTTGCCCCACCCTTTTTTCGTAGCTAAATAATAGGCCATGGGGCTGAAATGTCTTTTGGGCTGTAAGGTTAAACTTTCTGCGCTTCACATAACCGGATTTTTCCAGTTTGAACCTCCCCTCCTTGTATAAAACCGCTTCTAAACGCTCTTGTATAAAACCGATGGTTAACGCAGTTTCGAAAATGGCGTCTGACAGTGATGTGCGTCGTAAACAGAGAGCTGTTATCGAGTTCTTAACCGCAGAGAAGGAAACAGTTGGAAATATTCACAAACGTCTACAAAACGTTTACGGAGATGCTGTTGTTGATCAAAGCACAGTTGGACGTTGGTCTAAACGTATGAGATCATCGGAGAGAGGGAGAGCCAGCCTCGATGATGAGCCACGCAGCGGTCGCCCGGCATCGGCTGTGACATCTCACACTGTGCAACGTGCTAACAACATCATTCGATCAAATCGGCGCGTCACATACAAGGAGCTATCACTGGAGCTAGGAATTAGTGAAGGAAGTGTGAATACGATAATTCAGCAAATGAGATACTCAAAAGTGAGTTCACGGTTTGTTCCTCGCCAACTGACTGAAGATCACAAAGCCCAAAGAAAAGAAATTGCTTCTGAGTCGTTGGTTCGATACGAGACAGAAGGGGATGACTTCCTTTCACGAATTGTGACTGGGGATGAGACTTTGGTACAACACTTTGAACCTGAAACAAAACGCCAATCCATGTAGTGGCATCACGCAGACTCCCTACGCAAAAAAACGTTCAAAATGGCTCCCTTTGCAGGAAAGTTTGTGGCGACCATCTTCTGGGACATGAAAGAGGTGATTCTGGTGGACATTATGAAGAAAGGACAAACAATGAACTCAGAGGCATATATTGCTACCCTACAGAGACTCCAGAGACGTATAAAGCGAGTTCGACTGGAGGTGGCTCAAGCGGAACCCAGCGAAGTTTTTACGAGCAAGGAATAAAGGCCCTTGTTTCGAGATGGAGGAAAGCCGTAGAAAAGGATGGAGACTATGTTGGAAAATAAAAACTTGTAAAAAAGGTATGTAACTACTTGTGTACAAAATTTCTGGAACTTCCAAGGAAACTTGGTAAAAAAATGGTGGGACAAAATATATTAAGTGGCCCTCGTATATTGTCGAAAGGCTCATCAAGAAAGATTCAGAAAAATACCAAGATGTGCTTAGAATAGGTGGATTTCATTTTCTGAGAACTTCTTAGGTGCAATTGGGTTCCACCTGAAAAACCGTGGCCTGGAAGAAATTCTCCTCATCAGTGGAGTCTGCCAAAACAAAGTACTATCTGGCAAGGACTACTACAAAATGCTTCAGTGCCATTCATTAGTGTGTGAAGCAATGATGATGATGAAATGGGAGCATTTTGAGGATTGGATAATTGATGAGGGGCACGTTGATTGTCTGGCCGTTCTGTCAAATAAACTGCACCACGTTCTTGTTTCACTTAGAGAAAAAAAATGGTGAATCCACCAAACTGGTACATAATGTGACAGAAATTCTGTATGATATTGATGGCTTTTGGAAACAGTTTGAAGAAAGCCTTGGTGTGACAGCATAATTCTGGCAGATGTATATTGATATGATGCTTATAATCCAACGTTACATCAGTGCTGAAAGGTCGGGGAATTGGCTCCAACATCTTCATGAAGTTGAGAACATGATTTCTTACATGTTAGCTGGCCATTGAAACTACTGTATATGATGTGTTCCCCAATGTACATCAGTGGCTTAAAAGCACCGACTGTTAAAGCGGCGGAAATACATAAAAAATTCATGGAGGGACACTTTACCGTTCATCGAAATGATGGGAAGTTCAACGGGATACGGACTGATTTAGTTCTCGAACAAACTTACAACAGGGAAGGTAAAAGCTCTTTACTAAAAGGGATAACACATAGATCAAGGCAAGAGATAAATATGTCAATAGCACACCTTTCTTAACAAGTCTCGGAGCAAAGGAAAAAAATAGCACACATTGACAACATGCCATCATCTCATCATAGGGAATCAAAGTTTATGACAATGTTCATGTGACAGAAATTCGGTGTCTTGCATCATTGCGTGTAAATGTACAAGGGATCCACCCAAATGTTACAGAATTCAAGTTTCCGATTCTGATGACGATCATTGACAATTTGACTTCATTCTGTTCCTCTCATTCCAATGTCAATAATTTCCAGAAATTATGATACACAATCCATTTCGTTATTCAAGTATTCCAGTGAAATTTGAATATAGTTTATGCTATTATAAATGTATTGTTAACTTCCTGTATTGTTAACCTATTAAGAACAAATGTGGTATCCACACTTTAAATGGGAATATTTTAAGCAACGTAATACAGGTGCACGTGATACTGAAAGATACCAATTACATTAGATATTTGAACTTTGGAAAAATATGCATTTTCTACCCTAAGCCTTCCCCCTCCTATTGGTTTAGGTTTATCTGGCCATAAATTAATGGTATACATATTTAGATGCCTTGACTCAATAAAATTACTTAAATGCCAGTATGCATTCATATTTGTACAAATAAAGACAGTAAGAACTAGTGATGGATCGAGTGGTCGGTTTTTCACAACCGCGGTTGCGGTTGTGTTTGCGGTTGTCGAATTTTTTCCAACCGCGGTTGCGGTTGCGGTTATCATATACTAGGAAAAATGCGTAATTATTAACTGGATTTAGCCACTATAGTGCGATTTAGCCACACTTGGTACATAATATATACTAAATAGTATTTATTTAGTAAATACCTTATGTTGAACACAAGTTTTGCAATACACCGCTACCGCTATTTGTGTGTTGCAAAACTTGTGTTCAACATAAGGTATTTACTAAATAAATACTATTTAAATGAAGTATATTCTAAACTTATATAGCTATTATGAAAGAATAGGTCAAATTAATTAAAACCATATTTTGCACTAAGTGTGTTACCAGGATGAGGGACGAGGACCCATCGCACTGTTCATCCCACCTACCACTTTCCCCAGCCTCCACCCATTGGAAAGTTATGGATTATTATTCATTTGAAAAACTGATGTCAAACTTAATGACAGGCAGTGTGAATTTCAAGAATAATATTTTTGCTGCATTTTCACCTTTCAAGCGGCAACGCCTCTCATCGTACAACGTTCCCGCTCCACTGAAGAGCTGCTCGCTTGGAATGCTACTTGAAGGGCAAGCAAGATATGTTCTTGCAATACAGCCAAGTTCTTTGTATTTTAGTTCGTTATCTTTCCACCACCTAAAATTAAAATTAACTAAGCTTTTACAACCGCAACCGCACTTATGGAACGGCGGTTGCGGTTACGGTTGCGGTTGTGAATTTTTGTGCGGTTGTAGTGCGGTTGCGGTTGCGGTTGCGGTTATTCGATCCATCACTAGTAAGAACTAATATTATTAGAAAAAACAAAAAATTTGTGATTCGAAATTTTGCCATTATTTCGGACATAGGCAGGGTCACAAGAAATACTGTAGAAAGTTTGCACAAGAGAGTTCAGATTGCCAACAAGCATTTTCTGATCCACCAGACACCTTGCAAGATTGAAATAAAGTCAAACAAAATATAGCAGAGGGGTTAGCGTTGATGACCTTTTTGAGTCTTTGGTCTCCTGACTATAATAGTTTAAAACATCATCTGGAAAGGGTCAACTTTCAGTCGTTAACATGAAAAAGATCGTTGGAGGCACAGCAGAACGTGCGATTTCCTGAGAGTCACGGATTGAAGATTTATGACAAGCGGCTTATCCCCCTTTTGATGTCACAGGAACCCGCTCCTAGCGGGCTTGTGGAACTAACGTCCTACGGATGTAAAGTTATCTTGCAAACGCGTTGATTTGTGTCAGTGCCAAGCCAATAATTTTTCATGCACGGAAACATACATCTGCATGGCTGGTGAACTACGTGAAAATATTCCAGGAGTTACCGATAACATTGATTCTGATTCAGACAGGGATGATTAAACAATATTATGCACATCATAGATACGGTCTGAATACATCTTTCTAAAGTTTGACATTCTTTGTTATTTTAGATCACTATGCTAAGGGCACATTACATTTATTTGTTTTCTTAAGTAATAAGTAATAATCATGCATTTTATTGTAGCTAGTCGGATGCTTAAGATGATATCTTTAATCAATACAACAAATGCATATCTTTATCTTTTTGTGAATGAACTTTATTATTTCATTTCTACAACTAGTTATGAAAGCAAAAGCTTAAAAATAAATGTATTTGCGACAATATCGGGCATATGCTTCACAATTTCTGACTTAAATATTCATTTCATTTTTCAATATCACTTCTAAATTAAATTTTAGTTTTGAATGTGAAGAGAAAAGTTTGTGTTTTCATTTTCAAAATTGTTAACAATTGTAAACGAAAATTGACAATATTTTCATAAAACATACATATTTTGTCAAAAAATACTAAATTCTTTTCAGAAAATAATCAACTGGTATTGTGTTTTAGTAAGATATTATTGTATGTATTAAATTTGGTGAAGATATAATGCTTTTTGATGAAGCAATGACAGTTAAAACAAAGCATACCCCAAAACTGGCGACGAAAAATTCAAGTAAAATTTACATTAACTTGGTTTAGAAAAATACTCATAAAATTTTAGTAATTACACAATTCCTTGGTACAACAGGGCCTATAATACCCACAAGACATCCTCCTAACAGAATATGAAGTCAAACCTTTAGAATACTGGGTGTGCTACGTTTTCAACTTTTTAGGCCTGTTTTGAAAATCTTCTCTTGGATTAGTCCTTATCGTAGATTTATGCTATTGTAACCCTGTGATTTTAACTCCTGAAGGGGGGCTATATTAAAAAAAAAATTGTAATTAAATATTTGTGACAATTTTAAACTTCGTGTTCATAACATGTAAACTCTTCCGCCATTTTACTATAACGTAGCGCCTCTTCAGATGTGAAAATTGCTCAGTTGCAAACAGCAAATGTAATTTTATGTACACAATGCAGATTTTTAAAATTTATCCAAATTCACAGTAGATTTTAGTATTTTAAAAATGTTCGAAGTTTGCGGACGAAACGTTGGGTAATACATAATAAAAGTTTTAATTGCATTTTATTTATGAATAATCCTTAATAAATTTTCTTTTTTTAAAGGAAATGCATTCAAGGAAATTAGAAAAAGCTACTAAAAACATATATTTTTAATTATTAAACGAAAACGTAATGTTATAACAATAATACAGTAAATGTATTTAAAATCCTTTCATTACAAATTAACACACAGTTAATACATATTATTTTCAAAAGATGAGATGAGCTTTTGTGCTTCGCTGCCACTGTTGATTACTCCTGAATATAGTACTCAGTTTTTCTGAGCTTCTCTGTAAATACTGCATGTTAAAAGAAATGATTGAAAATGTATGTCTGTCTATTGGGCGTATGTCAATCTTTGGATATCCAATGAAAAAGCATTTATGTTGGGTTAATTAAAATGAGATATTATTATGTGCTTTGTTATACAGTATACACATTAGGGTTATAACTTTTAGACTTTTTTTCAAATAAAAGATCTCTTGTATCATAAATCGATGAACTTTTGCTTAAAAACAATGAAAAAGACCCTAATTCCTCTCAGTTTTTAAAAAAGGTCACCCCCAAATCAAAAGTTTGAATCACCATAACCATATATTTACGTTACTACTCATAAGTATATAAATATATTATTATTAGAGGGCGGACTTTTAGGTTTTAACCTAAAAAATATTTTCGAATTTTTCAGTACGCTAATATATCGTGAGATCGCCCGAAAAATCACTTCCGGTGCTCAAATTCGATGACTAATATCAATCCACCCATACAAGAAAATTCTAGAACACACGACATTGTTCTTCATGCACTCGCAAATTGTATAAAAGCACGAAATGAAATCAACCGAATCACTTGTGTCCAGTATTGCGCAATAGTTACTCAACTGTTCAGTTCAACTCAACTTCAGGTAAGCTTTTATTATTTGTAATATGTTCGCTTAATTAAAAAACGTAGCGAAATGTGGAATTCGCTTCTGCACTCTTGAACATTCCAGAACATTTTTAAATTTTATTACCATAATTTTTTGAATTTTTCTTCCATTTTAACACGTAAACAAAGCGTATCCAGAATGTTTTGTAGAGGGGAGTCAACTCAAAAATATATAGAGCCCAAAATATTTGGTGATAAATATTTTCGTGAGACGTTCTATGGATTTCTAAAAATATTTTCCAAAATTTTATCACCTAAAAAAATATTTTGGTCATATTTTTTTCACCTAAAAATCCGCCCTCTAATTATATTATTTCTATATATTATATTAATATTATATATATATAATATATATAAAAAACAAACAAATCAACTTAATACCTTTTTATATCTGTTTCAGAAGCAATATAATGTCACACAAGAATGTGATACTACCCAGAAGAACAAGGATATCTGACCAATAATCTGGTGAGATTCCAGCAGTCACATAGAAGAAGAGGAAGTGTGCCTTTAGAAGAATCTTCACTGAAGAAAAATGCAGAATGCCACTCCAAATCCAAATCATTGGACGGTACCAGTTTCTTGGAACAGAAATCAAAGGAAGAAAGGAGCGAATAGTGGAAATTTCCAAAGAAGTTACAAAATTATGGAAGAATAAATTGAATTTTCCGCATGTGTCAGATCAAGTAATACGAGCAAAACTGACAAGGTGATGAAGACTTATGATGAATGTGTCAGGAGGGGAAAATGATGCCCTGAATGAACTTTTTGATATCACTAAAAGTAAATGGCCAATGGTTATCCTCGGAAGACAAACGACTGTACCACCTTCAAGTGGAAAGCAAAGGAGAAGTGGGGTACTCTACAGGTCAAGTTGCAAGTGAAGAACGATTCACCCTTCAAAGAGACGAAAATTGCCTGCTGAATCAGCATCAACATCTTACAATCATGTATCTGGTGGTAGTGGTACTGAATCTGAAGAGAGCGAGCATGAAGATGAAGATGAGAGTATTACTCCACCAACCAGAAGACATAACAAAATTAAAGTTGCAACCAACTTGGTGACATCCACAGGAGTATCAACAAGTAAAGCCGCTAAAATATGCAAACAGTTGTCACTTGATGGTATTGACATTCCAACACCAAGTCAAGCAGCTTTACAAGTCAGCTTACAAAGAGGCTGCTAAATTGAAGGAGGAAATGATTGAAAATTTACAGATGGAAGAGTGGTCTTTACATTTTGATGGAAAGCGCATTGAGGAAAATGAGTATCAAGCAGTGGTACTTAAAATGAAAGAACGAAGTAAAATTGGATGCATTGCGTCTGAAAGATGGCAAGGCTGAAACTATTGCTGAAGGAATTGCAAAGTTATTGATGAATACACCTTATGGAATGCAATAAAGATGATCGTTGCTGATACAACAAGTGTTAACACTGGGAAAAAGAGTGGAGTTGTTGTCAAATTGCAATGAATGTTCTCAGAGAAGGGTATCTGCAAACCACAATTTATCAGTTGTCAGCATCACATTCTGGACAGGATTCTCCGTTTGGTAATGGACGAGATCTTGGTGCTAACACCAGTTCTCCAAACATCGAATATTCATTTGTATCCCAACTGGTGAAGAATTATGAGGAACTAAAGGCACAGTTTGTTAATGGAACAGAAGAGGTCCTCGAGAAATCAGGATGGAGAGATGATATTAAGTTTTTGTACCATCTAACACGGGTGTTTAGATTCTTTGAAGAAAAAGGGAATTTTCCTTTGATTAACTTTCAGAAAATTCCAAACATCAGCAATGCGAGGTGGCATTCAAGAGCCATTCTAGCTATCCTTGCATTTATTCTTATACCTACAACAAGGAAGACTTTGGAGAAGGTATGCAGATTCATTTCATACAACTGGGCAGAATATTGGTTTACTAATCAGATGTACAATGAAAATGACTTCAAGAACTTGTCAGAAATATTGAAACCTTACAAAAAAGCATTGAACTCATTGGAAAATCACTGGAAGCAGGAGCCATCCCCACTCAAGATACCAAGAAGTAATCAGTGTGCAGAACGTGCAATCAAAGTTATGCAGGAACTGTATGCTGCCTGCAGAAACAAAACAAACTGCAACTTCGGTTTATTCTAAGCAATAAGCAGTAATATATGTACAAGTATTATAACGATTATGTTGTGAGTTCTTTTATTATATTACATAGAATATGCAATAAAGTTACGTATGCAATAATCGATATTTTGATTTCGGGGTGACCTTTTCTAAAAAGATATTAAAATGAAAGTTCATTTCTTTGTTTTAAGGCAAAGGTTCATCGAATTAAAGTACAGGAATATTAGGTTGTAAAAACGTTATAACCCTAATACACATATTACATTCAATTTTAGAAATATCAGATTGAATTGAAAATTGTGGTTAATTATAGTTTATAACGGGCTTAAAAAGTTTTTCCCGTTTATCGATAATATTAAATTATTAGTCAAAGTGTGTGGCTAGGAAGTCAACTGACTGTCTATATATATATATATATTTATATATATATATATATATATATATATATATATAATGGCGCTCATAAGCATAAGTATTCGGACAGAAAAATATTTAAGTTTTATTCGTCCTTATGGTCATTTCGGTTTGAAGCACTGTGAAAAAAACAAAAGAAAATAATATTTCTAAAAAATGTATATATTTATTAAGAAAAGTACATTTTATGGTGGAGAAATGCATAATAGTTTAACTAGAATAGATTGAAAATTGGGAATTGTCTTGTAAAATTTTCTCAAATAGGTCTTTATTTGTGTTCTTTCAACGCCAAACGAATTCAAAAATGTTTCATCTTTTTCAACTGTACAGTTTGGACCTCCGATTTTCATTGGATGTTTCAGAATTGCACAAACCTGGTACACGTAAGAAAGTTAGGTTAAGTTAGGTTGTATTTTAGGTAACTTACCTCTCTCAAATAGTTGTTATAATGAACCTCAGTGTAAAACCACTGTAAGTTCCTTTTATCACTCATTTTAATCTGTAAATAGAAATATAAGTTAGGATCACCTGAAGATCAGGGCCCTCAGCCTTCTTTAGTTAGCCTTATAAGGTTAACTAATGAAAATATGACGACCTAACCTAACCAATCGTTAGGTCAACTGTACGCCCTTGACGATTGGTTAGGTTAGGTCGTGATATTTTCGTTAGTTAGCTTTATAAAGCTAACTAAAGAAGGCTGGGGGTCCTGATCTTCAGGGGATCCATAATTTATAGCAAGTATTTCGTTCAAATAATATATTTCTCCAATGAAGAATGTACTTTTCTTAGCAAATATATACATTTTCTACCAACAAATATTACTTTCTTTGGTCTTTTCACAGTGCTTCAAACAGAAAAGATCCCGTCTTTATCTTTTGTACGTACCATGCATAGGATAATTATGAAAAGTTTACCTTTTGTTTGGAAAAATTTAACATAAAAAATTAGTTTAACTCCAACATATAATGTAAAACATCAAAGGGGGCCCTGATCTTCAGGTGATCCCTTTGATGGTTTACATTATATTTTGGAGTTAAACTAATTTTTTTATTTGTTAAATTTTTCCAAACAAAAGGTAAACTTTTCATAATTATCCGATGCATGGTACAAAACATAAAGAGCAATCGTTAGGTCAACTGTACGTCCTTGACGATTGGTTAGGTTAAGTCGTGATATTTTCGTTAGTTAGCCTTATAAGTCTAACTAAAGAAGGCTGGGGGCCCTGATCTTCAGGTGATCCCATCAAAGAAATTGAGAAAAATAAAAAATGTAAAATGCAAAGTTTTCTTAAATTTACCACAGAATTATTTAATATTTTGTGTGTCCACCTCTTCTTGCTTGAATGACGCCAATGATTCGTTTTGGGTATTTTTCTACAACGTTTCAACATCTCGTAGTAAAAATTTTAGCCCATTCTTCTAAAGAAAATTGTTGATTCATTCAGATTCGAATGGTTTCTCTTGCGAACAGCTTTTTTTCAAGTCAAACCATAAATTCTCGATTAAATTGAGATCTGAACTTTGACTGCGCCACTCGAGAAGCTTGAAACTCTGTTCAAGCCATTTCATGGTTCGCTTACTTTTATGTTTTGGATCATTATCTTGTTGCAGTACCCAGTTGCGACCCATTCGCAACTCCCGAACTGAAGGTAATACATTTTCTTCTAAAATTTCCTGATATTTCTTCCAACTCAAGATTCCATTAATGACAACATGCTTTCCTGGACCAGAAACATAAAGTATCCCCAACGAAGCAAACTGTCACCCGAATAATTCAATTTTCGTCTCGTTTGTCCAGAGAACCTTCTTTCAGTGTGCAAAGCCATCATTTTGATGAGCTGTGACGCTCTTTAAACAAGCTTCTTTGTGCGATTTTCGTAGAAGAGATTTTCTTCGTACAACTCTTCCAAGCAGACCATTCTTTCGCAATGTACGACGTATAGCAGAGGGGTGGGCATCACTCTTAGACAATTTTAATGTTTGGCAAGTATCACCTGTAGTTACTCATGGATTCGCTTCTAGCTGTACGTTCTGAAGTCTTGGAAGGTGGTCCACACCTTGGTAGAGGTTTGATTGTTCCAAAGCCTTTCCATTTCTTTTGAAATGCATCAACCGTCGTAAATGGAATGCGGAGTTCTTCTCCTAGCTTTCTATAACTCCTTGCAGACTCGTGTGCAGCAATAACAGCTCTCTTATGATCTGTAGATAGCTTTTTACCACGACGACCCATTGCTTTGGGTCTTGTACAATTTAATCCGTCTTCCATGAAGATTCAAAGAAAGAATTCTAAAATCCAGAACTGCCAACAGTAATTAAAAAACAGACAAAATTTTAAGTTCTTCAAGCCTGAGGTGGACAGTGAACACGCAAAGTATTAAATAATTTTGTAAATAAATGTACGAAACTTTTGCATTTTAACTTTTTTATTTTCCTCAAATTCTTTGATGTTTTACATTATATGTTGGAGTTGAACTAATTTTTTTATTGGTTCCATTTTTCCAAACAAACTAAACTTACATAACTATCCTATGCATGGTACAAAAGATAAGGGCGCATATAACTGAAATATTTCTCTGTACGAATAATTATGAGCGCTACCGTGTATGTATATATATATATATATATATATATATATATATATATATATATATATATATATATATATATATAGATAGTATATGTGTGTTTGTTGATTTTCTTTCATTCCCCGCACCCCTTCGCACGAAATGCATTTTTTTGCGGGCGCTCCGGAGCTTAACCGGCTCGCATTTATACATACCAAAAAATGTATATTTGAGATATAATGTTTTAGGCACCCATCATACATGTATATACAGGGTGTTTCATAACATGTAGGACGCACTTTCAGGATGGATTCAGGACCTGTAAACAAAGAAAAATGTTTTTATAAACATATACCCGAAATTGCTTTGTTTCCGAGTTACAGCCCGTTTTGTGTTCCAACAATTCTTTCCACAAACTGTTTACAAACACTGCTTGCCGACAATGTTTGCGAGTGTGTACGAGACTTATTTCATGTATGGCCTTGCCGATTGTAATGTTTCGTACACTCTATGACATGCTTTAATATCGTTGAGTGTAGAGCCATCAGTCAGTAAGAGGTGCATCACGGTGTTTCACTGTTCGTATTCATAACTTCTTACCGTGAATAAGTGCAGTCCAGTGAAAAAAAACCTTAAAAGTTTTTATGTTATTCAGTGATAGTGTGCATTTGAAGTGAAAATGGAAGCTTATTCAAACAGAGAAATGGCAGACATGCATGTTATGTATGGAATGCCGAGTGTAATGCGGCCGCAGCAAGACGTCTGTATGCGGAAAGGTTTCCGAATCGCCGTCTGCCAGATAAGAAGACCTTTCAGAGAATAAACGAGCGTCTTGGTGATACAGGATCATTCAACGAGCGAGTTTCAGATGGTGGTAGACCAATCAGCGCCAGAACTGTTGACTGTTGAGGTGGAGGAGCGGGTCCTGAATCGCATGGAGGAACATCCTGGTGTCTGCAGCCGAAGGATAGCAGCAGCAGAGGGTGTAAGATACACAACTGTGTGGAGAATTTTAAGGGAACAACAGCTTTACCCATATCACATTCAGAGAGTACAAAGTCTTACTGAAGCTGATTTCCCACCACGATAGGCTTTTTATACTTGGTTCCTTCAACAGTGTGCTCGCGATCCTCTTTTTCTATCCTCCGTGTTGTTTTTTGATGAGGCTGCCTTCACAAGAAATTACGTAATCAATTTTCACAACATTCATCACTGGGGCGAAGAGAATTCACATGCCATCATCCAGTCAAGGCACCAACAACAATTTAGTATCAATGTATGGGCAGGACTTATTGCCGACAACTTAATCGCTCTTTTTGTTTTGCCTGGAAAATTAACAGGAGAATCCTATTCGAATTTTTTAAAGAATGAGTTAAGCGATTTAGTAGATGAAGTTCCTCTTGGTGTCCGACGTCGTATGTGGTTCATGCATGACGGCACTCCGCCTCATTTTAGTCGAGTTGCCAGAGACTATTTGAATGACCATTTCCCTGATAAATGGATAGGCCGTGGAGGACCCATTGCGTGGCCTGCTCGTTCCCCGGACAAGAATCCACTCGATTTTTACCTGTGGGGTCATCTGAAATCCATCGCTCACGTGACACCTTAATCGTTGAAATGCTTCGCCAACGTGTAGAACAAGGATGCCAGAAAATCCGAGCAATACCTGGAATGTTTGAACGCGTCAGGCAGTCTATGACGAGGCGTGTTCAGGCATGTATTCAAGCGCAAGGCGGTCATTTTGAGCACTTAATTTAAAAGTAAGGCGGATACTTACTGGAACACATAACGGGCTGTAACTCGGAAACAAAGCGATTTCGGGCATAAGTTTATATAAACCTTTTTCATTATTTTCAGGTCCTGAATCCATCCTGAAAGTGCGTCTCATATGTTATGAAACACCTGTATATATAATAAACATTGATGAATACAAGAAGACTTAATTATCTTCTATGGAATGTATTATCAGCAATTTCTGAGTGAGGAGTAAATAGAAAAACAGCTGCATACATTATTTATTAACATGTCAAGAAATTAATTTTATTTCAGTATAGTAAACTCACAAATAATGATGTAAATAGTTACATTCTCATTGCTTTGAATAATACAACCACTTCTTTTTTAGAAATAATGCCCCGTTTAATGTATGAGGCTTTCTGTATTCGATATACAGAGCCTTAAGATCATTTAGGAATATTTTTGTTCATACTTTACACTTGAACGTAACATTTTCATAATTCTTAATCTTTGAACATATACGAGTAGATTCGAAAGCCTGATCGAATACACGGTTGGATATTACAATATCATGAAAAGTCAATGTATACACAACACACCTTAAGCGACCGTTTATTCTCTTTTCACCTGTTTTTTTCAATTGTAAACTGTTCAGAGTTTATATCGATATGTGAGGAAATTCTCTATATCGTGGCGACAGTTAGAGCGTATATAAAGAAACAGTTCCCCAGGATGAACGGTGAAAATGAGGGATGAGGGTTTGTAACGCTCTAGATCAGTGTCCCAAAGCGACTGGCATGGCCGTACCAACCTGTGATGGCGCCCTGTGCAAGCCATTCCTTATGCGCCCCCCACCCCATTAAATTCGAAACATACAAATGCCATACCTTCTTCTTTCGCTGTCTCTTCTCTAGAAAGTTACATTCAGTATCTATTTGCTCTGCAATCTTCTTTGCTTCCCCAATCGTTTCTTCGACACCTTTATTCCGTAGTTCTGTGATAGATTTCACTAACCCCTTCAGCATTTTCGCAGCTCCATCAATATGCTAAGTTTTTGCTTTGCAGACTGCTGTTGATGCAATCAATATGAATGAGTATCTTCCATCAAACATCCAAAAGGCAGAGAAAAGTGAAGTCAATTTGCTTTAGCAAACTTTTAGCACCCATTACAGTGTCAGCATTCAGAGTGACATCATCTGATATATCTTGTGAAGCACGATAAACTTTAGGCATTTGGTGGTAAAGTGACGTCACTGCCTGCTTATTGGATGACCATCGAGTTGCACAATGCCCTTTTAGAGTTGTCCTTAACAATGACGAAGTCTCTCCCACCTTGTTGTCGAGCCTGAGAAGGATGTGAAAATTTTTTGGGGAGTACCAAAGAATGTAATCATTACTGGTAACACTTCAGCTGCATGCACACCAACAAAATTTAGAGTATGGCCAGCACGTGGTACAAATCTAGCCAAGTCATTAATCTCACTGATTTTAGCTTGAAATTCATTATACTTCCCTGCCATATTGGCCCCATTATCGAAACCCTGACCCCCTACAGTCTTCTATTCGTAATCCATCGAGTTTCAGTTTTTCTGTGATTTCTGAAGTTAGCCCATGACCAGATTTTCCATGACTTTCAAATAAATGCAAAAAAATTCACTTTTCTACGTGAAGGTCAAAATATGATACATAAAAACCCACTCTAATAGACAGAGTTTATTTCCACAACAGTTTCGATGCCCACTGGCATCCTCTTCGGGTGGATACAGAAGAGGATGCCAGTGGGCATCGAAACTGTTGTAGAAATAAACTCTGTCTATTAGAGTGGGTTTTTATTATCATACTTTCAGAATATTCAACGAAACTCTCCTCGACTGAACTACCATCTATTCTGACATACCTAATGGTTTCACTCATTTGTTCTTTATGGGATACACCTGGTGTCCAGTCAAACATAATGGAATAGTATTTGGCCTCTTTGACTCTAGTTATGATTTCTTGTTGGACTTTTCCCCCGAGAATAGCAATTAATTCATTTTGAATTCTAGGAGACAAGTAACTTGTTGATATTTCCCTTGCTTTAATGTTCTCAATATGTTGTGCATTTTGCGTCATAATGACTGATCAGCTCCACTGTGCTCAAGAAAACTCCACAATCTGGTTCTACAATAATGTCTGAGAGCAAAATTTTTTTTTTTGCACAAAACATTATGATATCGACCAATACCTTGAGAATGTGCGCCATTTCTGTGTTTCTCCTTGTTGATAGCCTTTGATAACTCTTCGTCAATGGTTTTTTCTCCATTTAAGCGTTTTTCCAGCTCCTTCCATTGCATGTAGCATTTTCTGTGTCTAGGGTTATTCGTGGATTTAGATGCCGCCAATCACAAAAACCTTGAGCAGAATTGGAGAATCTGCAGTTGGTTCCATTTGAAAACAATAAACAGGCAAAGCAGAAGAATGAATTTGTTGAAATGCTATACAACATCCATTTTCGTTAAACCTTTTCACCATTTGGGGGATTTCATAAAACCATTCGCTACAAAGTGTCTACCATCTTCGGCAGTAGGATAAGTTCTATGTTCGATTTGCTTAGGCCATGTTGATCCAACAAACATTTAATATGCTCAGTTATTGGCGGTCACGTAGCAGGATCATTGACTCTTTAATGGCCGGTACCATATCTGATTGACGTAAGAATTTGCAACTTGCGTCAGTTAATGCTTACAACTATTTTTGTAGA
Organism: Bathynomus jamesi; assembly: GCA_023014485.1. Taxonomy (NCBI): domain Eukaryota; kingdom Metazoa; phylum Arthropoda; class Malacostraca; order Isopoda; family Cirolanidae; genus Bathynomus; species Bathynomus jamesi. The sequence goes on along the minus strand of JAJOZX010003945.1, from coordinate 217,574 downwards.
AAAATACTGAAATTATAATATTTTTTTTATTTTTTCATATATATTTTATTGATGTTCCCAAAATGCAAAATGGGAATGTTGGCATGTTCGGTCATAAGATTTATGAGGATATATAAGGATTATGATAAACCAATATAAAGCATATGTAAAATGTTTATTTCAATGTAGAAAATTATATTTGAGTAACTAAATTGAAATTTTTTTCACGCAGATGTGAAAAATCAAGTTTGATATATATATATATATATATATATATATATATATATATATATATATACGAAACTGAAACAGCATTTTATTGGCACAGATAAAGAGAACATTCGAAGTTTCAAGTTCAAATAAAATAATTTCTTATGATATATTGCACTACAGTCTTTATTCAACTTTTTCACACATTTTATGCACTGTAATCTTGTATTATTTTGGCAAACCGTAAATCTACCTTGATTACATGATTTTAAAAGTGATTTATGCCATCATGTGCTGCCTTACAAGGTGGTGCGGATGAGCCTCCTTGTCTGCGTCGTTCTTGTTGAACTCTTATAAGTGATCTTGCAACTTCCTGTCTAAACTGAAGGTGCGAAAGAGTTGTGGAGCTCTTTACGTGTTGGTAGAATCGGAATGCGGCAACGACGGACATATTCAAAATATGATAAAATAGATTCCACTACCACTTTTTAGAGCGTAAGCGTGGCCTGTATGAAGACAGCATCCGATCCAGTACATCAACTTCTCCCATTCCTTTATTGTACATATTCATGAGGAATGGTTGAGTTCCGACCTTTTTTTTTCACTCGCTTTACTCTCCTCTCCACTTTCTGCACTGGGCTTACCCCATAGTAGTTACTAGCGATTGTTTTCATCTGATCTAAAATCATAAAAGCCTCTCTCTTTTTTCTTCACTTCCTTGTGTCACTAAATGGCACTGGCTCGTCCGGTTATCTCTTATCGTACCACAAGCTCGTATATTCTTCCAGGCCAAATCAACTAATAATTTGTGGCTTGTAAAAAAGCTATCGAAGAACAATATATGTTCATTGCTATTTTTTACTGGGTAGAGCATCTCAGTGACAACACGATATCCCAGGGCAGTGGTTCTGAACCGGTGTGCCGCGAAGCCCTCTGAGGTGTGCCGCGAAACAGTGACGGCAATAATAGTTCTACAGGTATTTTGATGTGAAAATTTAGTCTCGGCTAAATATTTAGTCTCAAACCAAAGTCTCATCCAGAACAAACTAAGTTTCGGTCTAAATTTCCAAGTAGTCCCATTTTGAATAACCAAAGAAAACGTTTCACCCACCAAAAAAAAAAATTTCTGGGGAACTTTAATAAACTGCAAAAATAATTTTGATTATTATATTACAGAAAATGATGCTCATGAAATAATAATAATAATAATAATAAACATAATTAAATATTTATGAAAAATATAATTTTCGTATTATAATTAAAGGTATTTCTGTGTGATATTATATAATATTAAAGTGATTTTTTAAGGATTTAAAAGGTAATTCTTAAAGCCCGGTGGATGTCACGTGATTTCATGAGAACGTCCGAAAACGTTCGTATATCTAGTTGCCAGTTACCTAGTAAACTGCATAAAAACAGAATAGTAATTTTCTATTACGGATTATTTTGTATAACTCCCCAACTATTAGGTCTATAATTACTTTTTAGGATATAATTATAATCATTATATATATATCGTACATATATTTATGATTATTTATTACTATATATAGATGTACGGCGCCTTAAGTTGACAGTACTGTGGGCTGTGGCTCTCAGTCTGCTTTCTTCCTATTTTGTGACAAAGAGGTTTTGCAGTGCCATTCTAAATCTATTCAATGATAATTGCAGCACCCTCGAAATGGATAAATTTATTATGCGAAAACGCAGCAATGATGGTTGTGAAAACAATGATAACGAAAATAACGCTTTGAAAAACACCTACATAAATAAACAGAGGAAGATTTCCAAAACTGTTCATCGCCATTATGATGAGAGTTATTTGAGTTTCGGTTTTTCTTGGTATGGAAATGAAAATTGTCCTCTCCCATTATGTGTCGTGTGTGGTGTAAAATTGGCGAATGAAAGTATGGTTCCTAGCAAATTAAAAAGACATTTCACATCTAAACATCCAAATGATCAGGGGAAAGACTCGAACTACAGTATTTCAAAAGATTATTATGCCAGCAATCAAAACAAGCAACTAATTTTGAAAAAATCATAAAATTGTCTGATAAACCTCAAATAGCTTCTTACGAAATCTCAGAAGCTATTTCACAAGAAATGAAGCCACATACTATAGCGGAGTCACTTATTATACTTGTTTGCCGTAAAATTGTTAAGAGAATGTTTGGTAGCGAAGCAGAAAAAGAAATTATGAAGATTCCTGTTTCTAATGATACTGTTCATAGCAGGATAAAAGATTTATCAGCTGACATAGAAGAAAACGTATGTAATAAACTTCAAAATTCAGATTTTGCTTTGCAAGGTGACGAATCAACTGATATTAGTGGCAGAACACACCTTTTGGCACTTATTCGTTTTATTGACGAAAATAATATAGTTAATCAATTCTTTTGTTACAAGGAACTCCTAGGAACCACAAGAGGTCGAGACATCTTTGATACTTTGACTGGCTATTTAGCAAAATGGAAATTGTCCTGGAAGTCATGTGTTGGTATTTGTACGGATGGGGCTCCATCCATGATCAGATCAATCAAAGGATTCACTACACTTGTAAAAACGGAAAATCCAAATGCCATATTCACTCATTGCTTTTTTACATAGGGAAGTACTTGCTTCAAAGGCATTAGGAAGTGAGTTAAAAAATGTACTAGATCAAGTTGTCGAAATGGTTAATTTCATGAAAATGAGGCCATTAAAAACACGCCTGTTCGAAAACCTTTGCAAAGATATGGATGCACAATACGAACGTTTAATTTTACATACTAAAGTTCGATGGTTGTCAAGAGGGAAGGTTTTATGTCGCGTATATGAGCTGAAAAAAGAGCTGCTAACTTTTTTTGATGGAGAAGGAAACAAAAAATTTGGTGAATATTTTAGTTGTGAGATTTGGTGCACCAAACTGGCATATTTAGCAGAGAAATTCAAACAGCTTAATAGTCTGAGCACCAGTATGCAGGGGAAAAATGAAAACATTCTTACGTCTACTGATAAGTTAACGGCATTTCAGAAAAAAATAGTCATTTGAAAAAATGCAATTAAAAATGGTAATTTTGAAATGTTTCCTCTGATCTCTGAAACTCATTCCAAAGAAATAATTCCTCTCATAGTTGATAATTTAACAACGTTGGAAGGCAATATGCAACGATATTTTCCATCATTAAATACAGAAAAATATGATTGGATCAGGAACCCATTCATTTTCATTTCCACTAATTTTGACTTGAAAATATCTGAACATGAAGAGTTGGCATCCATTTCAACTGATCGTAGTCTGAAGATCAAACATGCAGAATCTCCTCTAGATACTTTTTGGATTTCCATTATGAATGAATATCCTGAAATTTCAAAAAAAGCTTTAGCTGTTTTGATGCAGTTTTCTACTTCATATCTCTGTGAATTAGGATTTTCATCACTTACAACCATTAAATGTAAAAAAAGAGAAAGACTTCGCTGCGTTGAAGATAATATGAGAGTTTGCCTATCATACATACACACGAACATTGATGAAATAACAAAAAACACTAAGCTCAAGTATCTCATTAATAATAGTGAATAATTAAATAAAGTAAGTTAAAGGAAAGTTAGTTATAGGGATTTTAAAATATTATTTTACATCTTCTACTAGTATTTTTCTATATACATTTTAAATACTGTGCCGCACAATATTTTTCGCCTCAAAAGTGTGCCGCGAACATCAAAAGGTTCAGAACCACTGTCCCAGAGGAAGGTTTGTATCGCCTTCTTTTCCACAATACATGGAAAAGTTAGAAGGATATCCATCAGCCCCACAAAGCATCCACATTTTGTATCCAAGTCTGATGAGTTTATTTTTTGTAAACTGTTTTGAGCTGTGATCAGTGGTGTAGTCATAATTTCTTCAGTGGGGTAACGCAACAACAATTTTTCTGATATAGTGTTTCTATAAAATTCTACAGCGTTTTCACATTTTATGTACATTCCCAAAAACAAGTTGAAATTGAAGGGGTTAGGAAAGAAATATAGTTAGAAAGAGTATGTATTACAAAAATGTTCAGTAGAAACAGCAAAAATAAAAAATATAAAGTAAAATAAACCAGTAGGTAACGCTAAAAGTAAATAAAACCAGTGGGGTAACGCCGTTACCTTGCGTTACCCCCGGACTACACCACTGGCTGTGATGTCCATGGTAGGGTATCATTGATTCATCTATGCTGAGGAGTTCATGGAAAATCCCGAATTGCTGACAGTTTCTTCGAAGTAAGTCGAGAAGTGGTAGCACTTTTGCCATTTTCGATTCACCTAAGTTAAAGTTATCAGCTAAATGAATATATCTCTTTACCGACCGAAACCTCTCTCTGCTCATAGTTTTGGCGAATATTGGAGCCTTCATATCATCACTTGTCGACCAATAGTCATTTTCGGAGGGAAGACAGTGATAGCCACTGAGAAGCAATAAACCTAAGAACCTTCGATCTCCTCCTCCTCTACATGAAAATTCTTATCATTTTTATCTCTCACAGCATAGAAATTTGTTTGTTCTGTTATAAAGGTCAACATGTCGTGAGTAAAAAATATGATAAACTAAAGATTTCAAACGGATCCTTACCAGCATTACTTTCACCTGCTTTCAAAGGAATTGAGTGAGGACCAAGGGATAGCTTTTCATTCCTTCTCCACCTTTGGCTTACTTCTTTACTGATATTTTCTTCCTCATCGTTATCATCTGCATGCACTTCGACTTCTCCACAAATTTCACTTGGTAAACAATCTTGATCAAGAGCGTCATCGTCAGCTTCTTCATCACTGTCTTCTGGTTTGGTAGTGGCAGCAGGTGGCAGAACTACAATATCTGTTACTCCCTCGGTTCTTATGTTTTCAACATATTCAGTCGCACTTGAAGAAATCGGAAGGGAGTCATTGAACACGTCGACCTGAAAAAAGTAAAATATATGATGTACATATATATGTAATAGAGAGAGCGTCTTCAACACACAATGACACACACACACACTAGGGTTGCCAGATTTTTCAAATGCCCATGCGGGACAAAAAAATTTCTGAGGTTTTTTTTAAAACCAAATTTTTTTTAAAAATTGAAACGATTTCTTCAACGGTTACAACAAACAAAATTAGAAAAATTTTATTACAATAATATTTAACAATTAAACATCGTGAATAAATTGAAATTATTATACATAATATTGAAATTCTAAATCAATTCAGCCCTAAAAATGCTTAAAAAATATTTTTTGCGGGACATTTTCAACGCGGGATTTTGACGCCGGATTTTGACGCCGGATTTTTGGATCAAATGCGGGACTGTCGTAAAATACGGGACGTCTGGCAACCCTAAGTCACACACACACACATATATATATATATATATATATATATATATAAGAATAATGAGATCATATTCAAAGAAAGGCACTTACCCATAAAATGATGTAGAATCCATCAATCTGTGATCTGTTCACACTAGGAAGCATTAAATGCATTGATTATTTTATAGTCTAGGACTCTAGGTTACCCGCCAAGCTTATATACACTTCTGAAAAAACAGGTTGAAACATGATGAACTTTTTTTTTGGTGTCGAGCCAAAAATGTTGGAAAACCTCGTGTAATCATTGCCAACGTTCCCATTTTTGGGAATAAATAATTAGTAATTTTTTCAAATATATTTATCAATTTATATCACAAAATTTTTTTTAGGAGAAATTTGTATTACTTAATATGCATATTCTGCCAAAAAATATTTATTGTAATAAGGCAAATACTTAGGAGTTTATAAAGCATTACCTCTAAATTTTTGAAAAATTACCGTATGTTGACAATAAATAAATCGATTAAAAACTGATATTGGCGATCAATAAAATAAAATGTGTGAGAATGTGCATTCATTAATTATAAAAATAAATAATTACTGCAAAATATGCTTATACGGGAATAATAAACAACTTTTAATATATATTCCCAAAATGGGAACGTTGGCATGTAAACGGTCTTAAACTGAATGATCTGAATCGTCTGTACATTTTCATCATCAGATCTAGGTTTATTGCGTGTGTCGACCTCCAGGATGATAGGCCTACTGGAACCATCTTTGTCTGAATGATCTGAATCATTGATGCCATGTTCCTGAAACCTCGATGTGCTAGGACGAGATCCATCAACTAACGATCTGTTTGAAGCATCATCCTGGTTCTTCGCCGTTTCTTTCCACGACCGATCATTTCCTCTCTCTTCAGTTTTTGGAAACCACTTTGCCCACTGACGGGACAGCTTGCGATCTGATTCTTCACGTTGTATTCTCAACTTTCTATATGCAGCATCTGATTTTTTTTTACCCATCTTATAGCAATAATAGGCTATGCAATCTATTACCTGGAACAAAGAAGAATTGATATGGTTATAGTCAGTGGTGGGGCGTGATTCTCCCGGGCCCTGGGGCAAACTTTCTTCGCGGCCTTCCCCTTAGCCCCTAGATGTCAATAATATGATAAATTGATGATATATTGCAGTGAAAAAATAATCCATACCTTTTTATTTATTTTATATGTTACCCTATGGTTGTGAATATGCTTTTCACACCTTGATAATATATTTTTAAAACCAAAACGCTTCTCATTGCTTTCATTATTTTCAGTTTCTTTATTAATATTATTTTCAATAGCATTAGCACTAAAACTAAGTTTTGGAAAACCAACCACTTCCTGATTTGATCCGGATGCAACAGTAGCAACACTATCGTCATTAATGTCACTTTCTTTTTGTTTTGCAACGAAAAAGTTATCAAACTTCGGTTGCTTTTTTTTTGCTTTTCTCTTTTGAGCACCACTTTTATGTTTATAGCATAAAACTCACAGAAGAAACATGGAAATAATTTACGATCTCTCAAACACAGATTCACAGTTCATCAGTGTTGGGAGTAACGGGGTTACGTAACACCGTTACTTATTACGGTAATGCCGTTATTTTATTTATATTATAACGAAATTGGTGACCCCGTTACTTTTCATTCCATTTTCAGTCATTATTCGTTACTCGTTACTTTCTTTTAAGATTTCTATTTTTTTCTTAGATGAATAATAATCCATTAATCCTTTAGACATTTTGTAATTTTTTTATTCACGATTTATTTTAGTGTATTCTGTTCAATAATTTTTGTTTTTGTAATACTAAGTGCAAAGAGCAATTTTATTTTACATTTTTTGTTTTTTACTTAAGAGCTATTGATCGCTATTAATATTATTTCAAATGGTAAATTTTTAAAATTGTATTGCTTATTATTTAAGTATACTGTGAGTCTAAAATCAGATATGTTTCATTGTATATATATCTGACCTTAATTAAATATTTGCTCGATATTCAGAAATTCTTTTATAATTGCGATTTACTAGGGGCACTCAATATATTTTGCCCCACCCTTTTTTATTAGCTAAATAATAGGCCATAGGGCTGAAATGTCTTTTGGGCCGTAAGTTTGAACTTTCTGCGCTTCACGTAGCCGGATTTTTCCAGTTTGAACTCCCCTCCTTGTATAAAACCGCTTCTGAACGCCCTTGTATAAAACCGATGGTTAAAGCAGTTTCGAAAATGGCGCCTGACAGTGATGAGCGTCGTAAACAGAGAGCTGTTATCGAGTTCTTAACCGCAGAGAAGGAAACAGTTGGAAATATTCACAAACGTCTACAAAACGTTTACGGAGATGCTGTTGTTGATCAAAGCACAGTTGGACGTTGCTCTAAACGTATGAAATCATCGGAGAGAGGGAGAGGCAGCCTCGATGATGAGCCACGCAGCGGTCGTCCGGCATCGGCTGTGACATCGCACACTGTGCAATGTGCTAACAGCATCATTTGATGAAATCGGCTCGTCACATACAAGGAGCTATCACTGGAGCTAGGAATTAGTGAAGGAAATGTGAATACGATAATTCAGCAACTGGGATACTCAAAAGTGTGTTCACGGGTTGTTCTTCGCGAACTGACTGAAGATCACAAAGGCCAAAGAAAAGAAATTGCTTCTGAGTCGTTGGTTCGATACGAGACAGAAGGGGATGACTTCCTTTCACGAATTGTGACTGGGGATGAGACTTGGGTACAACACTTTGAACTGGGACTTGAAAGGGTGATTCTGGTGGACATTATGAAGAAAGGACAAACAATCAACTCAGAGACATATATTGCTACCCTAGAGAGACTCCAAAGACGTATAAATCGAGTTCGACCGGAGAGAAAACTGGAAGACGTCCTTTTGCACGATAACGCAAGACCACACAACAGTTTTCAAACAAGAGAGGCCATCACAAACATGCGCTTGACTGCGTTACTCCACCCTCCATAAGCCCGGATCTGGCACCTTCAGACTTCCATTTGTTTGGGCCAATGAAGGATGCTATTCGTGGAAGAAAGTTTCAGAGTGACGTTGAGGTTGTTGAGGAGGTTAAGAGGTGGCTCCAGCGGAACCCAGCGGACTTTTACCAGCAAGGAATAAAGGCCCTTGTTTCGAGGTGGAGGAAAGCAGTAGAAAAGGATGGAGACTATGTGGAAAAATAAAAACTTGTAAAAAAGGTATGTAACTACTTGTGTACAAAATTTCTGGAACTTACAAGGAAACTTGGGAAAAAAAAAAGGTGGGGCAAAATATATTGAGTGGCCCTCGTAGATATATCATATTCTTATATTGAGAAATACTATATTTTCTAGCTTATTATAAAAGTAACGGTAACGGTAACTGTAACGCATTACTTTTCCATAGAAGTAACTGTAGCGGTAATGACGTTACTTTATATTGCAAGTAACGGTAACGGTAACTCCGTTACTTTAAAAAAGTAATGCGCCCAACACTGTAGTTCATGCACCTTTTCAGAAACTAAATGAAAAGAAAAAAAAGAATTATAGAATGTTATATACTTGTATTTATTTATTACACTGAGATTATAAGAAAATTGGTAGTTTAAAATTTTAGTAAGCATGCAGAAAGAACATCCACCAGGCTCCAAGCGCGGGCCTTAAAGGGTCCTCAACATCTCGGGCCCTGGGGCACTTGCCCCACCTGCCCCCCAAGATGCCCCGACACTGGTTATAATAATAATTGATGTAAGTTAATATGGGTATAAAATGGGATGCTAACATTAATGATATGTCAAAAAAAAAAAAAGTGATGAGTGTGAAAGCCAGTATTCATTAAGGAAAATTTTGAACCAGAAAGAAGCTGATCATGAAAATATTTATAAAAAAATACCTGTTAGGCTTCTAAAATGTTTTTATACCAATGCACGTAGCTTAAACACACTTCATTTAATTCTAACAAATGTGGAGAGTATCATTAATTAATTAAGAATATAAATGTAGGAGAAACCTTAGGTATTAGTGACCTGAGGTGGGCATTGGGCACTAGTTAAATAGATGGATTTTGAATGTTGTAACATATGTGTGCATTCACCAAAGCACAGGCAGTACATATCGAGATGCTATAATAACCATAACTTACCTCAATTATGGTGAAAACAGGTAAAATCTAGAAGAGTCGAGACATGAAAGCGACGTGAGGCGATCAGCCGACTGTGCAAACATTAAACAATTTAGTTTCCCGCTATTGCCGGTAGGTGGCAGCATATTTCGCGGTCTAGTTCCCATTTTCTAAGCGAATTGAATGTACATTAAGGAAAATAATTGGTGCTACTATAGCGTGATTCCTACCTCGATTCGGCGGTCTACCTTTTAATTATAGCTTCTTACCTTGTTTACTAATTGCTTGTTTACATTCCAATGTCCATCGCCCTTGACGATTGGTTAGGTTTAGTCATGATATTTTCGTTAGTTTTAACGAAAATATCGTGACTAAACCTAACCAATCGTAGGTAGACCACATACTATAATAGCACCGAAACTATTTTTTAAATAAATAAAATTGAATAATAAATAGCATTTTATATTTATTATATTTTCATTTATACCTTGGATAGGAATCACACTCTACAGTACTGTATTTTCGAACCAAAACGGGTAGGAATCACCCTATAGTATCGAAGTCACCGGTAGGAATCACGCTATAGTAGCACCAAATAATTTGCACTCGCATTTTTGCGAAATGCATAATTAATAAAACATTCAAATTTCATTCTACGTGTCAGCTCTAAGACCAACAATTGGCGCCCCCCCCCCCTCCAACACGTCGGCGCCCTAGGCGGCCAAACCGCTCGCCCCTGCTTTGGTACGGCCCTGGTGACTGGTACTTCTCGGGAGAAGTGTCTTCTAAATATTCTCTAAGTTTCAAACCGTTCTCACCTTTTTCATATCTACACTTCATAAAATGTAAATTGAAAATGTATAGGCATGGTCGAGAATGATGTCAAAACTAGGGCTGAGCATTTCCCGCTTTTCTTAATCCCGGGAAACAGGATTCAAAAACTTGCAATCCTGGATCCCGAAAAATTCCCGGGATTAAAATAATTAAATAAGGTTGAAATACTGGAATAAATTAAATTAAACAGAAAATGTCTTTTTATTGAACAAGAACATGCTTTGATCAAAACTTTCTGGAAACTAATAAAACTGAAATTATTGATTTATTTGGATTATGACTTAAAATAACAACACAGATGATCAATACTATTACCACTTAAAGATGTTCGGAGTTTTGTGATGAATAATCCTACAGCAGGAAATGCTCTTTCCGACTCTATTGAAGTTGGAGGAATTGTAGCAGAGCATTAAATAAGAGGTTTAAATTTTCTGTTTTATTACCAGTGGCTTCATAAACATTCATTTCTTTTATGATGTTCTTTACCTCGTATCTCAGGCGCAAATCTTGTTGCTCTGTGGCTCCCATTTCTTTCTGCACAACTGCATCCAATTTTTCTTCCAAGGACCTTTGATTTGAAGATGAGTTGGAGGAAAAGACTTCGAGTTCTAGTGGTGTATCAAAAAGCTGTTGGGGTTCATTTACATCAGTACCTTCTGCCATTACGTCCGTCTCACTTTTTCTGTAAAGCTTGGCAAACAACTCTTTGGCAGTTGTTTGCAATGTTGATTTAGAAGGCAGTGGAAAATTAGGACAAGTTGAATTAAATACTATTATAGGATTTTTTAAATATTTATATAATCTTACGAGCTTCTTATTAGGTCTCTCTTGAAGTCTTTTTTCTACTGATTGTTTTAAGGTGGTAGAAAAACAAGTTTCCTGTTCTCTCAACTCATTTACAATAAAAGCAAACACACCTTCTGCAATGAGCAATGTTGCATCTCTGCTACCAAGCTTCTCCAATCCAATTTTAACCGGTTTTAAAGATGAGATAATAAAATTTATATATTCAAATTCTTCATCTGAAATATTCATGCCCTTTCCAATCCCAAGGTCAATCAATGCTTTCGAAATTGGTTTTCTTAGTTGTACAAATCTTTCCAACATTACTATTAAACTATTCCATCTTGTTTGTGAATCGAGTTATAGATGAAGTTCTTTGTTATGCTCAAGTCTTACATATTTTTAACATAATAAATAAGAATAAAAATTATAAATCCTAATGAAATTTAATATAAAATATATCACAAAAATTTTTGAAATAGAAGTAAAATCCATTCTCGGAATTTCTAGAAAATACGAACTCAAAGCGATAAGATACAGTAGTTACCCATTAGTTATTACTCAATCAATTTTTAGTTTCACTTTTCACTAGGAAGAAAATTATGTTATTTCACCCCACACTCAAGCGAAAACGGTTTTCAAAGTTTAAAAAACAGGTGAACGAAAACTTCAATTGTGAAAAGCCTTTGCATAAATAAATATACCTCATAATAAAACTGTGTGTAAAAGTCTCCCCTGAAAACAGAATACCGGGAAATCCCGGGATCGATGACAGTTTTCCCAGAAAATAAGCTGTCTACTTTACTTCCGAGATCCCAGATGCCCAGCCCTAGTCAAAACGAATATAATCGACGCGTGCATTTAATAAAGGTTTCAGGTTGAGGAAGGCGGCTGTTTCAAATAGTCTATCGAGGATGAAACGGTAACGAGTAGGCACTAGTCCGTTATTAACATTGTTTGTACTGAAGATTTTTAGATTAGTTTTCCACATCAATCGTGTTTCAACGGAGGGTTGACTCATATCGCGGCTCACAGTTAACGGGTGTCACTAATCGTTACTCATGTTGCACTCGCGGTAGCTACTACTTTATAATTTTCAGCCGACCACTTTTCAACCAACAAAGATTTTCGACATCTTACCAACATTCAAATAAATAAAATTGCGTTTGGCAAAGTCTGTACGTTTATAATTTGTCTCGAGCACATAATTAATTGCGCCACTGCTACGTTTAAACACACTGATTTGAGAAAAGTCACGGCGTATTGAGCGTTAAGACTTAAGGATACTGCTTAGCGGTTGCATCTTTGTTATTGTAGGTGTAGGTTCTTGCTGGTACTGTGTTGAGTCATACGAGGTGGGATTGTGTGAACTTCAACTGGATGTCAAGCTTTTAAGTGTTGGGGAAAAACACTTGGTTTTTATAGTTCTTAAAAAACGCAGTGAAGTTGAGAGAGTGCGTGTGGTAAACATGGATGATATTGTAAGAATTCTAAATAAGAACTTCGATAAGTCTAAACTTAAAAACTATCTAGTTTTCGAAATCATTTGCAGCAAGGATTGCAGGTTCGGAACATGATCTATTGTTATGATCGGAGACGAAAAGAAATATTAAGGACAAAAAAGTATTCAAGATTCTACCTAATAGAAAATACAATTTTGCTTTCCAAAGAGATACTTTTCACGAACTACAGGACAATAAGGATAGTTAATTATAACACCTAAAATTGCAAAGTCTGCTAGACAGCTCTCCTCTGTGCTACATTTGCAGTAATATCATGGAACATCAATTTGTGGGGATAGTCAGGTACGTTTGCTGCACATTGTGCATATACCTGATCATGGTGGAAAAAGTTTGAGCATAATATATGATAATCCCCATTAGGTCAAAGTTACTTCTAACCTACTAAACACTATTGTGATACATATAGGAACGGTTGTAGGTCAAAACTATCCATTCGGTTACGGGAGCTTAACAGTGAAACTTCACTTTCGACGTGTTGCAGTATGATGCAAAAGCCTTTAGTCGTGTACCGTGGTGTGAGATACCAACGCGGTAATGAATTCGGTTTGATCTTTTCTTCTATACTACGAACGGCTGGCCCCTTAAAAGAGCGGTGACAAATATCTCGGTTGGAAGGTATTAACAGGTACAGTATTAACACGGTTGAAGATGTGATGGCTGGGTTCAAGCCTAAAGAAGCTTTGAAAAGACACTTATGTCGTACCTGAAATGAGATTATTGATGACACTAAAAAGTTTTGAAAGGAGAATGCGCAGTAAAGGGCTAAAAAACAGCAACGAAGAAGAAGAGGCAAATATCATTTCGAGGCCTAAAAATCAAAGAGGTTCTAAACGCATGAAGCCTAAGGTTGACTTCCTGATATAAATACCAATCTTGTAGTTATCTCTCATAGGTATTTGTGGCTCTACAGTGTAAGGTACGATCTGGTATTAGTTCCAAGTAACTCAACATGACGCAGCTTGTCCATCCACACAGCAACGAGTGCAGTAAATTTGAATTCTCCTTCTTTAACATCTGACCTACTCAGGCATTTATAGAAGATTCCGATTACGTGACGCTTAATCCCTCAAACACAGTTGGATCGTGGACTGCCCCAATAGAGTTCGTTATACCCATCGCAGGTTCGTACTTTTACGATCCCATCATTATACAGTATATTTATATACAAAAGTACCAAAGTGACAGATTGTGAGGATGATTATCCACTCTACCCTGGAACTAACTTTTCCATACAATTATTTTATTTTTGCAGGGAGGATTGGGCCAAGGGCGAATGCCCACAAAAACACCCCACCTCACAGAGGAAGAAGACCCAAAATCAAGTACAGGGTTTTCGAGATGCCCGTTTGAAAGATTGGAGGTCATAGAAAAGGGGAAAGATGGATTGAGGAAAATTGTCACAGAATTGACTGGTTGAGTAGAGGAAAAATTGAAAATATTGATTAATCCTTGAGCTAGAGAGTTCGACAGAAAAGGAATGAGAATGTGTCGAAAGTCTGGTACTACGTGATCTCCTTAAAGGAGGAGGCATACAGTCAGAGAGTTCAGAAGAGCAGAGTCCGATACAATGGCGATAGTAAAGAGAGAGTGAGACAACTTTGCAACAAAGAGAGAATGATTGAAGACAGTCAGTAAGAGGAGGGGAATTGATGAGACGAAAAGCCTTTGATTCCACCCGATCAAGTAGTGTTGTGTGAGTTGAGCCACCTCACACATGAGAAGCATACTCCATACAGGGGAGGACATGACTCCGATACAGAGACAGCATGAGTGGGAGTGAAGAAACTGCAGAGCCGGTATAACACACCTAACTTCTCAGAAGCTGTTTTAGAGCGAGAGTAAGTGTGATCTTTCCAGGAAAGATCACGAGAAAAGGAAACGCCAAGAATGTTAAGAGAAGAGGAAGGATCGAATTGTGTATTGTTGAAGGTAAGGAAATAGTCGTGTGGAGGATTGTGACAGTAAACAGATGAAGGAATTGAGTTTTTGAGGCATTAAAAGCCACAAGGTTTTCTCTGCCACAATCAGAGACAGTAGAAAGATCAGAGGTTAGGTGCAACACAACCGTCCTACGCGAAACATGGAGTGACTGTTGAAAGGACGTTTTGTGAAGTGGGCGGAGAAGTAAAGAGTGGAATCATCGGTATTGGAGTGGATAGTACAGGAAATGTGAGGTAATATATCATTTATAAAAAGAAGGGAAAGAGTTGGTCACAGGACAACACTGAGGAACACCACTATTAACAGCTTTAGGAGAAGAACAATGGCCATTTGTAACCACAACTATAGATCGGCCAAAAAGGAAATCAGAGAGAAAGGAAAGAGAGAAGATAGAAACCGAAGGAGGGTAGTTTCGAAATTAAAGATTTGTGCCAGAGTCTATCAAAAGCTTTTGCTCTGTCTAGGGAATAGTAAAGGTTTCACCGAAATCCCGGAAGGAGGATGACCAAGAGTTAGAGAGATATGCAAGAAGATCGCCAGTAGAGCGTCCCTTGCGGAACCCATACTGACAATCTGAAAGAAAATTGTACGTAGAGAGATGGTAAGAATCTTCCTATTAAGAATAGATTAAAAACTTTAGAAAGTTAATTTCTTAGCCATATACGAAATCCTATACAAAAAAATTTGAATTTAGAAGTCACAGTACAGAAGAGGCTTTTAACATGCTGTTAGAAAATATCTGTAAGTAGATAGTTTTCCTTGACCTGTCGAAAGCCTTCGATACGATCTCACATGATATCTTAGATAAATTAAGCACATACGGCATAAGAGGAAATACGAGGAAATGGGTTTAAATCATATCTCTCTAATCGTCACCAGAATGTTAAAGTAAAAGGCATTTCATCAGAATATGTTGTATTGGAAAGTGGGATTTCACAAGGATCAGTCCTTGGACCCTTACCTTCTTAATTCATATAAATGATTTTTATCGGTCAGCAACATTAAAATGTATTCAAGTATGCGGGCGATACAACACTCACTTCTACACCCCGTGATATTAACTCCTTAATTAATAAATGAAATGAACAGGCAATTACAGTAGAACATGTCTATAAATGGATGTGCGCACACAAGCTTTTACCGAATTTGACAAATTAATTTTATATGATTGTAACTAAAAATCTGTAATCGCGTACACTCTACTATAAGTGGAAATACTTTTCTTGCAAAAGTAAATTAAAACAAAGTGCTTGGCATAACATTTGATAAATTATATTTCAAAAGTCATATGCAACATATCAAATCGAAAATATCTAGATTTTTCTGAATATTATTCAAACTTAAAAGAATAATTACCCCACACTCTCTCCTTACACTGCTTTACTGATTACTGTATTCATCCATACCTACAGTACGGCACTACAATAATGGCTCACCTGAAGATCCGTCACCCCAGCCTGTTTTAGTTAGTTTTATAAGGCTAACTAACGAAAATATCACGACCTAACCTAACCAATCGTCAAGGGCGTACAGTTGACCTAACAATTGGTTAGGTTAGGTCGTGATATTTTCGTTAGTTAGCCTTAGAAAGCTAACTAAAAAAGGCTGAGGTGACGGATCTTCAGGTGATCCCAAATAATTACAGTATATCACTCCGCTAGAAGTGATCCACAAAAAATATGAACTCTCTCAAATGATGATAACAGACAATTTCATACCTCTTCAATGTTCAGAGACTTCAATATTCTAAAATTAAATTACTTATATATACTAATTATCGGTATGAATATGTACAGATTTGCTAATAATAGACTCTATACTTTGACCATTAACAGGGAGATTACAATACAAGCCATCCCAATGATTTCACACACAAACGAATTCAATGCAAATTGCAAGAAATGCTCTCTCTTACAAAGGGGGAAATATATGGAACTCCATACCTACAAATGTTAGACTGGCACCATCTTTAATTTCGTTTCTCAAATCACTAAATCAATACTTCATTAACCACTCTTAATGTACAACATCCCACTTGCATACAAACTAACTTGCCACTTGCAAATGTTACTAAACAAAATTTCGCGGTCCTTTTTTAAAAATTACATAGGCTTATACAGTAGTATATCTAAACTTTGGTCTTAAATCGGAAACAGCATTTTGAAAGTTTTGATTATATTACACTGAATATATAACGTGCCTCATTTATCTGTATTTCTATTATTTTAAAATTAGCTCATTTATCATTTGTAATAGAAATTAATTTCGTATTGGTATTATAACTAGCGATATAACGATTTAGCCAATTTACTGACTTAGCCAATTAACCAAATTTAGCCAATGCCGATACCGATGCTGATTCTTTGAATACATTTTTAAAAATATAAATTTTACTAATCTAACGTGAAAACTTTTAATTTTCATATTTTTACATTTCAAATTTGTTCAAATAGTTTTCCTTCGTTCACTCCACAATGCATTAGAATTTGTTACTCGTATACCGTAGCTAAAATGATGTGAAAAAGTTTTATTACTCAGTAAAATGATAAAATAATTTTATTTTAGTTTTATAAAATGAATACCAATATTTAAAGTAATTGTTTTTCTTTTTGTTGAAGGTATTTTACTATTTTTTTTCTTCAACAATGTCAACAACAAAATCTTTCATTAGAATTTCAAGTCCCTGGTCCCTAATTTTAATTAAAAAAAAAGGATACATAATGGTTTAATATATACTGTAAATTATAAAGTATTTGTAATAACAGAAATTAATTAAATGGAATTTTATTTTCCACTATTTATATTTATTTTCTTGCTTTCCACTGTAATAACTGAAATGAAATTCAAAGATTTTTCCTGAAAAGCTCTGTTGTTTCCCAACAGCATATTCAGATAAGAATGCTTTAATTAGACTATTTGCCACTAAATACAGAATCAAACATAAATTCCAATAATCTGTAAACCTACTGTATGTGGATGTGATGTTTCGCCTGAACTATTTAATACTGTATACCTTATGACATGTAATTTATTCTTTCTTAATAAATTTTGTTTTGTTTTCTATTGATCTGTCTTCTGGTACTTTACAATCCGGCCTTGCCTTCCAGCGCATTTCAGTTTTTGTATATTTTATTTTACCTACAGTATTTATTTTATTGTCTGTCTACTGTATGTGTATAGACAGATAGAGAGGTATATAACTAGATGGATATAAACTAATATCCTCCCGCTCGATTCGTCATATACACCATTTTTAATTTTCAGTGTCATCATTCATTCACAAGTGTTTGAGTTTTGTGCGTGTAAAACTTTCGCTTCGACTCGTCTTGACCTTTTTGTACATTTTTTCCAGACTTGCGACGAGATATCAGTGCTGAGACAGAGGAGTCCGTCAGTCTCCCGCCCATTTTCGGAGAAGTTGTAGACTTACTTCGAAATCTCCCAGATGCTTCTCTCCATTACAAGAAACCCGAAAAGAAGAACAGCAGCGAGGAAGCCCTAACGGAGAAGAAATTAAGAGAAAGAGAAGCTCGAGGGGTAAAAACTAACAGAGATTCTTTTAAAGACGGTAAAAGCAAAAATGGAACCGAGGAAACTCAAAAATTACTAAGTTTCTGTAGTCAGTAGTCAATGAGGAGCTCTCATTTTCTGGCGATGAAAAAAATAAACATTCATTCGTTAGGAAATCACCTTCATCTTCATTTTGGTATTCCCCAAACAAAGTAGAACAGCATTCACAGATTGTGTCCATCATTTCATGTTCACGGAAAGGGAAGGAGGTTTTAATGTCTACCTTCAAATTTAAACAAAAAGTCTAAAAAAAAAGAAACAGTTCAGGGTCTCACGCTCAAAGGTATCAAAGAGCCCCGAAAGGCTGAGAGTGGAGAGAGGAAATATTTGGAAAAGACAGAAGGGATGAACATCCCTGACACCGGATTAACTGAAGGAATGTGCTATCTCACATGTCTCTCACGTATAAAACATATTGAGAGTTTCATACAAAAACATTTTATAGACTTGCTGCTTGCATTTTAATCAGTGTTTTTTACCCGGTTTACAGCAATCGGATGACTCGAGAGCAAAGAATCTTATGGACGCTATTACTTTATTGCGACATAAGATTAAATCTTTTGCCGTTCAGTTCAGTTTCTATAAAAGTTCGCAAATTATTTTGGATGACTGACTTACAAATGATTAGGCAGACAGTTAACTTTTGCTTTGCATTTTTTCAAATACTTGGACATATTAAAAATATCTTAATTGAAGGTATAAAATCCTTGAAATAAAAATTTACCTAATACAAAAATTATTATTTCAAATTTAAGGTACTTTTCCATTATACCCCCGCAAATGTCAATCGCCCTTGACGATTGGTGTAGATTTAGTCGTGATATTTTCGTTGTTTTATATATATATATATATATATATATATATATATATATTATATATATATATATGATGAATAAAACCACGAAGGAAAGGAAACACAAAATGGTGCTCAAGCGCTTTCGTCTAATGACATCCTCAGGAACACTAAAGTACATAAAAAGGTTAAGCCTATTATAAGGTTACAGAAAGAAAAAAAAGAAAAAATAAATAAACATACATACACACACACACACACATATATAATATATATATATATATATATATATATAACATACATATCTATATATACAAATACATACATACATACATACATACATATATATACAATAAACAGAGAAGAAAAAATAATAAAAAATTATTAAAAATTAAAACCTTAAAGGATTACCAGTGAGGCGTACAGATTTGTAAGGAAAAATATCGATTTTTAGCACAAGATCAAATGGATTATAAAAATACAAAATTATACTGGAACTCTGCCGGGTTTTAACACAATGCTGCCTATGGTCAGGTTTCGATTAGATAAAAAAAAAAAAAAAAAAATGCAAATTAAAAGTTAATCGATTTTTAGCACAAGATCAAATGGATTATAAAAATACAAATTTATACTGGAACTCTGTCCGGGTTTTAACACACTGCCTATGGTCAGTTTCGATATATAAAAATAAAATGCAAATTAAAAGTTAATAAAGTAGAAGACAAGTTTACCAAAGATTTAATGTTTTACCCTTCTTATTTAAATCTGTTTTAAAGGAATTCAAATAACAGGATCGAGTTGAAAAAGACCTTTGCTTATGTTGAAGTTATTTGAAAGTTGGATAATGGCAGACTCAAGAATATTTCTATTAACAATGTTGCTTGAATGGAATAAAACTGAAGCATTATTCCAATCAATACAGTGGGCTAACTCTGACAAATGGACAAAAAGGCACTGGACAACTGTCCTGTTCTAACGGAATATTGATGCTGTTTTATACGTGTGTGCAAATCCTTTCCCGTCTGACCTATGTAAAAGGAATCACATTGTTTACAACCAATTTTATAGATAATGCCTGAATTATTGGTAGGGCTATTTTTTACTATGATATTTTTCACAATATTGTTATATGAAAATACTACATTAATATCCAAAAGTTTAAGTACATTAGCAATGCCTAAAAAGCCCGGGAAAAATGGAAGTACTAAAATATTTTTTGACAAAGTACGAGTGTTATATTGACACGATAGAAAGTTCGTTTTGCCTTGTTGAGACAAGATTCCATAAACGCAGATGGATAACACAATCACTTCCAATACCGTTGATTTTTTCCATTCGGCATCGATGTATTCCGGACTGGCGATCCTAAGGGCGCGGAGAAACATTGATGAAAAATATGGCCTTCTTAGTGGGGGTATCATGTCCCGAGTAAAAGTGTACGTAGGACAAATTGTTTGTCGTTTTCCGATAGATACTAAACTTAAAACCTGGGCTTTCCCTATGTACACGCACATCCAAAAATGGGATTGAATTGTCTTGCTCACTTCTAAAGTAAACTTAATGGAGGGGACTTGATCATTTAACTGAAGGAGGAAGCTATCCAGGTCACGATTCATGGGCCAGATACACAAAATATCGTCGACGTACCGCAACCAAGGGATGCCAACCCCCAGGATTCTCGGAATATAGTAATTTCGAAAAACTCCATATAAATATTGGAGAGGAGGGGCGATAAGGGGTTGCCCATAGCCATCCCAAAACTTGTTGATAATACTCGTTATTGAAAGTGAATTTACAGTCTTTGATGCACAGCTTAATGAGTTCCAAAACAATGTGTGAAGGTAGTGGCAGGTCATACTTATGTAATTCTTGGGAGAGAAAGTCAAGCATATCGTCAATCGGCACTTTTGTAAACAATGAACAAACATCAAAACTAATCAATTTATCGTTAGTTTCAGTACGTGCATTATTCAATTTTTCCGTAAGATCCATGGAATTTTTACATGTGAATCAGAGATAGTTCCGAGAATGGGGGACAAGACTTTGACAAGCCATTTGGAGAGTTTATAAGTAATAGAGCCCACCGAGCTAATAATAGGGCGCATAGGGTTACCAGGTTTGTGGGTTTTAATAAGACCGTAAAGGTAGGGCAGAGAAGGTGAAGTGGACATGAAAAGCGGAATTAAGTCTTATGATCTTTGAGAAGGCGTTTCAAGCCACTATTAAATGATTTGATGACGTCATCCTGCGGGTTCTTCCTAAGTTTGGTGTATGTGGCGGGGTCCTGGAGAAGCTCGTTCATCTTTCCGATGTAGTCCACTTTGTCCATAATAACTATGGTGTTAGCCTTGTCTGCTTTAGTAATATGGAGCTCCCCATCTTTTTTTAATTGTGAGAGGCTATTGCGAAAACGTTTAGGAAAGTTATCTTCGTAATTACCATTCGCCGCACTATAAACGAGGCCTTTAACTATGTTAAACAAATACTGAGGGAGATTACACTGTTTTTCAAAACACGCGAGGCTTAACCTTTTTATGTACTTCAGTGTTCCTGAGGATGTCATTAGACGAAAGCGCTTGAGCACCATTTTGTGTTTCCTTTCCTTCGTGGTTTTATTCATCATAAATATTTTTCACGTGTTACCTTCGTGAAATAATTTTCATATAATGCACCACGCGTTCCTTCGGCTTGTTGTTCCCTCTCTTGTCTCCGTTTGTGTCCGTGTTTTCTTCTACATTAATGAAGGGGCATGCAATTCGTATCCGACGGAAGTTTCTTACTAAGTGTCTGGAGGAGCAAGTTCTTCCCAAATCCCTGCTTCCGATTCGCCTCAGACAAATTGACGACCATCCGTTCAACAACTTCAGCAGATTAATTTTAAAGAAACATATTGAAGTCACCAGACAAAATGAGTGGTCCGCCTTCAAAAATTTAAACATCGCCAAACATAATTTTGTAACCGTTATTCCCCAACCGTGGATCCAACCTTTGTTTGATGAAATTTACAACGTGTTGCGTCGGAGAACTACTTCACTTCGTAACATTTTGGATCGAAAAATTAAAGTCTCATTCGAGATAGTCAGTGGAGTAAAAAGCAAGCTCAAAGTGTGTTTTGAACCTTTCTTCGAAAAACATTAGTGACGATGCAAAAAGTGCCCTTGGATATGGTATGTCCTTTTTATTGTTAAAAAACCTTCGGCTTTACAAATTTGTTACAGTCTCGCGTGTTTTGAAAAACAGTGTAATCTCCCTCAGTATTTGTTTAACATAGTTAAAGGCCTCGTTTATAGTGCGGCGAATGGTAATTACGAAGATAACTTTCCTAAACGTTTTCGCAATAGCCTCTCACAATTAAAAAAAGATGGGGAGCTCCATATTACTAAAGCAGACAAGGCTAACACCATAGTTATTATGGACAAAGTGGACTACATCGGAAAGATGAACGAGCTTCTCCAGGACCCCGCCACATACACCAAACTTAGGAAGAACCCGCAGGATGACGTCATCAAATCATTTAATAGTGGCTTGAAACGCTTCTCAAAGATCATAAGAACTTAATTCCGCTTTTCATGTCCACTTCACCTGCTCTGCCCTACCTTTACGGTCTTATTAAAACCCACAAACCTGGTAACCCTATGCGCCCTATTATTAGCTCGGTGGGCTCTATTACTTATAAACTCTCCAAATGGCTTGTCAAAGTCTTGTCCCCCATTCTCGGAACTATCTCTGATTCACATGTAAAAAATTCCATGGATCTTACGGAAAAATTGAATAATGCACGTACTGAAACTAACGATAAATTGATAGTTTTGATGTTTGTTCATTGTTTACAAAAGTGCCGATTGACGATATGCTTGACTTTCTCTCCCAAGAATTACATAAGTATGACCTGCCACTACCTTCACACATTGTTTTGGAACTCATTAAGCTGGCATCAAAGACTGTAAATTCACTTTCAATAACGAGTATTATCAACAAGTTTTTGGGATGGCTATGGGCAACCCCTTATCGCCCCTCCTCTCCAATATTTATATGGAGTTTTTCGAAATTACCTATATTCCGAGAATCCTGGGGTTGGCATCCCTTGGTTGCGGTACGTCGACGATATTTTGTGTATCTGGCCCATGAATCGTGACCTGGATAGCTTCCTCCTTCAGTTAAATGATCAAGTCCCCTCCATTAAGTTTACTTTAGAAGTTGAGCAAGACAATTCAATCCCATTTTTGGATGTGCGGTACATAGGGAAAGCCCAGGTTTTAAGTTTAGTATCTATCGGAAAACGACAAACAATTTGTCCTACATACACTTTTACTCGGGACATGATACCCCCACTAAGAAGGCCATATTTTCATCAATGTTTCTCCGCGCCCTTAGGATCGCCAGTCCGGAATACATCGATGCCGAATGGGAAAAAATCAACGGTATTGGAAGTGATTTGTGTTATCCATCTGCGTTTATGGAATCTTGTCTCAACAAGGCAAAACGAACTTTCTATCGTGTCAATATTAACACTCGTACTTTGTCAAAAAATATTTTAGTACTTCCATTTTTCCCGGGCTTTTTAGGCATTGCTAATGTACTTAAACTTTGGATATTAATGTAGTATTTTCATATAACAATATTGTGAAAAATATCATAGTAAAAAATAGCCCTACCAATAATTCAGGCATTATCTATAAAATTGGTTGTAAACAATGTGATTCCTTTTACATAGGTCAGACGGGAAAGGATTTGCACACACGTATAAAACAGCATCAATATTCCGTTAGAACAGGACAGTTGTCCAGTGCCCTTTTTGTCCATTTGTCAGAGTTAGCCCACTGTATTGATTGGAATAATGCTTCAGTTTTATTCATTCAAGCAACATTGTTAATAGAAATATTCTTGAGTCTGCCATTATCCAACTTTCAAATAACTTCAACATAAGCAAAGGTCTTTTTCAACTCGATCCTGTTATGTTGAATTCCTTTAAAACAGATTTAAATAAGAAGGGTAAAACATTAAATCTTTGGTAAACTTGTCTTCTACTTTATTAACTTTTAATTTGCATTTTATTTTTTTATTTATATCAAAACCTGACCATAGGCAGCAGTGTGTTAAAACCCGGACAGAGTTCCAGTATAAATTTGTATTTTTATAATCCATTTGATCTTGTGCTAAAAATCGATTAACTTTTAATTTGCATTTTATTTTTTTTTTTTTTTATATATATCGAAACCTGACCATAGGCAGCATTGTGTTAAAACCCGGCAGAGTTCCAGTATAATTTTGTATTTTTATAATCCATTTGATCTTGTGCTAAAAATCGATATTTTTCCTTACAAATCTGTACGCCTCACTGGTAATCCTTTAAGGTTTTAATTTTTAATAATTTTTTATTATTTTTACTTCTCTGTTTATTGTATATATATGTATGTATGTATGTATGTATGTATTTGTATATATAGATATGTATGTATATATATATATATATATATATATATATATATATATATATATATGTATATATGTGTGTGTGTGTGTGTATGTATGTTATCTTTTTTCTTTTTTTCTTTCTGTAACCTATATATAGGCTTAACCTTTTTATGTACTTCAGTGTTCCTGAGGATGTCATTAGACGAAAGCGCTTGAGCACCATTTTGTGTTTCCTTTCCTTCGTGGTTTTATTCATCATAAATATTTTTCACGTGTTACCTTCGTGAAATAATTTTCATATATATATATATATATATATATATATATATATATATATATATACACACACACACAAAGGGTGTTTCATAACATGTGGGACACACTATCAGGATGGATTCAGGACCTGAAAACAATGAAAAAAGTTTATATAAACATATGCCCGAAATTGCTTTGTTTCCGAGTTACAGCCCGTTTTGTGTTCCAGCAATTCTTTCCACAAACTCTTTACAAACGCTGCTTGCCGACAATGTTTGTGAGTGTGTACGAGACTTATTTCATGTATGGCATTGCCAATTGTAATGTTTCGTACACTCTATGACATGTTTCAGTATCGTTGAGTGTAGAGCCATCAGTCAGTCAGAGGTGCATCACGGTGTTTCACTGTTCGTATTCGTAACTTCTTACCGTGAATAAGTGCAGTCCAGTGAAAAAAAAACTTAAAAGTTTTTATGTTATTTAATGATAGTGTGCATTTGAAGTGAAAATGGAAGCTTATTCAAACAGAGAAATGGCAGACATGCATGTTATGTATGGAATGCCGAGTGTAATGCGGCCGCAGCAAGACGTCTGTATACGGAAAGGTTTCCGAATCGCCGTCTGCCATATAAGAAGACCTTTCAGAGAATAGACGAGCGTCTTGGTGATAGAAGATCACTCAACAAGCGAGTTTCAGATGGTGGTAGACCAATCAGCGCCAGAACTGTTGAGTTGGAGGAGCGGGTCCTGAATCGCGTAGAGGAACATCCTGTTGTCAGCACCCGAAGGATAGCAGCAACAGAGGGTGTAAGATACAGAACTGTGTGGAGAATTTTACGAGAATAACAGCTTTACCCATATCACATTCAGAGAGTCAAGGCCTTACTGAAGCTGATTTCCCACCACAAGAGGCTTTTTGTACTTGGTTCCTTGAAAAGTGTGCTCGCGATCCGCTTTTATTATCCTCCGTGTTGTTTTCTGATGAGGCTGCCTTCACAAGAAATGACGTAATCAATTTTCACAACACTCATCACTGGGCCGAAGAGAATTCGCATGCCATCATCCAGTCAAGGCACCAATAACAATTTAGTATCAATGTATGGGCAGGATTTATTGCCGACAACTTAATCGCTCCTTTTGTTTTGCCTGGAAAATTAACAGGAGAATCCTATTCCAATTTTTTAAGGAATGATTTAAGCGATTTACTTGATGAAGTTCCTCTTGGTGTCCGACGTCGTATGTGGTTTATGCATGACGGCGCTCCGCCTCATTTTAGTTGAGTAGCCAGAGATTATTTGGATGACCATTTCCCTGATAAATTGATAGGCCGTGGAGGACCCATTGCGTGGCCTGCTCGCTCCCCGGACCTGAATCCACTCAATTTTTACCTGTGGGGTCATTTGAAATCCATCGCTCACGTGACACCTTAATCGTTGAAATGCTTCGCCAACGTGTAGAACAAGGATGCCAGAAAATCCGAGCAATACCTGGAATGTTTGAACGCGTCAGGCAGTCTATGACGAGGCGTGTTCAGGCGTGTATTCAAGCGCAAGGCAGTCATTTTGAGCACTTCCTTTAAAGGTAAGGCGGATACTTGCTGGAACACATAACGGGCTGTAACTCGGAAACAAAGCGATTTCGGGCATATGTTTATAAAAACTTTTTTCATTGTTTTCAGGTCCTGAATCCATCCTGAAAGTGCGTCCCACATGTTATGAAACACCCTGTGTGTGTATATATATATATATATGTATATATATATATATATAACAACGAAAATATCACGACTAAATCTAACTAATAGTCAAACCACAATTGACATTGGGGGCTTATTAAATTGCGGGGGTATAACGGAAAAGTACCAGATTTACTCCATTGGTAATATAAAATCTACAATTGTATACGATCATTAATGTCAAATTAAAAATTTCTTCTTCGAAAAATATTGTTACACAAAATTAAAGGAAAAGCGGAAATGTTTCTAAATTACGGATTCTTGAACAACTTTGCTTTTCAATAGAAATTTGTAGAGTTTGTATTTATAAAAATAGTTAGTTTAATTTTATGATAATTATAATCCAGTTTACTTAAACGTTACTTGCACACTTCAATACACGAAAAAATATCGAAAGAAATGAATTTGCAAAACTTTCTAGCAGAAACTTTTGTATATATTAACTATTTTTTAAACACTTTAAATCTAATCATGTTAATTGACAAATCTACTTTGTAAATAAAACATGAACCAAAGTCTTTCTGAATAATATTTGTAATACACTTAAAGTTTATGTTCTTTGTGCGTGAAAAGAAAAAAGAAAAAAAAAAAAAATATATATATACTGTATATGTTTATATTAACAACTTTATATAAACACATTGTGTGTGTGTGTGTATATATATATATATATATATATATATATATATATATATATATATATATATATATTTGTGTTTGGTTTGTTTGATGTTCTGACATAAAAATGATTTTTAAAAAATAAAAGCAATTTATTGAACTTTCTTTACCTTTTGGTCTATACTAAGTTAGTAGTAATGTTGTTGGTGGGTTTGGAGCCATAACAGCATTGCACCTTCCTTTCAACTTTCCCTCATGGTACTCTCCCTCGCGCGCAACGGGCACCCCCTACATTGCATTTTATTTAAACTCTCTTAGATTTCGTAATGAAGCATACAATTTTTACATTAACTTAACCTCATCGAATTGAACTTCACTGCACCTAACCGAACCAGCGCAGTCTAACTTCGCGGGCAAAAACGCTTCCCACTGATTAGCCACGTTAAGCGACGTTGGGTCTGGGTTGTAATAGGGTGGGATACCGTTCTTCGCCCCAAGACTATGTAGCAACCCACTGTTCCGATCTCATGTAAAGCCGTAGGTCCCCTCCATCGTATGACCTTAGATGTTGCGAAGGGTGTTAAAGAACCCCATCATTACATTATTATCTAGCCTCGTTCATTGGTACAGTAAATCTACGACAAAAAAAAAAGACTCCTTATCAGAAACATTGCAAAATAAATGATTTTTGTTGTATCCTTCCTATAAATAATAGGTTTTTAGTAATATCTTGTAATAATAGTTTTCCATTCCCCATTCCCATTCGGCATTACCCAAAACATATAGAGTTGGGGAATCCTTGCAGGCGGCAAAGTATTTTGGGGGGCAAGGTGCTGCTATAGAGTAAAACTGCTCATATACATATATATATAATGCTCCTGTTCATCCTTCCACAAAATAAAGAAATTCGTTGGTAGATAAATGGGTACCCTGGTTAACCTCGTGGTTAAGACGCTGGGCTGCTGGTGGGACGTGGTTCGGATTCCACGTTAAACTGTAGGTCTAAGGTGGAGTGACAAGCTTGGCCTTCGTCAGAAGGAACAATTCGGGCGGAAGCAAAAATCAAAATTATATATATAAAGCTGAAAGACCTTCCTTTAAGGCAAAAGAAGCCGTTTGGAAACGGTCGCATTCTTTGAAGAATATGAGAAGGAACGGATGACCGTCAGTGGCTTAGTTGAGTCTATGAAAAATTTTTACATGAAGTTATTAAAACATTTTGAAGAGAGAATGGCCATTACTATTATTGATCAGAAATACTTGCCAATATATCAAAAGGGTAAAGCGCTGGACTGTTAATCTGAAGGTCCTGAGTCTCGGCTCGGACTTTAGATTTCAATGATTAAGGTACTTCTTTAGGTCTTCCTTCGGATCCCACGAAAAGCTGTAGGCCCCATCAGTCATATGACCATATAAATTCCGAAAGTTAAACAACATATTATTGATGAGAAAGTCTTGCTTTTAAAGCAACAAGAAACAATTCTACGAGATGTTTACAGTATAAAAAAATATAAGCCCCAGTTCGAAAAATGCGAACTGATTTGAGTCGCTACAACGCTAGTGGAAAACATCAAATGCATCATTATTTTTTATCTCGGTATCTCGAACTTCCAGTTCGCTTGGATTCTACGTACTCCTTTCACCTGGAAGTAACATTGTTTGAAAAAAAAAAATGCAGCTGTTGATTATGGCACTGACCACGGGGAACTTAGGTAAACTCGTTTGTGCAACTTATGTAGTCTTGATGGAAAAAATACCTTTCACGGAATGAACATAATTCTTCTTTAACAAGTTTAAGGATAATAATGGTGTTGTCTATTTACTTTTGTCAACCCTTTATATACAAAACTCTAATGTTCTGTTGTATATATTGCATAGTAAGCTAGCCTGCTACCTGTTACAGTTATAATTCATAAGTATGGTATGTGGATCAGAGCTGATAGAGTTTGAATGTAGCAAGACAGTTGGAAGACATATTGCGGGTATAACTGTGCTTAGGACTAGGGAGACCTTAAGACAATTGTGGCCAAAATATTAGGAAATATCGATCGCGGCGAATGTTGAAACACGTGGTGAGAAAATCCACCACCCAAGAGGTCAATGAGCGTACAGTTCGTTGACGTAGGAAACTGCACGCACAAGGATTTTATAGAAAGACATCTACCCAGCGACGATTACAGTACTGCAAAGCTTATCGAAACTGGGGAAGAGAATATTGGAAACGTGTCCTGTAGAGTGAGGAGTCTCACAACATTCTTTATATCAGGTGGCCTAGTCTGGATGTGGTGGCAATAAGGAGAACGCTTCGATCTTTAGTGCATTAATGCAGTTTCCCCGACTGTTCAGTACGGAGTCCAAGGATCGTCCTACACCTGTTAATATATGTTGAACAGTTAGTTTTTGCTCTATTTATGTTGTACCAATGTTTGTTTTTGGTAATATATATATATATATAATATATTATATATATATATATATATATATATATTAGGGTGTCTCTTATTTTCGAAGTGTTGATTTGTTTAGGTTGCGCCGCCTCAACCAGTTCCATTGGTTGAAAAACATCACATATAAAATTCCTTTTGGATTGAACAATGTTTAGAGGTCGCCCCCGCTTATTAAAGTTCATAAAATATAGCTATTATTTATGCAATTAATATTTGAAATTACTAGCAGTTGTCAAGTATACTAAACATATGTTTTTAATTAATTAATCATCATATTTATGATGAATTCAATTAAATGAATATTTGTTTCGATACAACAGCTTCAAACACGGGTCAATATAGTGGAGCCTGTGCTCTCATCGAAGCAAAATTGGGACATGATGTTTTGTACTTGCCTTGTAGACACATGTTTAGATTTATTGTCATTGGGATCTACATCAACTGGTCCAGAGATATTGATCTTTAAGCGTTTTCGTGACAATTGGACTTCTGTTGATCAAAGCCAGTTCCAAACAGGTGAGACAGACACGATTACTAAAGAAGCAATTATCCAGTCTAAAACTGAACTAATTCAGTTTGCTAGATCCCAGGCACCTATGCTACGGGATGACTATCAAGAACTTTTGGATCTGTCCATCATCTTTCTTGGAGGTGTCCCCAATAAAGGCATCAAGTTTCGTGCACCAGGTGCCATGCATCGAGCTCGCTGGATGTCCAAAGCGCTCTATTCTATCAAGATGTGGCTTTTTCGAAACCAGTTCAAGATGACTAAGACTGAAGAACGAGGAATTCGAGATCTTTCCCTTTTTTCTGTTCTCATATATATGAAGGCTTGGACAACATCCTCACTCCCTATTGAAACCCCATTTAATGACTGGCTCCTTATGAGGTCATTGATTAATTATCCTAACAAAAAGATTTCTGATGCAATTAAAAAAAGCTCTCTAACCACTTATGGTACCTGTCTGAAGAAGCAGTTGGTCTTGCTTTCTTTGATGAGCGAATTACTACAGATGTAAAGAAACGCATGGTAAAGGCATTAGAAGATGAGTCCACTGATAGACCACCCAAGCGTCCTCGGATTCCTGAATCGACCTTCTGCTCTGGTGAAGGACTACACCAACTTGTTACAAGAAATACTAGAGAATTCTTTACTAAGCTGAATTTGCCAGAAGGATTTCTGAACAAGGCACCCAGCACTTGGACATCCAACTGTGAATATTTAAGGGCCAGAGCTATTGTTGCAGCTCTATCTGTTGTAAATGACCCGGCAGAACGTGCAGTAGCTTTAGTTCAAGAGCTGAATAAGAAATTGACAGTGGGGGAAGAGCAGCTCCAGTTCCTGCTCCAAATTGTTGCAAAACACCGCCAGAGTCACCCAGTTCCATGAAAAACTGTTCTTCTCAAAAAATAACCATCAATGAGGTCGCACCTTAAAATACACCATATTGTATAATCATTGTATATTAAATAAATGTTGTATAAGGAAATAATACTAATTAAAGTAATTAAAGTATGTAAATAGCACTGGCATTTTGAATTTATCTCTATATAATAAACTAATGGTTTTTTTCGTAGCAATGCTTCATTGCTGATTGTATATAAAAAAAGAGCCAGGAAGGATTTTGGATAGGAGAAAAAGGATTGGGATAAAGAAGGATTGAGGACCAAAGGATGGATTATAACAACATCAAGGATAGGTTAGAAAAGGATCAATGATAAATAAGAAGGCCTATACTTATAAAAACGAATCAAACTAAAAAAAGAAGGAAGGAATTATATGTATAATGAGCATAATCATATGTCAGGAGCTATTATGCCATGGTCACCATTTTTATTACCCGGGGGCGACCCCTAAATATGAGCCAATTTGTGTCAAACTTTCAGGTTTTAGTTTTAATGCTAAATGGAACTATTTTAGGGGGAGCAGATAAAATAATTCAACATTTCAATTTTTGACTACCCAATAAGAGACACCCTAATATATATATATATATATATATATATATTACGTAATTTAGAGTGGTCCAAAAAATTAAAATGAAACATATATTTCTCATGATATTTGCTCATATTTCACAATAACTAACAATGTTGTCAATAAAAAAGTGGATCGATTTTTGTATATTTAGAGGTGGCGCAACTCGAAGCTTAGTATCATTACACAGTTTAGTTTAGGGTTGGCAAATTCCTTCAAACTTGCGCCACCCTTAAATATTAATGGATTTAGTTCAAAATCCGGTATAAGGTTCTCTTCCATATATGGAAATAGAAAATACATAAGGAGCTCATATGTGTAAATTTTAATATTTTACCATACACGATATTTGTGGCTCACCCTAATATATGATATATAAACGTATACATATGCGCCTCGTTGATGTAGTGGTTAGCATCGCTGACTACGAATCCATCTGCCCCGGGATCAAGACCCGGTGACGTCAGGCGGTCCGCAGCAAAAGCCCGCTGTTCAATAGTTTCGGGAATCTTTCACCATTATGGCAACCCCATTCAAGAGGGTTCGTGTCGCGACTGACTCGTGGCTCCTTTGAATAGATGTCTAATTCTTTTTGATAACTTTTTTGACTATTTTTGATAGGTGGAGGCACAAACTCATCGAAATAACTCCTTAAATTAACCGGCTTCTTTTTCAAAGGTTCTTGATCTTCTCGTAAAACAAGATCAGTTGCTTCATCGCCATAGATTATATTACGGGCAGGACTAGCGTTAGGTGATGCAGACATAATGATTATCTCATTTTTTTACAAACTCAGGCACTGTTATGCAAGCAAATTTGAAACAAGAATCTAAAACGTGAGAAATCATGCCAGTAATGTCTGCCTTCCACTGCCTGAAACGATTCTGTAAATTTTCCATTAAATCGTTTTTTATAGTATGAACACCTACGTACATCATCATACCACGAGACCTGTTACATCGGGAGATACCATGTGAAGACAAGAAGATACCATGTGAAGACAAGAAGAATCAGAGGAAAGTCATTTGTTAATTTTTCACATCGACTAAGAAGCTTTACAACACACTGAATGATTAATTATATTGAAGGCTGCTACAGTATGTCATAGTCCGAGGCGTATGCAACAACCACAGCTTTTCGTTGAAGAAGTCGTTGTAGCATATAGAATGTAGAGTTCCATTGGGTGATAACGTCTCTTATAAGTTTGTTTTCGGGTAAATTGTGTTGCTTCTGGAATTCCTTAAGTCTGTCAAAGGCTGGAGATGAATAATTAAAATGCAACAGATTGGGCGCGCAATTGCACATATCTCTGAAACAAACTTCTGGCTAAGAAGAGCTTCATCAACTGCAAGTGCTAAAGTATGATTTACACAAGCAACTGGAGTAATTTTGAGAACGCTAACAGCTTTAGTAATATTACAGCCATTGTCGTGCACAACTGCATGCACACGATCGCTCTTTATTAACCATTCTTGCAATATAGAAGTCAATGCAGTTGCAAATTTTTCATTAGTATGGGAATCTGGCAGATTTTTGGTGGCTAAAACATGCTGCTTTTGCTCACATTTACTATTAATTCTATGTGCTGTCAAACTGATAAAGGATTCAGTTTTTTATAGTGATGCCTAATAACCCAGTAGTATGGGTGCAAAAGGAGAGAGTGCAATGCATTGAAAATGTTGATCAATGTTGCATAAGTTATGCAAAAAGGGGAGGAGAATGTTGCAAGATGTTATGCAACAATGGGGAATGTTGCAAGAGCAACACAGTGTTATGCAACTTGGAGGCGGAGTTATCCCCAAAGAGAAAGAGAGGAGGAGAAAGAGGAAGAGAGGTACTCTCCTGGCAGGAGCCAAGCGCATATTTGACTTCAGCCGAGCGGCCGTTGTCGTAATATGTTCCTAATCAGCTAGTTGGCTTATCTGGCTGAGCTGCCACATTGCGCTATTTATTTAATTAAAGCATATATTCTGGCTTAACCAGCCAGTTGACTTAGAAGGCGTAAATGGCTTGTTCAGGTGTACACTATTGAGTTGCCAGATTGCGTTTATTTATTAATTAAAGCATATATTCTGCCTTAACCAGCCAGTTGACTTAGAAGGCGTAATTGGCTTGTTCAGGTGTCCATTATTAGGGTTGCCAGATTGTGCTATCCAGATATTTTTGGCAGTTGGTTTAGAAATCCGTTTTAGAAGGCAACCATTTACTGTGTTTAAATGTCGTGTACAACCAAAAGAATTAAATAAAACACCATTACATCATTCTGTTTATTTAGACGAATTAATGGATTCAATTTCACGAATATATAGAAAATAAATATAGAATGGAATATATATGAAAAATAATAGCATAAGAAATACGAACGATGAATATATAATAAAAATAAATATACAATGGAATATATATGATAAAAAATAATAATAGCATAAGAAATACGAACGATGAATATATAATCAAAAATATACAAAACGTTGTAGTATAACCATCAATATATTAGTACAGGAAAATATATATATATATATATATATATATATTATATTATATATATATATATTATATATATATTATATATATATATAATTATATATTAAATAATCTATATTGAAAATAATATACGAAACGTATAATCAGTTGCATATTAGTACAGGAAAAAAAAATATATACACAATTAAATAATTAAATAAGTAAATATATATCAAAATACTTCATGTTCTACCGCGCAAAACGCTAAACTCACGTAATCGAGTCTACATTCACATCGTTATTACTTTGCAGTACTTCACCGCACAAGTTATACGAATACCTATACACTCGATATAAATGGCTTTCATATCGTTCAATACTATTTTTGTGCCCACTTTACATTCGGCTGGCAAGTTATCTTTAAACACGGCTAGAATACAATCAAAAGCATGCACAAAGAGGTCATCGTTAACCACAACATCATTATTAAATACAAGTTTATAAACACTCCTTTCCAATCGAGGGTTTTTTCTTACCGTCCCGAGCTTTCAATCGTGAACTCTTCTTCACTCTGCATAGCGTCAATTGAAAAAACCTTCCAAGCTACTCATTATATAGAGATACAGCTCTTCAGGGTGAACAGTGTAGGCAAGCTCTGCCCTGTACCGCTCAAGTGCTTTGTACCAAAGTTCGGGATATTTCGAAGAGTATAAACCTTTTAAATATGCATCCAGCTCTAGACCATTCTCGCCGTGTTCATTCCAACATTCGATAAATCCGTCGAGCAAAGCGGTGTATGCGTATTCAAGAACCGTGTCAAAATGAAACATATCCGTAACACGAGCGTTTAATATAGGCTTCAGCTTCCGGAATCCGACGATTTCAAACATTCTGTCGAAGATGAAACAGTTTCGCGTAGGGACAAGAACGTTATTATCAGATGCATTCTTCCACATCAGTCGTATATCAATGCATGGCTGATCGTCATTTATACACAACGTGCAAACAACGGCATATGAGGGGGCAGCACTAATCTGCTCTCTTCTTGTATCTACACCTGCCGGTATTTTATAACGGTCCTCTCCCCACTTCTCAACTATCACGAAGACTCTATTCATCTCCTCAACACTTAAATAAATAACATTACGTTTGCTTGCTTGCTTGCAAATCGTTTCAAGTACATAGTTAACCCTTCAAGACTTGAGTTTTTTGTAGGGTTAAGTTATGAATGCGTGTATTTGAAGCGTTAGGAATTTGTACCTTTAGTCCTTAAAGGGTTAATGGTGCCGGTTTCACGCCTGAACACGCGCAATGATTTCGTTACGGACACATCGTACGCGGCATTGAGAATGCTTCTCAAAGGAAGTTCCATCGTATTCGCACATCTAGTCGGTTCAAGCTCTGAGATGACTATGAGCCACAGGTGGACGGATCGGCTCGACGGGCGGAGTGAGTCACGCTGATGAAACGTGTACGGGTTTGTTCGAACTCGTGTGTTTCGGAGGGGTGAGGTACACGGGTGGGCGGCTCGCTGGGGGAAGCGAGTCACACCATAAACTGCTGAAGCGTGTACAGGCTTGTTCGAACACTTGTGCCCATTATACTGGACAAAGCTAAGGCTAACAAAGACCCTAAGATCCACTCTAAGGTTAGCCCGAGAGAAAGGAAAGAGTAGGGGGTTAAGAGAAGAAAATAAGGGGTTAAGTAAGTAGCAACACCTATCACTCATGAGTTAACATTCATTCAGAAAAAGAGAAAAAAGACTCACCATCATCATCCGCCGGCCACTGCCGACAAGTCAGAAAAATGGTCGGAGAGAATAGGAAAGGGGTGAAAGATGAAAAGAAGTAAAATAAGAACACTTACAAACCATGCAAACACAGACTTAACTCACAGTCATACCATGCAAACTACAGACATGCAAGTAAAGAGAGTTACAGACATGCAAGTAAGGAGATGATAAGAAAAAAAATAGGTAAAGTTAAACAAAAAGTGGGTTAGTTTACGCTACAAGCTACATCTACATTCGTGTTAGTCTAATTTTTTTTTTTTTTGCTGGCATATCACACGCTGGCATGTCACAAGCTGGCATTAGACGTCAACAGACTCATCCCCGATTACGACTCCCAGAGCTCCTATTGCTAATTGTTTTTTTATTTTAAACAACGTTAATAGTTTTAAAATGCCTATCTAAACGGTTCTTAAACAAATTGACGCAGGTAGAGTGAACGACTGACGCGGGAAGATTATTCCATTTATCAATTACTTTAAACGTAAAGAGGTTTTTAGCGATATTAGTAATGAAACGTCTGCCACGCAATTTAAATCCGTTATTACGAGTATTGCTATTATCGGAAGTGAACAGTTTGTCAAAATTTACGTTATCGATGTTATTAACGATTTTGAAAACTTCAATAAACTCCCCCCTTAATCTCCTAGTTTCGAGTGAATGCAAGTCTAACTTTTTTATCCTATCTTCATAAGGCTTGTTGCGCAATGACGGAATTAGTTTCGTGGCACGACGCTGAACTCTTTCTAACCTATCAATATCCTCGCGCAAATACGGGCACCAAAACTGAACGGCATATTCTAAATGAGGCCTGACTAGGGACTTGTAAAGGGGCAATATAATATCGTTCGAATTAAATTCGAAATTACGCGCTATGAAGCCTAACATCCTATTAGCTTTTGCGCAAGACTCCAGGCACTGGTTCCTAACTTTTAAATCCTTAGATACGCGTACGCTATATCTACTTCCTCGTCAACGCTCGCTAACTCTCTATCATCCATCGTGTACGTGCAATTACACTGGGCAACACGTATTTTATTGAATGATATCTGACACTTGATTCTAGGTAATTTGGGTGCGCTGAATACGAATTTCAACTCGGTTTGGCTCTATCAGGTCCTGATTCTTGTCGACAGCCTATGTGCCATTTTCCAGATTTTTCAAATTAGGACTAAAAAATTAAGTCATGTGTTAAATTTTTTTTTCAAGTTTCATGAATACAAGCAGTTCAAACTACAGTAAAATTACATTATAACGATAGAAATGACTTAAAATAAAAAAACAAACAGATATGAAGCTTTCACTGTGGCAAAAATTTTCTTTTGTAAGACTTTCTAGCGTATTTGCTTGTTGATGGCAGGTCTCTTTTCAAGCACCAGCAGTAATCAGCCATCATGTGGGAATCCCAGCGGCCTTGGTACCGTTCCTCCATAATTTTTATATCTTGGTGGAATCTCTCCCCTTGTTCGTCACTTACATCACCTAAATTACTTGGAAATTGGTCAAGATGGCTATTCAAAAAATGCATTTTTATGCTTATATTGCAACCTAACTCTTTGTAGTCCCTTAAAAGTTTTTTTACGATTTCTTCGTAGTTATCTGCCCTATAATTGCCTAAAAAGTTTTCTATCAAGTCCACGAATGAGAACCAGCCATTTTTTTCGCGTTCATTCATGACATTAGGAAAATTGCTGTCTTTAATCATTGTTCTTATTTGTGGACCGTCGAAAATTCCCGCCTTGATTTTTTCATAACTTAAACTTGGAAATTTTGAAGTTATGTATTTGAAACACTCGCCGTTCGTATCTAAAGCTTTTACATATTGTTTAATGAGGCCTAGTTTTATATGCAGAGGAGGAAATATGATTTTATCTCTGCTCACTAAAGGTGGATTAATTACGTTTTTTTCTCCGACAGTAAGTGATGTTCGTGCTGGCCAGATTTGTTTGAAATAATGTTCTTCCTTGGCTCTGCTGTCCCATAAGCAAAGGAAGCAGGGATATTTAGTATACCCTCCTTGTTGTCCTAGCAGAAAATTAACCATTTTTAAGTCAACACATATGATCCACTCGTGCTCCTATATTTGATAAGATTTAAAACCTTTTCTATATGTCATACTTTTCTTTTAATTTTGTTGAGTGCCCAATCGGTATCGAGCCGTATAGATTGCCATTATGCAACAACACACACTTAAGACTTCTTTTCGAACTGTCTAAAAACAAGCGCCAATCATTTGCATCGTAAGACTCAACCCCATCTTCTTTAACAAACCAACTATGTCGCAGCAATATACTAAACTATCCTCTGTTCTAAAATATTTAACAAGTTCTTCTTCTCTTTTTCTGTAAAATGAAATGTATGTGTTTGAAGTAAGCAAGTTTTTCTCTTTAAGTCTTGAAGCTAAAATTTCCGCAGCCTTTTTTGGCAAATTTAGATTCCTTACAAGATCATTCAACTCGGCCTGGTTAAACTTTTGCGGATCGTTTTGACTTTCAAATACGCTGGGGTCAAAATCGGTGTCTGACTCCTCAAAGTGCATAACAATATTTCAGGAACATCTTCAACTAATTCTTGAGTTGGCAGACCCTTAAATTTTGGAATGGGGATCTCATTTGAATGTAGCACAGGTCGTATCGCGGTGTCGAAATTTGGGTACTCGATACAATGTTTATTTTCTTAGTGAAGCCCGAAGTCTTGACAAAGCAAAGGTAGCAATCGGTCTCGTGGTTAGTAGGCTCTCGCCACACCTGATATGGAAAAAAAATTGTAAAGCGTTAACAAAAGCGACGAGAGACTTGTTTTTATGAATTTTATCAAAAGTTATCACCCAAACATTTAACATTTCTATGTGTTTCAACCTTATGCAATATTTGAGATTCTTATAAACATTTTCTGTAAATTTTTGTTTATGTACCTAAGTTACAATTACATTTAGGTAAGTTACAGTATACTAGTGATTATATTACGTAGTTTTATGAAATCATAAACTTACCATCGGAACTCCAAAAGGTATTTTTGAATCCGAACCCTTCGTCCAATGTCGCAGTCTTTCAATGCATATAGTGCAGGCTTTATGTGGAGCCCACGATTTATCTTGGTCCCCCAATTTTATGCCAAAATAAGCTAAGTAAGCTCTTTTACGAAGTCAGTTATATTTGCTCGTTGATGTGGAAGTGTAAAATTTCCACATATATAACAGAAGGAATCAGGGTTGTTTTTGCATTTGAACTTTCTAGTGCTTGATGACATATTGCTTGATTGTTCTGCCAATTTGTAAAGGTATTTAAAGCCCTTAATTCATATAAATTTAAGAAAATCTGAAATATAAACACAAAAATTAGTTTAAATAGGTACTTATTATGAAATAGGTACTTACAATCTATGAAATTAAACTAGAAACACGGATGAGTAGGTACAATATAAATTACGTCTAATTAAATCAACTATATTAAAACACGATGACAAAATTACTCACTAAATCATATGCCAATTCAAAATTATGTTAATGCCCAAACTTAATTAACTAACTCAACTGACTGACTGACTGACTGACTGATTGAATTGACTGATTAACTCTGGAAACGAGTCGCTTTTATATATTTAGTTGTCCCTCTAGAATACTCTACAGAGAACAGGAACGCTCGAGAAAATTTTAGAATTCTATGATATTTTTAGCTTAATTTACTAATATTAAAATGGGTTAAAAATGACAAAATTAAAAATATTTTTAGGGTGTTACATATAAAAATATACATAATACAACAATACCATAACAATAGGTACAAATACCTAGATAAAAACCTAGTTGCATAATGTGTAACTGCAAAAAGACAGCGAGTATTGAGAAAAAAACCTTTTTATGAATACGACGAAAGAGGAGGGGTGTTGAGCAAAATCAGGACCTGATAGAGCAAAACCGAGTAAAACTTCGTGCTCAGCGCACCCAAATTACCTAGAAGTAACTGTCAAATCTAATTCAATAGACAAAAATTTGAAATTTGTTCCCAAGTGTTATTGTTACGAGAACCTACATGCAAAACTTTACATTTGTCTACATTAAATTGCATCTGCCACTTATCCGTCCACTCCATAATCCTATTTACATCGTCTTGTAGCCTATTTCTATCGTCCTCGTTAACAACCTTACCACCTATTTTAGTATCGTCCGCGAATTTTGACACGTTACTAGTCAATCCTACATCTATGTCGTTAATGTAAATTACGAATAGCAATGGGCCTAACACTAAACCCTGTGGGACACCGCTACCTACATCCAACCACCCCGATTCACTACCATTAACAACGACCCTCTGTCTCCTAGCTCGAAGCCATTCCTCTAACCAGTTAGCTACCTGACAGCGTATACTGAGCACTTTAACCTTCGCAATTAATCTTCTATGCGGAACTGTATCGAACGCCTTTTTAAAATCTAAATAAATAACGTCAGCCGCTCTATGCCTATCGTATTCGCCCACTATTTCGTTATAAAATTCTAACAAATTAGTTAAACAAGATTTATGGCGTCGAAACCCATGCTCACTACTATTAATCAAATCTCTACTTTCTAAATGATCGATGATACGATCCCTAACTACGGATTTCAAAAGTTTACCGACAATTGACGTTAAGCTAATGGGCCTATAATTGCTAGCTACTGTGCGGTCGCCTTTTTTAAAAATGGGCGTAACGTTAGCTAATTCGAAGTCTTCAGGAATAATCCCCGTTTCGAGTGACTGATTAAAAATCTTCGTTAAAGGGCCTACGATAACGTCTTCCAAATCTATCAAATGCCTGGGATAAAAATCGTCAGGGCCTGGAGCCTTGCTAACTTTTAGCCTATCGATATAATGCGCAATCTCACCCTCGTAAACAGTTATTTCATCCAAAATAGTCTCGCTACTAAATGGAACGATATCGTCCACGTCGGGGACATTATTTACGTCTTCTACGGTAAAAACTGTCGCAAAAAAGTTATTGAAAATACCCGCCATCGCCTGAGCGTCAGAAGCCAAAGCGCCGTTAACATCCACTAGAAGGCCTATGTTATCTTTAATCGGCTTACGATTATTGACGTATTCAAAAAACTTTTTTGGATTATGTTTACCATCCGCAGCTATAAGTATCTCTAAATTACGCTTAGCATTCCTAACTGATCTTTTAACCTGACGTCTAAGCTCGATATATCTATTAAAGTTAGCAGCCGTGCCATTGCGCTTATTAAGTCTATACGCAATGTTACGCTCGTTTATGAACTCGCATATTTCCCTAGTCCACCACTTGGGCCTACCATGATTTCTAGCGCGCTTGGGCCTACGAGGAATAAACTCCCTTTCAATATTCCTAAAACTTTCTTTAAACGCCTCCCAATGCAAATTTGTGTCATTACCCAGAAATAGGCTGACCATACGTACCGTTTGTTTTATATTTCCTGGCCGTCCCGTCGTTTTAATAAAAATGTCAATTTTGTCCCGGTTTATGTACTTACTTTTTCATGAATACAGAATATTACATAACCCCGTCCCTTTTTTGCCATCCCAATGTCCCGTTTTTGTCTCAAGGAAATATGGTCAGCCTACCCATAAATAAATTATCCCAGTCCACTACTCTCATCTTATCTGCGAAACTATCAAAATTAGCCCTACGAAAATCAGGGACTTCTATTTATCCTTGGTGTTTTCTATCGATGACTT
The DNA here is from genome assembly GCA_023014485.1 of Bathynomus jamesi. Lineage (NCBI taxonomy): Eukaryota > Metazoa > Arthropoda > Malacostraca > Isopoda > Cirolanidae > Bathynomus > Bathynomus jamesi. The sequence goes on along the minus strand of JAJOZX010003945.1, from coordinate 176,091 downwards.
AATCCTAAGAATTTGATGATCACTACATCCTAAACTCTCGCCTACTTCTAAACTATCGACTATATTTTCGCCGTTCGTCATCACCAAATGTAAAATATTGTCACCGCGCGTAGGTTCGGTAACTATTTGTCGTAAAAAATTATCCTCCATCAACTCAATCAATCTCAAACCCTCCTCATTACCAGTAAAAGTCTCATAATTAACATTAGGGCAGTTAAAGTCTCCGACAATCATACTATTCCGATTGTCAATAAAGTTACCAAGAAGTGAGAAAATCTAGTATCGGTGTCGAAGGGTTGAACGGGAGGTCTATAAACAACAACAAAATTAAAACTAATACTACGCGCCCTAACTTCAACGCATATCGCATTAATTGCTGCCGGAAAATCTATCTTAACTTCGATAGCCCTAAGGGAATTACGAATGTACAGCAAAACGCCGCCACCAAACCTATGTAACCTATCATTAGTAAAGAGTTTAAAACCCGGTATATCAAGTTCCCCCAACAAGTCTCGAGTCACGGTATTTAACCACGTTTCAGTGATAGCAACTATATCGTAGTTGCCAGAATAAATTATCGCCTTAAATTCGTTTAATTTATTTCTAATACTACGCGCGTTACAATAAAAGACGTTTAAGTTATCTTTTACCACGGGCCGGCGTGGTATATCTTGATGCTTCTACTTTATCCTTCAAAAAAGCGTTTATATATGGTGTGAAAAGGTTGGGTAGCCTCAGAAACCTCCACACCTCATGTTTCTTCAATATTCTATACCCATGGCGAACGGCTAGGTCCAGCTCAGGGCTTGTATATACACCTCTGATGTTACGCTGGTTGGTTGTATGGTTACAATCACCGCTGTTCTCCTCTGCACACTTCACGCACAGGGAAAACATGAGCTTGTGATCTATAACGACGGGTAAGATCGGCATCCATAAATCGCGAGGGGGTAGCACGTCTACGAAAGAGAGTCCAAAGTAGCGCTCATTCAAATTAGCTGAAAACTCCTCGATGGTTGGTATGGTGGGACCCACCATTTTTTCAGGCGCACCTACAAGGTACGGATTGTTCTTCATCACGTAGGGGTATAAAGAGCAGAAGTCGTAGTAGTGGAGTTTCACGCCCTCCGTAGGCGGAAAGTATAGCTTGAATGGGTTTGTGCGCCCTCCAAACAAGCTGGCACCGCATTTGAGGGGGTCGAACACCATTGAACGTTTGATGGCCCTTATTTCTTCACGGTACTTGTCATCTGTTTCCATCCGTGCATCATACTCATGCTCCCACACGATTTTGTCAGTGAACTGGGAGCCTATAAATTGATCACGGTTACGGGTCCATGCAAGGCTGTTGGCGGGGCATCTTCCATAAAGGTTCCCTGTGACGGCACATTCAGCGCGCGGTCATCCATGCCAGCAGCTGTTAAAAATACACAGTCTTCTCTCCAGTGGCTGGATCCTCACTTAGGCCGTCAAACCAAATAACACGGCCATTGACCTTAACGGGTACTTCACCCGTGTTGCGGGCATGTTTTATATATGCCCCCGTCTGTTGCTGTAGGTGTATGAGCTAGTAAATAGCCTTGTGCCCATAACTGCGGGGGTTGTTTCTGTGAATGATTGCTAAGCTGTCTTTAGGCATGAAGTTATTCTTGAACACTGTAAAACATAATGAGGCGATCGTGGTTGCGACTTGCAGCGGATCGCATTTGAAACGGGCTATCTACATCCTTCTAGAGGCTTGAAAGCATACTCTAAGTACACGTACGTCATTCACGCAATAACGTTCACATCCATCGGCTATATTGTATGGATTAGCTGCATTAAAACTGTTGTAGAAGCGGTCAAAATCTTCACGCTCACTATCACTCATGCTGGTGTAGTTAAAGTAATGTTTGGGTGGAGGTAGTCCTATGTAATTCAAAGTTTCGTTAGTGAAGAATGTGTAAGGGAAATACCCTTTTGAAACTTCAGCGGCTACACCCATGACCTTGGGCAGCTTTGCTAATTTACAAGGTGTGACAGCAGGGAATATTTAAACTGAACATTACTCTTATCTGCTCTTATTAGTTTGTTGCCTCTTTTTCAAGCGATCACCTGTAAATATCACAGACGACTCCTGTTCAAGCAACTCCTTATAAAGGAACTGTGTGTCAAATTTCGCCCCGTTATGGGCAAGAATATACACAGTCATTTTTTTTAACTCGTCCGCTAATTTGACAATATAGGATGCAAAGATTTTCACAGGGCTGCCGTGTGCAGTCGTTTTAAAAACGTTTGTCCGTTTTCCACATTTGTGGCACTCATCACACTCGATCTCCATGCACTCATCACAGATATTTTGACTTACGAGTAAATGAGGAATGACCTCTTTCGTTTCAGCGTTCGTGTAAGTTTCTATATCGTAGTACATGGTTATACAAGGGCTATTTTTAAGCGTAGTATCTTTCATATAACATACATGCTTCACTCCATCCGCCTTATATTTTTCATGACATGTAGAACAGTGAATTTCATCGCATTTATGTTTGAAATTCCCCCAATTATCCATCATGTGAAACATACCGCACTTACAAATCCTCATTTTCCTGCAAGTGCCATTTGATTTATGGAGCTCAAAGTATTTATTATTGGAAAAATGTACGGCTACACACATTACATTCCCTCTTCTCGGTTTCAACTACACGACTTTCACATTTGGGGCTTTTACACTGCTCACATACCATGTAGCAATCCTTACAATGTTCACCATATCGTCAGCAAACTCGAGACATCCCTGACACAAATCATGATGCCTTCCATATTTTCGACTTTTATCATGACTGGCGTCGTGAGCCCTTAAGTTACGGATGGGGAGATACGATGATCCTGACAATCCTAAAATAAGTAGAGGTCTTGTTCGATCTCTCACGCTGCTTTTAAAAACATACACAGTCCTACGACGATCATTCTTTCCAAATACGACTATACGTGCATTCATTTTCTGCTCGGCCCTTCTTCAAGCCCTTCTTCAGGACCCATATTAACTCAAACTCAAGCTTACAATCTGAAACCAGTTTACGGGCACGCTGCACAACCGTGGGCAGCCAAATTTTTTGCGTCCAAGTATTTAGCACAGTGAACATATGAGCTAAGTTTATTGCTATAAAACCACAACCACGATCGACGTTTAAATGCCGTCTGTAAATAACCGTAAAATTTAAATTAAGAGTATAAGGTGTGGCATTATGACCCGCAGCCCGGAATACTCTGTCAATATCTACCATGAAGTTGTCCATATTGAAGGATGTACCACTTTAAGAGGCTTGCATTATACGGCCCAAGCTATATTCTATGTCTACAGCCGCCAAACGTCTGAACGTATCACTAACCAAAAATCGTTCCCCTCATCTGACCTGACCCTGAAGGATAACCTCGTCCGGACTTCATGTTCGTCGCTGTTCTGAAGGGCAAACTCCACAATACGTTCAACTACGCGTCGCAGTCCGTTGGTATACAGGGATCCAGGGTCAACCCTGACCACGTACCGATTTCTAGTCAGGGCAGGGGTGGGGGTAGCGGTGCACACCAACTCGAATGTTATACCATCCTCCAAAGTATGAGAAGCTGCTGTAGAGGAAGTACCCGGAACTGAACAATGAGGCATATTTGAGGAAGGTACTGTTGTGGGGGTTGTGTCGTAAGAAGTAGAGGGTTGGGGGCTCTATCACTGGGAGTCTAACAACCGGAGCAATCCTGGCACGCTTTATACCTGACGTGGAGGGCTCTTCATCATGCTTCCGCTTTGAACTGTCGCATGCTACAGGTGTCGCTGGTGAGGGTTCGTCAGCATGGAAGGGTTTTGTAGATGCACAGTCATCGGGTTCGTCTGTGATATCGATGATGGGGGGCTGTACATCGTCGTCATTCACGGTTCTGTGGAAGAAGAAAAACAAGACCATAAGGAACAGCACTCAAAATTTGTAATATTTTGTAAATGACCCACTTAGGGGTGTGACGTGTTAGAGATGGAATCTGTAGAAAAATTCAGGTTCACAAGCACCTTCTTATGTATTATATCTGGCCCTACAGGATGTGGAAAAACTGTATTTATGCTTAAAATCATTAAAGATAAAGGGATGTTCTCAAAATTTGTGCATAAAGTAATATGGTGCTATTCGACGTATCAGTCAGTGTTCAACGAGTACCAAGATGAAATCTTGTTCCACAAGGGTGTATATGACGTTAATTCGTTGGAAATGGATAAAACGTTCGCCGAGACATTTATAGTGTTCTCCCACCATCTTAACATAAGCGTATTCTTCATCAACCAGAATCTATTTTTCAAAAATAGATACATCCGAGATGTGTCGCTAAATACACAATATCTAGTCTTATTTGCACAACGTAGAGATGTGTCACAAATTGGAGTATTAGCCAATCAAATGTTCCCGAATCAACGTAAGGAGTTTTTTGAGGTTTATAAAGAATCCACAAGACAGCGTTATGGATATTTGCTTTGTGACCTTCTCCCGCGAAACACGTTTAGGGTGCTTCTAAGAACGAATATATTCCCAAGCAAACCTGAAACGGTGTATACAGTATTCCAGAATGACAAATAGGAATGACAAATATGGCTAACATATTAAGTAAACGCTATTATGACATTTCTAACCCCGCCTCCTATGGTGGCGTTAATAGACTGGACAGAGGTGTTTATGGAGTAGGGAAAAGAGATGTTGAGAGGTTTTTGCGGGAGCAGGATGCTTGCACACTTCATAAACCGGTGAGAAAAAGGTTTAAAACGGCCAAGACAACAGCGGATTCGATTGACTCTATTTGGCAAGCGGATTTAACAGACATGCAAAGATATTCAGTGTATAATGACGGATACCGCTACATCCTATTCATAATAGATGTATTCTCTAGATATCTGTGGTTAATTCCTCTGAAAAATAAATCGCCTGAAACAGTTGCTAAAGCGACCAAAACGTTGATGTTAAAAGAAGAAAGGGTTCCTTGTTTTTTTTGTACAAATATCGAAAAAGAATTTATAGGTCGCACTTTTCAGAACATGCTGACAGAGTTTAATATCAGTTACTACACTAGCAGTTCTATACATAAGGCCTCTTTAGCTGAAAGAGTTCAACGTACCATAAAGGAACGCATGCATCGCTATTTTACCCGTAAGAACACATACAGATATATAGATGTTCTCGGGTCATTGGCATCATCATACAACTGTTCACACCACCGTACGATTGGCACAACACCTAACGAAGTTTTAGAAAGAGGTACGCTGCCAGAGGTGAGAAGAGATGGAGCACCGACACCGCACTCTACACATTTCAAAATCAATGATTATGTAAGGCTATCACGTTCGGGAAATAAATTCGTGAAGGTATTTGAGCAAGGATGGCCACGTGAGATTTTTGAAGTTCGTGGTATGAGACCTAAAGGTGAGATAATGATGTATTACGTTGAAGATTTGAATGGGGAAGAGATCGCTGGAGGCTTTTACCAGAGGAGTTGCAGAAATTGACATTTAATTTAGGAAAAAGTGTGTTTAAAATTGAAAAAAATTTAGGCAGCAAAGGTTCAGGAAAGAGAAAAATGTACCTGGTGAAATGGCTGGGTTACCCAGAAAGCTTCAACACCTATATAAAAGCTGCTGCAATAATGAAGCTTAAATAATATGCAACATGGCGCCTAGCCACTTCTATGTCACACTCCCATCTTCCTCCTCTCTCTCTGTACATCCTAACAACACCCAAGCCAACTTTGTGACAGAACTCCACGGACCCATTGAATTGGAGCGTGATTCGTATGAGTTGGGTTTATGTGAACTCTAGTTAGTCTCCAAATATTTAACTCTTGAAAATGAGCAAATCATATTTCTGATCCTTAGAAGAATCGATGAGTGCGAAAAATTAGACATAACCTCAGACAATACTATGTGATCAGTCCTGTTCGGTGAGGTGCATTACTATAGCACAAATGTAACGCTAGGAATCGGACATTATGACACAGCTATGGACATTGTGACGGGGTTAAACAAGAGTCTTGAAAAGTCGTACCTCACAAACGATTTACTTTTTGAAATCGTAAACATAGATACGCCTGCACGCACATTGAAGTTAAAATCAACGCTTAGTAGAAATATTAAAGATAAAGAGCTGTTCACAATTGTGGCTGAGGGCCGATATAGCGCAGCTCTCCAAAGAGATACCTTTCACGAGCACAGCATGACATGTCCAACTTAATATATCAGTTGAAGATGGAGAAATTGCGTGAAAGCTCTCCACCCCCAGACATGTGCTATATTTACAGCAATATCGTAGGGCACCAATTTGTTGGGGACACTCAGGCGCGCCTACTGCGCATAGCACACATCCCCAATCATAGAGGAAAAAGTTTGAGCATTACATATGACAAGCCCCATTATGTAAATGTTGCTACTAATCTATTAATCAACATCTCGATATATATAAGAACGATTGAGGGAAAATATTTCCCATTCGGTGATGGGAGCTTAACAGTGAAACTACACTTTCGTCGTTTATAATGACTCGAAGACCGTTCACAGTGTTACCGTGACCAGGATTCCACAACCGAATATATATATATGTCCCCTTTACAGCGCGAGGCCGTCCCATCCAGGAGCAGTAAAACATTAGATTACAAAACTATATATTAATATATACAAAGTAAATCAGGTTGCATACACAAGTCATCATTACCCTAACCTAAACTTAACTTAAACTTAACCTAAATTTAACAACCTAAACCCAAACTTAACTTAACCTAAATCTAAACTTAAACCTACAATATTAAATACTTAAATCACTGGCACTTATAAAATAATGGGGTTTATTCAGGGCGCTTACAAGCAGTTATGAGATCTGGCTCCCAACTTCGTCTCCTCTGTTGCAGAGGACAATTCTTAGGTTACTGTTGTTACAGTATGCTGTTTCTCCAACCAAATCTAATAAAAAAATTCCTTTACAGGAGAAACCTTCGATGATATGTTTCTTATTTTAAATTTTACACGGTTTAATCACCACAATTTCCAGTTCAAGACCAGCTGTCCGCTTTCAAGCAACCAAAATTCAAAAGTCCAAGCACGCACGAAATTCAGCCACGTATCACATACCATACAACCACCCAACGGATCATCCAAAAATCACAACATGCACCCTGTTACACTTCCCCACCCTAAGAATGAAATAAAATTTTATTCTAATTATACATTCTGTCACACACACACACACACACACACACACACGAGAGACAGACAGACTGGTTTCCCTAATAAAATATTGCAAGTCATTTAAATACAAAAAGGGAAAAATTAATACAGAATACTCAATTTACCTATACAAAACTATTAGCTTACCAATATTAATAAGCCTGTACATATATTATACCTACACTATCAATACACGTAATTACACTGATACAGAAGAACATACCCAATTAAATACATATTTAAGTGTAAGCACTCTCCCTGCCCTAATTAATGAGATCGAGTGGTAAATACCGATACAAATAAGCTACCCCAAACACCCAGTATATACAAACAAAGTTATAATGACAAATATAAAATAAATTCAATTGTTGAACAAAACCGGACCCAAACATTTTCAGAAAAAAACTTTTCTATACACTTTTAGCCATTCACATTTTTTTTAAATTAATAAAACTTAGGATAACAAAAATCAGCGAAGCAGTTACATGTAGCCAGCCGTTTCCTTGCCAGGCATCTGCTCTTCATCTTCATACGATGAGAAACACGAAATTGTGTCCTTGAACATTCATCACCGCTGATCCTGTTCACCAAGCAATCCATCCAGAAATGGCGCAACCGTGCAAGCTGGCAAGTAAAGTAGTTCTGCATGAACAATCACTGGCATTGATCCTGTTCACCAGCAGTTCATCCAGAAACGGCGCAACCGTCTAAGCTGGTAATTAGTTCTGCATGAACATTCACTGACATTGATCCTGTACACCAGCAGTTCATCCAGATATGGCGCAGGCGTGCAGGTGGTAGTTAGTTCTCTCTGGGTCCTTTAATTGATTCATCATTTTCTCTGGATACCCCCCCCTTTATGACGTTTCAAACACATATATAACCGTGCCAGTGCCCTAATTTCAATGAAAAAACACACCTATTCCTTATTACATTCTTAGTCATTAGCTATTTTAAGGTTCTAAAAAGAAACAGCCGTACATTAATTTACGAGTAATTACGGCCAATACTAAATAAGAGTACCCTATAAAACAAATAATCAATGCTATTTTCTCCATAAATTACAAATTCTTATTGTCTGACATTCAAATTTAGATGCAGGAGTCTATTTTTCATATACAAATTTATATACAAGTTTATATACAAGTTTAATTAGAGAGCAAAAATAATCCAAATATAATTTCGATAATATCAAAGAAATGCTACAAAACTTACACATTTCTATTATGTCTAACCTTATACTCAATTGTATGGACTTGCACATTTGAAATTTCCGGCACAGTACCCCTAGAACGAGTTCTAGGGCCTGATTTCGGCCCCAGCTTTTCACTACATACTGCACTTTCAGTCTGTTCACTATACCCTAACTTTAACTAAATTCCAATTTTTCTTATCTAACACTACACTCTCTGCAACGTACACTGGTATCTTTGATACTACCCTAACGCATCTGTTCTGTTCATTATTGAAATACAACTCGTCTTTTCCCCACTGGGGCCAGTACGTTTTATACATCTCTTCCTCGCATAAATTATTAAACCCTAACTAACAAAAAAGTTTTTACCCAGGACGATCTCATATGGAGAGTTATTTACCACATAAAAATCACACATACCGAAATCAATACCATGAATTACCACCTGCGCAGTCAACATACCCTTCCCAACCAACCTATCTCCTCCAATACCTTTCAACCTAATGTGCACACTGTCATCAAGCTCAAAGTTAGACATACGAGAAACAACATCCCTGCTAATGAGACAAAACTGCGCACCTGAATCCAACATCGCTTCAGTTTCCGTACAATTCAGTTCCACTGGTATCTTCCACAGTTTTCCACTCTTCAAACCTACGCATTCATTAGCCAAGTACACAATCGTATTTGCCACCATTCGCTCTCCTTCGTCTTTTTTTCCCACGCTGCGGTAATGGACTACGTTGCTCACACTGAACATCCTCGGTCCATTCACTGGCATTTGGGTCAAGGTCAGAATTATTAACAATTCGTTCCCATTCTAACATTTCCGTGCGGGGAACGTCACACGACTCGTACATTTCACCCACACGTTCATTATTCACTCGCTCCGGTCGTGTTCCCTCCAGACCTGAGCTTCCTAATTTAAATTTTCTGCTTGTGCTCCACTCACATATTATTCGCTCCCATCTGTCCAGGCTCACCAATAGTCTCTCTACCCTTACCAATCTGATTTATTTGTCTTATCTGAGCAACCACCGGACAACTAATCGCACGATGCCCTGGATCATTACACCCATAACATAAGACCACTCTTTCAGCTCCACTCTCACCCCTAGCACTCGTTATGTCACGCTTTTTATCACACATACTAGCTCTGTGTCCCTGGCTACCACACAACAAGCACAAACCTTTCATTTTCCAGCAGTCTTTCATAACATGTCCACTTTTCTTACAATACTTGCACTGCAAATCCTCTTAGCTTGCACATTCTTAGCAGCAGATGGTTGGCCTTGGTAAGCCACCTGCGGTTGTCCGAACTGGTAATCCCCTTGTTGGAGTCTATCCTGTTGCAATACACGGCTATACGAGCGTGAAGCGCCAGCTTGTCCTTCCTGTGCAAACGCCCATACCGGTAACGGGAGTACCTCTTCCTGCTTCCTGTACATCATATCCCCTATAGCATCATCGTCTAATGCCCATGAAACTATATCTCTCCATCTTAGCTTTTTACCTTCTACATCTCGACCCATTTGCGCTCTAAATCTCCTTGCCGTCTCTGGAGGGATCGTAGCCATGAATTGTTCTTTCAAGGCCTATTTATCTCTCTCCCCCTCAGGCACTGCTGCTTCATACAGTGTTTGGAGCCGGAGCGCATATTCACCCAGCTTTTCATTCTCTCTCATACTTGCTGTCCAAAATTCACGTTCAGTTACAACTTTACTATCCTGTCGTTCTTCACTACACCAACTTTTAATTCGAGACACAACTGTTTCATATTTAACACCCGGCTTATATACACTAAAATACAGACGTCTCGCATGGCCATCCAAGAAATTTCTAAGTTCCACTGCCCAGCTATTCTTATCACTTCCAAACTGCTCACTTGCATACCTCTCAAAGTCTTCCAGAAAGTCTTCTACCTTTTGCACACGATCCAAACCATAAGGCCAAGGCTTCGAAGCCTTAATACGCTCACGTTCATACTTAGTTTTCTTCATTAATAGTTTCTACTCTCAATTGCTATCAAACCATCCACCCTGCATCCGCTGCACAAACACCCTTATCTCTCATGGCATAAAAATCTTCCAAATACACGTTCATTCTGGGCAAGGGAGTCTCCTCATTCGAAAAATCTGAACTAGAACTTCCATCCACTGTGTACTTTCTACACTTAACACCTTTATCACTTCTTCCAAACTTACTTTCACAATCACGCTTAGCCTTATTTCTCAGTCTCCTTTTCCTTTTACTTTGCACCTCTTTCCATTCACCAGGACTTTCGCAATCATACTCAGATTTATCGCTTTCAGAGTAATAAGCAACCTTCTTCTCCAAACGCCTTGGCAAGTGCACCCGTCCCACTTCAACCAATTTCTTACTCACATACCTTCCTCCATTTTACGCATGCGCTCAAAGAAAGCTTTCAGTTTGAAATCTTTACCTTCAGTTCCTTCTTCATTCAGCAATTCTTGTACAGAACTCTCTATTGCAGTCATCGCACCATCAAACTCATTTAAACCCTCACTTGCCCTCAATCTAACCGACTGCCGCCCCTTCTCATCCGCAGTCATGTCTCCTAATGCTCCTTCTTCAACCATCCTAAACAATATGATTAAATCAAGCTTTCAAAACTAGAACAAAATCAAATTATGAAAAATTAAAAGAAAAGTACATACAATGAAACCAAAACCGAACGGTATAACAAATTGAGTAAATGGGAAAAAAAAATCTTAGCTGGGGATGCCAACTGTTACCGTGACCAGGATTCCACAACCGAATATATATATGTCCCCTTTACAGCGCGAGGCCGTCCTAGCCAGGAACAGTAAAACATTAGATTACAAAACTATATATTAATATATACAAAGTAAATCAGGCTGCATATACAAGTCATCATTACCCTAACCTAAACTTAACTTAAACTTAACCTAAATTTAACAACCTAAACCCAAACTTAACTTAACCTAAATCTAAACTTAAACCTACAATATTAAATACTTAAATCACTGGCACTTATAAAATAATGGGGTTTATTCAGGGCGCTTACAAGCAGTTATGAGATCTGGCTCCCAACTTCGTCTCCTCTTTTGCAGAGGACAATTCTTAGGTTACTGTTGTTACAGTATGCTGTTTCTCCAACCAAATCTAATACAAAAAATTCCTTTACAGGAGAAACCTTCGATGATATGTTTCTTATTTTAAATTTTACACGGTTTAATCACCACAATTTCCAGTTCAAGACCAGCTGTCCGCTTTCAAGCAACCAAAATTCAAAAGTCCAAGCACGCACGAAATTGAGCCACGTATCACATACCATACAACCAACCACCCAACGGATCATCCAAAAATCACAACATGCACCCTGTTACAACAGTCTATCGAGGGGTGAGATATCAGCGTGGGAGTGGGCTTGGATCCATTTTTTCATCCATACTATGTACCGCTGACCCACTGTTGAAGAGGGCTGCTAGATACCTAGGGAGGAAGGCGATACAAACAGGTTTTAACGCGGCAGAAGACATAATGGGTGGAACTAAGCCTAAAGAAGCTCTCAAAAAACATTTAAAACGTACACGGGACGAAATATGCAAAGAGAAAAATGCGTGGTGGCGGAAAGAAGAGAGCTGCCAGGAAGAAGGGGTTACCATCACGTGGCGCTAAACGTAAAAGGAAATCAAAAAGAAGTGCTCTAAGCGTATGAAGCCTATGGCTGATCAATTTTTTAACTGATATAAGCTGAGGACACTACTCTCACGAATCATAGGCTGATTAACACTTGTCGAGAGAGGTGGCACTATTTCTGACTCGTCATGGCGCGTTTCATCCATCTGTGTAGTTCACAATGCTGTAAATTGGAACTGTCCTTCTTTGATATACCCCCACACTCAGGTCTCTATTGAGCATAGCGACTTTATTACAATTAACCCATTAAACACAATTAGTTCGCCGAGTGCCCCTATAGAATTCGTGATACCCAGTTCAGGCCCTTACTTTTTGACCCGAGCTGCATGCACATGTACGCTAAACTGCGTATAGCCCATTCTGATGGAACGGACTACGATGATAGTTACTCTGCATACCCTGAAACCAACTTTTTACACTCCATATTCAGCCAGTGTGAGGTGTATTTAAATCAGGTTAACATCTCAGCAGGAACTGGGTATTATCACCTACGAGTCTATCTAGAAAATGTCCTCAACTTTTCAAAAGAAGCGAAGGACACCTTTTTAACCGCCGAGGGTTTTTATCAGACTAAAGATGAAAATGGTATAAATTTAAAAATTCTAAAAAAAAGATATACGAGTGTTTTGGACGTCTTCATACAGACTTCACATTCTAGGAGAAACTGCTTATGAACGGCATCGATCTGAATTTAAAGCTCAACCGCACGAGTCCTGAGATCTGCATAAATCTGGGGTCTGATTAAGAAGAGGGCGCGAAACCCGTTGTGATTCACATAATGGAGACGTATTTGCATGTACGCCGAGTGAAATTAAGTTCGACAAAACAAATAGAAATTGAGAAAGACTTAATACACGCCACAGTAAAATACCCAATTAACAAGGTACAGATCAAACTATACACGGTGCCCGCCGGGTTGGCCTCGAAGCAACTAGAAAACGTGGCCCTTGGAATTCTACCTAAAAGGATATTAATTGGAATGCAGACCACACCTCGACGAATGGAAAATATAAAAAGAGTGCCTTTAAATTCGAGAATTTCGGCCTTAAAAATATAATTCTATACGTAAATGGCATCGCTTTGGGAGGTACTATGATTACGGACTACTCATCAGACGCTGTGTTCCCGCTCTGCGCGAGAGCTTACAGTAGTCTGGCTCATAATACAGGTGCCTGTGATAAGCTCGGGTTCGGCGTAACGCAGAAAGAATTTCCCGAAGAATTTAATATTTATTCATTCGCTGTTACGCCTGACTTGTCTGCTGGCGTAAATACGCACTTAAGTCCACAACAGAGTGGGAATATCTCAGTCAAGTTGGAATTTGTCAAGCCTATAGACGTTTCTATTAGTGTACTCACGTACCTCGAATCACAAGCACTAATAGAAGTTGACCGATTCAGGAACGTGGTTACAGACTTTTAAAATGGACGACTCACACGCTCCAAATTTATCGGTGTTTCCGAAGAATGAAATATTGAAATTGCCAACGACAAGGAACTAGTACGGGATTATCGTGAACGCCGACATTGTAGGGGGTGAGGGGATTCATTGGTTTGCAATTTATTTTAAAAATAGGGAAAGAATGTACTATTTTTACTCACGCGGCACTCAGCCCTGGAATGATTCTGTGGTTGTGCAGTTTATCGAACAGATACATGTACCTGAGATTGTATGGAACCCGTATCGCTTTCAAGGATATTATAGCAACACGTGCTGCATGTACGCCCTCTCATTTCTCATGCACATGTCACGTGGGAAGGGATTTATAAATTTTTTAAAATTATTCGATTTGTGCGACACTGAAATGAACGATAAAACGGTATGCAGACAAGTAAAAAAAGGTTCCCATATGTTAGCACCCGCTGTATTGTGTAAAGGTGTATATCTATATTAAGTAAAGGCCTATTTATAACCATTAAGACTTATTTAATGGACACTGGTTCCGCTTTGCACATGTTTTCTACCATTTAATAAATTAAATGAAAATACAATATGTTTTGTTTTTAACCCCCAAAAATTCATTACATTAGTTCCTCGATGACCTGGCACTCGTTGGACCTGATGTGAGCCAATACCTCGACCTCTGTTTTCAGGTCGCTGGTTTGGTTGTGGGGTAAAGGATTCATATCACTTATTCCCCTTTCATCAAAATGAAAAGTAGCTATAACAGGATCAAGTTCCGCATCGGTCCTATAAAGTTAAGTAAATATAAAGAGCTACAGTAAGAGAAAATGCCACGAATTTTAAAAATTATAATAAAAAAGCAGCTATCCTGACAGTTTTTAAAAGTAAGAGTGCTAAGACATCGTCTGCCGACACCAGGTCTCGAACCCGCAGGCAATTCTTAAATTTTTTAAATATTTCTAAAATCCTACCTGTACAAGAAATGTGCAAATAAACACCATATATGTATATATAGATACTATATATATATATATATATATATATTATATATATATATATATATATATATATATATATATATATGCCGAAATAGCCACGGAGGAAACAGAATAATTAAAAGCGAGTACGGTAATTTACAGCTCAAAAGTAAGATTAGCTGGATGTGCTTTGCTCCGTCTGACTGCAACGGGTCTTGAACCCGCAGACAATTCGTAATAGTTTTTAATATTTCTATTGTAAGTTTTTAATATTTCTAAAATCCTACGTGTACAAGAAATGTGGAAATAAAACACCATATATATATATATATATATATATATATATATATTATATATATGCCGAAATAACCACGAAGGAAACAGAGAATAAGACAATAATTAAAAATATTTTTCAAAACGCATTTATTTGGCCGTTTATAAGTTAACACTGATTAAAACGTCATATATAGACCGAGAATAAAGCACAAACTATTTTCAAAACGCATTTATTATGGCACTTATAAGTTAATTTACACTGTATGAGCTGCATAGCATCACCATATATATATATTATATATATATGTCGAAATAACCACGAAGGAAACAGACAATAATTAAAAACAATGAATGAACTGCAATATGTATAATCACAAATTAATCACCTACATTTCAAATGAATTGTCCATTGGATCTTCCAATGCATCGCAAATTTCTGTAACAACTTGCGTGGATAGAAGTTCATTCTGTTCCACCGCGTTGAAAAGGTGGAGCGCAGCTGTTGGGTAGAAATCGCCATCTTCAAACAAATCGGGGGAGCTGTAAACCGACTCTTGGCTCATGGTGTATATTTCAAAAGGACTATGCAAGAAAAAACATTGAAATGAGGTCCTGAGATGAAGTGACCCCTTTTATAAATGGGGCTTGTGATCGTGATCAACCTACAACATACGAAACGCTAGCTTCCTATTGGCTATCGGTGAATTTTGGGTGGGGCTTGACGCGTAGGCCTGCATAGCGCCCAAACAGAGGTCCTTGGCTCTGCCCACAGGGCTGTGATTGGTTGCCCCGTGAAATCTTCGGCGTGTCAGATATTTCCATTCGTAGAGAGAGAGAAACGCTTTGTTTTATTGATCTTGTATTCGGCAGAGAGAGAGAGAGTGAGAGCGAGAGGGAGAGAGGGAGAGACAGGTAGATGAGGTTGGTTTGTGAATCGGTTTATGGTGCCCTATCTAAAATAGGATCGGGAAAAATTTATTTTCTTTGAAATATAAAACTGGAAGGTGATTTCAGATTCAATTACCCATGAAGAAAAACCATCAGTGCGCTAAGGTCATTCTCGCACCTGTAAAGTTTATTGTAAACCGGAATTCTTATACGATACAATAAATAAATTTAAAAAAAATAACAGATGGCTGCGTATCATTAACCCCAAAATTTATGATCTCGAAATAAACTCCTGTGAAAAGTTTATTTATTGGAATTTTAAAATCGATTTTATCTATTGCTTCCGCCAAACTGTCGCCACTAAACGCAATTTTCAGAACGATGTTTAAAATAATCGTGTGTATATATATATATATATATATATGTATATATATTCCATAAATATTTATGATCTATTGTTCAGCTGTCTACTTCGTTTAATTAGGAAATGTTCAGGAGGGAATTTGATTATACTATCTTTGTACATATATAGGATCATCTTTGCTTTCGATACAATAAATAAATTTAAAAAATAACAGAGATGTGTGATGTAGCGGATCATTAAACACCAAAGTTTATTTCGATATCATAAACTCCTCCACCAAACACAATTTTCAGAACGTTGTTTAACATAATTGTGTATATATATATAGCGAGAGAGAGAGAGAGAAGGAGAGAGAGAGGAGAGAGAGATCCCTGCTAGGGCACCCTGGCTATCCATTTATCTATCAACCGTGGAAGGACGCGTCGCCACCGGGTCTCGAACCCGACGCATATAATCGTATGTGCGTAATAGAGAGGGAGAGAGAGAGCGAGAGGGAGAGAGAGAGAGAGCGAGAGGGAGAGAGAGAGAGAAAGCGAGACAGAGATCCCTGCTTGGGCACCCTGGCTACCCATTTATCTACCAACCGTGGGAGGATGCGCCGCTACCGGGTCTCGAACCAGACGCATATAATCGTGTGTGCGTAATATTTTATGGGCGTATAGACGGGTGTCTACGTGCCAAAACGATGTATACACTGTGTCAACTGGCTGATAGTGCCTGGAGGCACTGGCTGATTAAGTCTACTGGCTGATTATGGGATCCATAAGACAACGGCCGCTCGGCTGAAGTCTTAATATGCGCTTGGCTCCTGCCAGGAGAACACCTCTCTTCCCCTCTCTTCTTCTCCTCTCTTTCTCTTTGGGGATAACTCCACCTCCAAGTTGCATAACCCCTTGTTGCTCTTCCAACATTCCCCCTCCCCTTTGGTGCATAACATCTTGCAACATCCCCCTCCTCCTTTGTTGCATAACTTTTGCAACATTGATCAACATTTTCAATTGCATTGCACTCGCTCCTTTTGTGCCCATGCTACTAACCCAAATAAAACTAATATTCGAAATTCGGTATTCGGCCGAATAGTTTTGCACCAAATATTCGGTATTCGGCCGAATAGTTTTGCACCAAATATTCGGTATTCGGTGAATTTTAGTATTCGGTACATCCCTAATACTCGTATATATAATGTTACACACAGACCATGCATGGAACAAGGAACTGGGAAAATTAAATCCACTATAGTCTAAATAAATAATGGTAAATGACAAATACTAAAGTTTTTATTTTTCGTGATGAAAGCCCAACGTGAGCAACGGGTCATGACTGGGTCATGATTTAATTTTCCCAGAAGAGTTCCTTCTTCCATGCGTAGTCTGTGTTATATTAGGGTGAGCCACATATATATGGTAAAAACAAAATTGCACAAATAAGATCTCCTTATACATTTTGTCATTTCTTATATGGAAAAAGACGTTAAACCAGATCGTGAGCTAAATCCATTAATATTTAAGGGTGGCGCAAATTTGAAAAAAATTTCAAACCCAAACTGGAGGCTATAATGATATTAAGGCTTCGAGTTGCGCCGCCTCTAAATATACACGAATCGATCCATTTTCTTATTTTCAACATTGGTAGTGGTTGTGGAATATGAGCAAATGTAATGAAGAAATGTTAACCTTACACTTGATAGAATGATTTCTAATAGCAGACTGTTCCTTTTTCGATAAGGAAATTTTATTTTCACACTGATTTTAAGGTTGCTTTTGTAAACAATAATACTCTTGGATGTTTTTTCCGATGTAAGGACAAAATCCCCCCTGCGACAAGCTGTTCTGTTGTTTATTTGTTTACCTGCTCTGGGTGTTCCCAGGGGAACTACGTTGGCAGTACAGTTCGTTCCTTGCAGGCGAGATTTTGCTCCCATATGGGTATTAGCCATAGGACAGGGAAAGTTTTATCGAAAAAGGAACAGTCTGCTATTAGAAATCATTCTATCAAGTGTAAGGTTGACATTTCTGTTAACAATTTAAAAATTCTGAAATCATTAAAATGCTCGTCCTCCCTCCGTATTTACGAATCTTTGTGTATTAAATTTTTGAACTCCAGTTTAAAAATTGATTCTAGCTGTTACCCCCTTTATATTAATTAGAATACCTATATACTAAAAATTTTTTTCCTTGTGACCCTGTCTCCTTTTCGCCTCAGTTTTTTTGTGGCTGTCAAATGAGCATGGTATGTTTTGTTTACTCTCGTGGTTTTTCGTTTAACTTTTTATTCCGTTTAACTTTTTATTAGTAAATTTTTTTAACTATTTGACGTTTGAATGTTTTTAGTTTTAAGTTTTTATTTTTATCACTCGTATATTTGTCATTTATATAATTTTTATTTTTTATTTGATTTTCGCTTATGCCTGTTTTTCGCTCTGTAATTTTAATTTTTATTCTTGAACAGTTTTAATTTTGTACTTTAAATTAGTTTTAGTTCTCGACATTCATATATTTTTGTCATGTATTAATTTTAGCTTTTATTTATTAGGCCTTGAAAATGGGTAGAGTTGCCCGAAACTTCGGCTGCAGCCAAATATAATGACTTTTTTGCTCTACGTCTTCGTTTTTATCCTAAATGTATATATATATATATATATAATATATATAAATTTAGGGTGGAGTGAAAATGGACCAAACTTTTTTTCAAATATCGAATTGGAATACCTGCAAAAGTTATCAACGGGCTACTGACAATGTTCATTCAAAATTTGATGTCCCTTGAATTAATTGTTCAGGGTCTCCAGCGAGGGCAAAAAATCGCTTCCTAATTTGAACATTTCTGGCAGCATTCCGCTACTTTGTGTGTGGGCACTCCTTTTAGCATCCTCATCCCGTTCCACTTTCCCGCCCTACCCACACCATATACATTGCGAATCTTCCGTTTAATAGTAAAAGTTTTGACGGTGATCGCGGGAAATGTATGTTTCATTACGGTATAATCGTACAGTGACTCCGCGTGTATACTTTTTGTGTCATAGTTAGTAATAGTTACATAATTAATGTGAAAAGATGCCTGAGCATCGAACCGTTGGTATCCCGAGCATGATTTAAATGGACGAGAAGTGGGACCCCTTTCGACGTTCCCCCCATCTCCACCCTCAGCCACCCCCCACCAGCTACGCTCCCCCGCAAGCCGTTACAGATACAATGGGGTCGTCTGCTGTAAATCTTTTAGAAAATCCATTGTTATGTTTTATATTCGACAAAGTAGATCATATTAGGTCAGACCCTTTTCTATCTATCTGTCATGATTGTTATGATTCAGAAGAAATAGAACATGCGAGGGTACAATTAAACACCCTGTTCAGTGCTACCTTCCCAACTCGTAGAGGTAATTCTAGAAACGAGAATACCCTGAAAGACATTATAAATAAAGTGTCGACCCTCCCGGATAATGAGAACAATATTACCTTTTACGTTAATAACTTTCATAAAATACCGATAATCTCTGTGGGTAACGTAGACGTCTCGGTGCTCCTCAAACAGTATAATGAGGTACAAAAGTCGATAGTTGAACTGAAACACCAATACGTGGTGTCAAATCAGAAAAACACGATTTCGCTAGAACAATTCCGGTCAGAGTTAGATGCGTTGAAAGAGACGCTCCTCCCAAAGCCCAGTTACTCGGAAGTAGTTCAGCAAGCCAGATGTCCAAGAAGCGCGTCGGGCAGCGAGGAAAACGAAATCCCAGCCTCCAACTCCCCCCCTGAAGGTGGGGTGGAAACGCAGCATGCAGGGGTAGCGGTCAAACACCCTCCCGTTCAGGAAAGGACCCCTGCTCCCGATTTCACAATGAGGAACAGGGACGGTCCAATGCCGAGAGACGAGGCATCATTGCCCTCTTCTCTGCCTCCCACTGCAGAGGAGAGGTGTTCGATTATGCCTCGCTCGGTGCGCAGTTCCGCCCCACCTCACACCGAAGAAAGAGGGGCACGCGCGGCCGTCAGGTCATAAACACCGCTAACAGACCCTCACCAAGCCACAGAGTAAGGGAGGAGCCTCCTATCCCCCAAAGGTTGTGCCACCCATTCCCCAGGCAGGCGAACCCTGCCTCAGGGAGATCGAGGGAGGAGGACGGGTGGGTAACTGTTAACAGGCGCCCTTCCCGAAGGTTTCCTCAACCGGTCTCCGCGGCGAGGCCACCGATGGGGAATCTCACCCTCTTTGTGTTGCGAATTCAGCTCTCGAACGAGGCAAGCGATATTCGACACATGATAGAAGAAGTCAGTGGTGAACACAATATATTGGTAGTTAATAAACTAAACACGAAATCTCCGTATTATAACTCATTTAAAGTAATAATAATTAAAGGTGTAAATGCGCATTTCAACCCGTATAATATGAGTCAATGGGCAGACGGTATTGTTGTTAAGGAGTTTATTCACTTTTCCAGGAGATTTGATAACAGGCAAAATAATAATAATAATAATAATAATAATAATAGGCCCCCTAACGGTAATGCCTGAAAGTTGTACTGTGTATAATAATAATAATCTTGCTAATAATAAATTCTCTATCAGTCATGGCGGATAACTTGTTGAAAATAGTCTCATATAATGTAAGGTCAGTGAGGAATTCAACTGTAGATATTCATAAAATCTGCGACAGTGCAAATTTGATACTCCTGCAGGATCACTGGCTACCTAAGCAAGAGCTAAAATTTCTCTCTACCATCCATGACTTTATGTACCATGCGTCATCAGCAGTAGACTTGTCACATGAATTAATATACGGTAGGCCTTTTGGTGGTGTTGCTTTCTTAATAAGGAAAAATTTGTCAAAACATATAAAAATTTTAACAAGCGATAATGTAAGGTTGTTTGGCATTGAATTACAAGTGAACAATGATTGCATATTAATTGTAAACTGCTATTTACCATATAACAACGGCAGTAATCTAGATGAATACGTTGATTTGCTGTACAAAATTAAGTCATTATCAGATAACCCCAAATATTCTCACTGTATAATAATGGGGGACTTTAACGCACATGTGAACTCGGAATTCTTTGTAGAATTGGGTAATATGTGCGAGTCGGCCAATTTAAGTAGAAGTGATGTAGATGTATTAGGGGTAGCCAGTGGTAATTTTACATACGTTAGTGATATGAGCGGTACCACCAGGTGGATTGATCATTGTCTAACTAGTAATAATCTAAAGGATCGAATTGTTAGAGTTCATATTCTGCATGATTTCCTTCTTTCTGATCATAGACTATTAGAAATATTAATTAACGTTACCAATTTATGCGCAACACGACTTAACAAGAACTTAGTAGGTAAGAATAATCGCGACGATTGGTCTAATGTTAATATGCAGCAGAGAATAGAATACAAAGACAGAACAAGTCACCTCTTTAATAATTTAGAATTTTTGCAGCTTGCCTGTAATGATCCTTGCTCAAATGATTCTCACTGTAAACTCATAGATAGGTATTATAGTAAGATAATATCCCTGTTAAGAGAAGCAGGAAGCCCCCTGATTAAATCTTACAACTATCATACTAAGATTATTCCTGGATGGAATGATTTTATTGCCCCCCTGAAGAGGGAATCGAAAGACGCCTATAATTTGTGGTGCTTTCATGGTAGACCCAGATTAGGACCAGTATACATGAATATGTGTGGAAGTCGGGGTCAGTATAAGGCGGCCATAAGGCGATGTAAACAGGAAGAAGAGTCTATTCGAGCATCAAAAGCCTGTGAAGTTCGCATAAATAACGATAATAACAAATTTTGGAAATTTGTTAAGAATCAAACGGGTGTCAAAAATGTCCTCCCTCCGACAATCGATTGGGTGTCGGGGGAGGATGAAATTGCAAAGCTGTGGAAGAAAGCACTATTCTAACATTCTTAACAGTGTGAGTAGGGATAATCTTTAGATAGATTGCAGCGAAACGATTGTGGGAGGGACAAGGGAAAATACTTTGATATCATTTTCTGAAGTAAAGAGGTTAATTAAAGAGTTAAAGACTGGTTCTGCGTCAGGGGTAAATGACTTATCGAATAAGCACTTAAAATATGCAAATGACGTAGTATGTCTGCATATATCATTGCTCCTATCAGCCATGCTTGCTCATAGCTATATCTCTGCAGAGTTCATGAGGGTATATATCTTGCTCCTGGTCAAAAATAAGTACGGAGACATTCTGTCCAGCATAATTGCAGGCCTATTGCTGTCGCTTCCTGCTTCTCGCTTCTCGAAACTACTAGAAAAACTCTTGTTATTCCGATTAAATGATTTCCTATGGACATCTCCTAATCAGTTTGGCTTTAAAAGGTCCCACTCAACTGACCTGTGTATCTATGTACTTAAAGAAACAATATCTAAATACATTGACAGTAATTCAACTATTTATAGCTGTTTCCAAGATATAAGTAAGCATATGATGGGGTGAACCACAATATTTATTTGCAAAACTAGAAGACAGGAAGGTTCCCATGTACATTAGGGTGGATCGATTTTACATTTTTTTCGATTTCCATATTCTAATAGAGACAAAACCTTGCGCATGCATGAGAAAATAGCCTCTGCAAAATCTTAGCTTAATAGGTAATCATCTTCTGCCCCCGGCAGAGCGATGAAAATCATATTTTAGTAGTCAAAAACGTATTTTCTTATAATTTTTAAAATTTCAATATGCATCAAAATTATTCCTAATAACTATAAAGTCGATGAAAAAGACCTCATATGATCGTTTTTCCATGCGCGTTGTCCTACGTTAATATATTTTGCCCCCGGCAACAACGTCAAATGTTGAAAAAATAGGTAATTTATATACATATTTTCAGATCGGCTCTTTGTCTTAAATAATGCATTTATATATTTCCCATAGCATTTATATCGTTGCTTAGGCATGAATAACACACACGCAAAATTTTATGACTCTAGAGTAATATCTTCTGTCCCCGAGAAAAGTCTAAATGTGGATTATAATTACGTTAATGCGATGTTATAAGTACGATAAGTACTAAGTACACTCCTCGCTTGCTAATTTTATAAAATTAGCAACCCAGAACTCACACACGAGGAGGTGGCTGTACGTCGAGTTCCACCCTATCCAGCCCCAACCACCCTTCCTTTGGCTGCATGTCGATTTACATACGGTAATCTTTCTTAGAATCAAATCGTGGAATTTTTGTTCGGGAGTGAAGACGGGAGCGGATGAATCCGTCCCTCTCTTCTAGTCCACTTACACTGGCAGAGGCTTCGGTTACTAATTTGATGAGTCTCTCGACCGCTTGAGTATGACAAGGGAATAGTGGGATCAGTCCATCAGGCTGGTCTCCCGTCTCAACAAACTCTTTTATTCGGGTATCAGGTATTGTTTTTTAACGGGGGGGTTCGGTCACCTCAGCCGTTTGCCAGTTGATCATTTCGTAATAGTTTTGACTATCGTAGAGCAGCTCAGGCATGGCGAAGGCTCGAATTTCCCCCGCTGGTGATTGTTTTGATCATGCTTTTAATATTCTTCTCCATCCCAATTTTTTTGTTTCGTTGCCAAGGAAATTCGTACGAATTTAGGGTATTTTGGGGTTGCTGAATTCCAAAATGAAAGTAGTTTTTCCGATTTGGCTCTAGTTCTTGAGATAATGAATACCCTCAATTAATAGGAAACGTAACCATAACGCGTGCATATGGAAACTACCGGAACATTCTAGATGGTGAGACACGCGAATATTCTTAGTGTTTACTCCTCGATCATTCTAGAATATTCCCCCTCCGTATATAAGTCATCGGCCACCCAACCAGTAAGTAGGCTCCGCCTGAACATTAATTTTTTTGCATTTTTACGTGTTTCAATGGGGTACCAATTATCTCATAAATTAGAGCCAATCTAGCAAAACCGATGTCATATTCGGAATCAGCACCACAAAGTTACCCCAAAATCACTCTAATATGATTGGCAATAAAATGAGTGTTGACCAGTATAATATATGTATTGTTGAAACAAACTATGAAAAGGTAATAGTTTCAGGAAAAAAATAAAAACTGGCAACATCGAGGTCATCACATGTTTATGGGAATTGTCATATGATATGCTACCAATAAACTCTTATATACTACTATATACAGTATACTATATTACGTAATAATTACGATGAACGAATCAAATGGAAATTTCTCTGATTCACGGCCCACCAGTCTTGCTTTAGACTAATGACTTAGACTAATGACTTGCTCCTTACACCCCCCCCTTACAGAAACCCAAAATGTGTGCACACACATTTCTACTGTACATTACTGTACAGTCTTTACAGCCACACCTACACTTTTCCTCCTAAGTATATATATTGTAATGTATATAGTGGTAAATTTTGACTTGGTCCGCAATCGATATGGATCGTGACTTATTTTTGGTTGGATGGATACCGTAATGAAATTGACTGGATCCTTTGGATCTGATATATTTTTATGTCGGTTATAAATAGATATAGAGTGTAACATATTTGTGGATAGTAAGTAGTCTATTATGACTTGATCCTCTGGATTCAGAGATTCTATCTTTAGTTTTAAATCGATAATTAATTAGTTTTAAATTGATAATTATTTAGTTTCGTAAAAATTGGTCGTTGCCAATGTACAGGCAGTTTTTAAATAAATTTCTTATGTTCTTGTGGTTCGGAACCCACGTAAAATTGTAGTTCCCCTCCGCCACCACGGAGGACATACACAATACACAATTACGAACACAGTTAGGTAGACCAGCCATGAGTGGATCCTAAGGTCTTTGTTGGTCTGAAACATTATAACATTATTATAAGATGGAATGGGTTTAACATAGTTCGCTTAATAGGTTACCACTTAAAACAATGGATAAACTATCTATTAGTGAGACGACCGTGACTTCCTCGAAATGCGACCGCGTGAGAGGTTCACTGAGGAATTTGGTCATTAGATTCTTCACGTAGGATATGTATCACAAACAACAATATTGACAACAATTCCCAACAATTACTTAATATCAATAATTGCATTTGAGCAAATAATTTAGAACTGCGTCAAAATAACTTAGGTATCATGCCATGATTTGGGATATTTGCCGAATTAGTCGTTCTCTATAATCTACAGTATATATTGAGACGGTATAATGTAATGCCCAGCTAATATTATGATGACTAGGATTGCTCCATAACCAGTGATGGGCATCGATACATGAAAATCGCTAAAGCAATACCGATACATCGATACATGAAGAACGTCTTAAGCGATACCGATACATGTATCGCCGGTACATTTTTATAATTATTCATTTAATATGTAGGTATTAGATATTATTGTTTATACTAGTAATTTGTACGCACTGTAAGTAAAATCAACGACATTTTAATGGGTTTTATAGATGTAAATAAAAACAATTGCTTTATTTAATGAAAGTATGTTTTAATTTTGTACGATACATGAATGACTGAAAATATTACACTAACAATTAAAAGTAATTACTATTACCCTTCAAAAATACCAGCTGGCTAAACATCTCGTCAGACAGTCTATTCCCTTTTGGAGCGTGAATGTGACCAACCAAACTAAACAACCGTTCTACAGGAGCAGAGGATGGTAGTGGTGTGTTATACTTCAGGAAGACCCGTAGAATTCCTGGGTACTGCCTCAGAGATTGGAGAGAATGACTTCCGTCACCCAGATACTGTAAAACTTCCATCTCAGTGGAATCTTGGGTTGCAGAGACATTAGTGGAAGCAGACTCATAACAGAAGAAATCATCTGCACTTCCGTCAGATGCAGCATTACTTAGTTGTTGCTGGGGGGTCTGCTCGCTGAGGAATCGCTGCGTTACAAGTATGAACCTGTTTAAACTCAACACCGAGTGGGCGTGGCCAATAGTGTTGCAACACCAATGAGCGTTTCTATATTATATGAGCGTTTCTATATTATGAGCGTTTCTATATTATGGTTAATTAATCTCAATAACACAAGTACAAACGTGTTTAAACGTTGCGCCGTACTGTGTGACGTGACCAGTAGAGTAGTACTGTCATTAAATAAATATTTAATAATATTATTTATGTATATTCATAAATATAACTCAGTAGTGTCATATTATAACATCTATTTAAATATTAAAAAATTCTTATTAATGTATCGATGTATCGAAGTACCGATTTTTTTCGATACATTTAAGAAAATTGACCTTAGCGATACCGATAAATCGATACTTTTGTCAAGTAGCTAAAGCGATACCGATACCGATACAAAAGTATCGATCGATACGTATCGGCGATACATGTATCTAGATACTGCCCATCACTGTCCATAACCATCCCAACATCCCGAAACTTGCTCATTCTGCTTCTTAATCATTCGTATTTTAAAACCTAAAATGTAGCAAAAGTGACCTAATAATGGACGTCATTGATTGGGTTAGAGCAGTTATGTGCATCAATCCGAACACACCTCCGTTTCCATAAGGACCGCCCATTTTATACCTAACAGACTAGCTTGGGACGAGACAGGGGCGTGAGACTTCTTGTGTGCACTGTACAATGGCCCACATATGTAATGTTCCTCGCCTCACAGGTGACTCCGTACATGTGGCAACGCCGCAGTGTTAGTCAAGGTACCTCAACTGGGGGAAGGTGGGGTGGATGGGGGACAACCGAGTCCAACAACATATAGCACAATTGAATGTGCAGTCATTGACATACAGGTAATTATAATGTAATATCTGTGTTCATAAAGATAAACAATTAATATGGTCGTGAACAGCGTTGAACTCCAGGTAGTTACTAGTCTCATACAGTAATAAGGTTCCATTATGATTACTGCAATTCTATATGAACAGCTAAAACAATAGAACTTTTTATATACTAGTGTATAGTATACGCGAAAATATCCAGCAGGCAAAAATTTGACAATTTGAACTAATCTTTGGAAGATAGTAAGAAAATAAAACTTAGATCATTAAAATACTTTATTTGAAAAGTAAGTTTAGTATATTGTAATAAAACGTTTTAAAGTAAAAGCAGTAAAAACATTTTAAATTATACTGTATTATTAATGTATAACAAGAATGTTATGAATGCCGCTAATTTCCTAACTTTTCCGAATGGTTTCCCTCATTTTGTGTAGGTTATCCCATGCAGAGACAATCCATTTAGCATGAATAGGTTTCAGTGTGGAGAGCATCAAATCTATCTTACCGAGAAATTCATTTACGTTGAGTGCTGCTGAAACTTTATCCGCATACCAAGAGGTAAAACTTATCTTGATATACGACCTCAACCTCGACCAATCACAGTCCAGAATAAATGTCGTCATTCATGACGTCATTTTAATCTGTAAGATTATAACTAACAACTGTAGACCGCGAAATTATGATGCAGCGAACTCGTCCAAGGATATGAAAGAGCGAAAATTTGCTGCCGCGAAATTAACCTGGTTTAGAGAATATATACTTATAAACTCATACAATATTATATTAATGTTTGTGAAATGACGTTGATGGGCCAAACCGAGGTGTTGACATGGTTACTGGCATAATCTATACTCATAGCATATTTCTACACCGTATGACGAACACCGACTCTGAAAATGAATCCAGCTCAAGATAAAATTGCACAACGAGGCCTGATAATTGGAATGCGGGAAGCAGGCCTCTCTGTTGCTGACATAGCCATGGAACTGGGAATTTCGAAGCCTACTGTTCGACGCTGGGTGCAGAGGTGGCAGAAGACTGGGAATCTGCTAGATCGTCCTACATATGGGCGTGTCGGTGGACACCGTAAGGAGACGGTTGCATGAAGCAGGATATCACCACCGGACTCCTGCCAAAAGAGAGACGATCGAGGAACGACATCGTCAGGCCAGGCTCTCGTTTGCTCGCCAGCGTATAAGTGATGATCTCGCATACTGGAGCAAAGTTATCTTCTCTGACGAGAAGACGTTTGCGTCTGCAACTCACGACCGTCTTCGGTGTTGGCGACAGGACAACACGAGGTATGCCCGCCAAAATATTTACGTAGTGGCACGGAGTGGGCACGTGACGGCGAATGTGTGGGGATGGATGCACCCACAAGGACTAGGAGAGCTGACTGAGATCCACGGGAGGTTTACGGCAGATCAATATATAGAGATCTTGGAGGAGGTGATGCTGCCTTCTGTACTCGCGTTTGCCTTTCCCTATCCTGAGTAGATTATCTTTGTGCAGGTATGTTGTATTTGTGTGTTATAGAATATTATACTATTACTAGAGTAAGATTTATGTATTATATGCATTTGAATGTCCGGTTTCCACATTTACTTGGGACGAATAATGGTCATAACATTGTTCCTTAACTCTTTCAGTAGTATGACAACACTTTAGGATTTTGTTTTGGATAACCGCAGACTGTATTATTTGTATAACGGCGCACAATTACATTTAGCTGAGAGAAACCCCTAATAAATAAAGGATAAAACATATCTCGAATAGGTGGTTAATGACGAAGCGTATGGATGAGATATAATTCTACCTTTAATATTTAAAATCCATTTTCAGGACGACTCTCCCATCCACACCGCCAGGATTGTTAGAA
>JAJOZX010003945.1:0-145000 GCA_023014485.1 Bathynomus jamesi | reverse complement strand
TTATATTACAAAAATATTAATTTAACTATAATAATCCAGATTTTATTTTCAGAGTAACTTAACTATCTTTCAGCAAGAAAAAATCCTATTTCCTATTTTCTGAAAGTGGGCGGATCCTGTATTTTACTGAATGAAAAGACGATGAGCAACAAACAAGCGCTTTATTTCAGACTCGACAGGTTCAAACATTATACGAGTATTTCATAGAAGATTAAGAGATAGTTGTCTGGAGCATTGATTAAGTAGGCCGTGAATAACTGTGCATAATGAACATACAATTGCCTACGCCAATGCGCCCATATTAATGTGCAAAATTTAGATTTACACCCTGTAAAAGGATAAATGAAGCAGATTTACACACTCCGTTTATTATACACGGAAATATAAGGTTGTAACATATTCTACTCGATTTTTTAGTTCATTCAGAACAAAAATTAAAGGACTTATAAGGACAAATTTGCTCGAATTTTTAGTTTATTCACAACAAAAATTAAATGACAATGACAAATTAATCATCAATATGATTCCCTTCTTTTTCTATAACCTCTTCCCAACTGTAGAAAAGTTTTTTTAGGCCACGTTCGAAGAAATCCCTTGGTTTTGAGTTAAAAAAAGCGATCACTTCGTTTTCGATAGCTTCCCTGGATTGCAACTTTTGTCCATCTCGGTGGTGTTGCACAGAGCTGGGCACTTGCGTTTTTTTTGCGGTACTGCGGTACTGCGGTACTACCGTGTTGGTCGGTACCGCGGAAAGTACCGCGGGAAATTTGAATGCGGTAGCGGTACTGCTGTACTTTCAGCGATCCTTTGCGGTACTGCGTTATGCGGTACCGGTTTGGTAGTGCGGTAGTAGTACCGCAGTACCGCAGTACCGCAAAAAAACGCGCAAAAAAAACGCAAGTGCCCAGCTCTGTCTGTTGCAGACTTCTGATTAAATGGTAGTCTGAAGGTGCGATGTCCAGAGAATAAGGTGGATGAGGCATTTTTTCCCAATCAAATGCCTCCAATTGGGCAGTGGTGATTCGAATAGTGTGAGGGCGCGCGTTATCCTGGTGGAATAGAACACCTCTGCGATTAATTAATGCAGGACGTTTTTCTTGTACTGTCACCTTCAATCGTTGGAGTTGTTGGCAGTATACTTCAGCTGTGATTGTTTGGTTATCTGGTAGAAGCTCAAAATGAATAATTCCTTGCATATCCCACCAAACGCATAGCAAAATTTTCTTTGGATGGGGTCGATTCCTTGATTGAAGTTCAGGCTTTGTTTCACGGCCAAGCCACTGATGTCGACGCTTAATATTGTTATAGAGGACCCATTTTTCATTCCCGGTGACGATCCGATTAAAAAACGGTGCCTGCAGTTGCCGAGAATGCAGTGATGTGCAAATATCGATTCGATGTGATTCGCTTGTGACAAATCATGCGGAAAACATTTTCCAACCTTTACTACTTTTCCTAACAGCTACAAATGACGATGGATGGTCATATCGCTAACGCCGAGTTACAGGCCAAGTTCTCTTACAGTTACCGTTGGGTTTTCCTCCACTGTTGCTTTCAGCAACTCTTCATCTAACTCATTTGGTTGTCCTGTTCGTTGATAATCTTTCAGCTGAAATCTCCATTTCTGAACTTCTCAAACCATCTCCTACACATCCATTCGCTCACAACATTATTTCCATAAACTCTTTGAATGTTTTTTGCGGATTCACTAGCATTAGATCCTTTATGGAACTCATACAGCATCACATGACGAATATGCTCTTTCATGGGCTCCATGTTTTTTCAATTTCTGTGATATCGTAGAGGTGGTGTTGTAACTGTATGAAAAATACCAGAGAAAATATTCATTAGCCTAATCTACACTAGCCTAAGTCATTCTGTATCATTCTGTATCGTGATAAAACCTGTGCGAACCTGTCGCCGCGTGTATTTTGCAACAATTCTAAAATTATTTCACATTATCGTCCGTTTTCTAATCGAGCAGAATTTATGTTACAACCTGATATATAAGACATAAAAACATAAATAAATAGAGAGATATACAAGACATAAATAAATACAGAGAAAAAGAAAAAAAATATATATATATACCTAACCTTACAATCTTACAAAGGTTTCGCGCGATGATTTCTCATTTCGCGAAGGTCAAGCTTGTCGCCTCTCCTCTCGAGTTGGCCTGGTGAAGTAGCGAGTTGGATTCTTGCGCTCTCCACCTCACATAGCCAGGTACGCCCCGCTCATCGGGGATTGTTCTGAGCCATGCGTCTAGTCTTCTTTTGAAGATTTCCACTGCAACTCCCTTCGTGTTTCTTAGGTCTTTGGGCAACTGATTAAACAGTTTTGGTCCTCTCACTACAAAACTATTTTCTTTCAGGGTTAAGGATGTTCCCTGTCTCGCCTTCAATTTGGGAATATGACACAGTCTACCGTTTCTACTGTCCACCGTTGTTTGGGGAGTTATAGGGTTCAGAGTAAGATTAAGGACTAGTTTCTCCATTATTTTCCAAGTGTAAATAATGGTGTATCTCTCTCTTCTCCTTTCCAGTGGATATACGTCTAGTTCGAGTAACCTTTCCCAGTAATTTAGTTCTTTGCACCCATTGATCTTGGCTGTGAAGCTTCTCTGGATCCCTTCCAGCTGTCTAATGTCTTCTTTTTTATATGGGGATGTTAGGACCGAGCAGTATTCCAATTTGGGTATGATCAGGGTTTTCAGTAGAGGAATCATTACATTCCTATCCCTTCGTTTAAAGGTTCTCAATATCTGACCCGTTATTCTCTTTGCTCTCTTTACTGCTATCTTATTTTGTTTCAAATTTTGCATCATCTGTCATTACAACCCCTAAATCTTTTGCCCTGGAATTTCTCTGAATTTCCTGTCCATTTGGGGTATAATATTCCATGGATTTTAGATCTTCTCTGTTTCCTTACCGTAACAACTGAAATTTCTCGGTGTTAAACTTCATATTGTTGTCTTCCGTCCACTTGTAGTTTCTGTTTATGTCGGTTTGTAGAGATCCTATATCTTCTGGTTTCTTATTTTTCTACTGATCTTTGTGTCATCGGCAAAGGATGTTACTGTGCTGTCTCTTATAACGTCCTCATCTATGTCAGTTAGCATGATTATGAAGAGAAGTGGAGCTAATACTGTTCCTTGTGGTACTGAGCTGAGGACTTCTGATTCTGATGAAGATACTCCTTGTACTGTAACGACTTGCCGCCGCTCACTAAGGAAATTATATATCCATTTTCCTACTTTTCCTGTTATTCCCATATATTTCAGTTTATGTATTATGATTCCGTGGTCACACTTGTCGAACGCTTTAGCAAAGTCTCTGTATAGTATCATAGTTTTCATTACTTTCAAGTGAATCGATAATGTTGTTGTAGTGTTAGATTAGTTGTGATAGGCATGATCTGCCTGACCGAAACCCGTGTTGGTTATCATTGAATTTTTTCTGAGTTTCCACAAAGTCATAGATTTTCTGTCTAACTATTCTTTCAAATATTTTAGTGAGATTGGATGTAAGCGATACTGGCCTATAGGTTTTGGCCTCGGATCGATCTCCTCCTTTATATATTGGGACTATGTTCGCGCTCTTCAGGATGCCCGGTATTTCTCCCGTGTCTAGTGATCGTCTCCATATCCAATATAAGGGCTCAGCGATTGCATTCTTGCAGTTTTTCATCAGTGTGGCATTCCATTTGTCTGGTCCTGCCGCTGAGTGTACTTTTAGTTTCCTATAGCTTGTGTAATATCATCTGTCGTAAAGTCGAAGTCCGTTATGCTTTCCCCTTGTAGTTGTTCTTCAAAGAACGCGTTTCTATCGCATATCAATTTGTCAGTTTTTGGGATACTGAAAGATGAGTCATACTGAGCTTTTAATATTTCAGATACTTCTGTTAGATCATCAGATAAATCACTGTTCTCATTTTTTAAAGGTCCGATAGTCGCATGGTTTTTCGACTTTCTTTTTGCGAAATTATAGAAGTACTTTGAGTTAGCCTTTATCGCTTCTATAGCGTCATCTTCTTTTTCTGTATGCTTCTCGATTAGTTCCTGTATGACGACATCGATACTTTGCAGTTTATCATTTAATATTTTTCTGATGTTGTTATCTTTACAATTACTTAATTTTGCAGTCACTCTTTTTCTCTTTCGAAATAATGCCCTTTTTGTCTTTCGAAGCTGCTTCTCTTTCCTCTTTGTTTTATCTTTGGGACATGTTTTTCCACAATTTCTGACGTCTTCTCTAGCGTCATTAGCATCTCCTCCGTTGTCTTGGTCTCGAAAATGGTTTTTCAATCTATTACTTCCATGCTGGATGTCACATCTTCCCAGTTTATAGGTTTGGAGTGAAAATTTAAAATTTCGAATTTGCTTCTTTCTGTTGAGCGTGTTCTTTCCTTTCCTGTTGCCTTTATATTAGTTGTTATTTCAATGATGTTGTGGTCCGATATTATAGTTGGGGATATTTCTACATTATCAATTAGATTACTGTTGTTTGTGAATACCAAATCTAGGCAGTTGCTTTTTCTTGTGTTCTCTGTTATTTCTTGCGTTAACATAAATTTATCAGCTAGAGCTAGTAGCATTTTTACCTGCTCCTGGTCTTCTCGTGTACCCCCCTTGTCCTGGTGTATACATATATTTTTTCCTATCCTTTTATACTTCATGAATGGGAATTAAAATCACCACAGAGAAAAATATTTGGGGTTGGAGAGTGTAGATCTTTTATCAAGTTTCTTACCTCTGTAATGTAATCTGAAAATTTTGAGGTTGGCGTGTTTGAGGGCCTGTACATTACAATTAGTACCATATTTAATTTTTCAATTTTTGCTGCTACACATTCTACGTAGTTGTTTGAGGTACTTATAGCCATTTCTGCTATGTGCCTTTCGCGTGTGTAAATAGCACATCCTCCTTTACGTCTCACTGTTCTGTCGGCACGGAGGATGTTATAGTTGTCAATTTGTATTTCTTTTTTGTCAATACAGGACTCACAATTTTTACGGTTCGCCTGGCAGTCCTTTAGATGAGTTTCCGTGAGGCATGCAAAGTCTGCTCCGGCTTCTTGCATGAGTCTTTTCAGGTGTACAACTTTGTTCGTGGAATGGTTTGATTTAAGGCCCTGCATGTTGGCTAGGATTATTTTTATTTTTTCTCTTTCTTTTTCGCATACACGTGGTTCCGATTTGTTTCCCAATGGGGATGCCGGTTTCGTTGTCTTGTGGTCCTCCGAGAATTTACCTCTTTTTATCTTTGTCGGTACCTGTTGTCCCGATAACGCATAAAGTGCCTTTGTTCGTACCTTCTGTCCGGCTCTCGGATTCCTATATTTATGTTTGTCAGCTGGTTTTGTAATTGCTGGATAGTATTTCGCAGCTGAAATGTGTTGACTGCGTCTAAAAAATTGGCACTTTTCTTTGATGTTCGTTTTTTCTGTTCACTCGTTGCGTTCCTTTGAGGGTGGTGGTATCGGCATTTTTTTCCGTATTTGCAACTATATATATATATATATATATATATATATATATATATATATAAGACATGAAACTATGAATAATTATACTTTCTTTAATTTATTTAGTAGGATGCTACAAACTGCCACATTTTATTTACGAATGTAAGAGCAGATTATGAACTTGCAACGGCCAAACAAATATTTTATAACTCGTCAAGAAGCCCTATCATATAAGACCGGAAATAGATCAAAGCATGTTATTGAGCAATCTACCCCCCGTATTCATTCAACATCAGGCATTTTCAGCGGGCTAAAATTTTGGAATGACTTAAGTGCTGACAGAAAAAATATTGCGGAAGTAATCGCGCCTAAAATCAAGGTGAAATCTCAATTAATAATAGAATACTGATAATAAGATACGATTAAATGTACATTACGCTATTACTTACTCATTTCTTGCATTCTATTTATAATCGTTGTGTTCTCCACATACTTGCGGCTAATACTTCTTAAAAATAATAAATCGCCTGAAGCAGTAGCTGAAGCTACAAAAGCAATGATGCTAAAGGAAAACAGAATCCCAGGCTATTTCTCTACATATTTAGTGAAAGAGATTATAGACAGAGCTTTTCAGAACATGTTGGTGGAGTTTAATGTCAGTTATTACCCACCCAATTCTGCACTTTCATAAATTGAATACTAATATTTAAAGTAATTGTCTCCCTTTATGAATGCTGAACGTATTTTTCATTAAAATTTCAAGTCCATGACCGCATATTTGAAAAATGGATATACAATTCAGAGAAAATGTAAATTTATAGGTAACTAATTTCGCTCATGGATTTGGAATTATTTACCATACACGAATTAAATCTTGAAATACAGTGCCTACACCGTCACACAGCAATCTTTGGGTAATTAACGTTAACGATCTGTCGGTTTGCATGGTTTGCCTTCACGATGTATTTGAACCCAGCCCCACATCTTCATTGCTTCGTACAACTCAGTACACACGAATTAACATCGTTTCACCGCTTAAAGTATGCTGGGGGCTATATTCAATATAAAGTCCTTTTATAATACACATTCGACACCCCCAAACATTGGGATACATCAAAGAGAACCTATTTTCTGAAAGTGGGAGGAGCCTGTATTTTACTGTTTATATAAATAATGTTATTTACTGATGTATCAGATTAATTATAATAAACTCTCTGAAACATTTAAGTGATTAATTTTTCACTTGAGCAGTTATTTTGAAAGTGAATCAGACATCTTCCACGAATTATTCGGATCACCTGAAGATTAGGGCCCCTAGCCTTCGTTAGTTAGCCTTATAAGGCTAACTAACGAAAATATCACGACTTAACCTAACCATTCGTTAGGTCAATTGTACGCCCTTGACGATTGTTTCGGTTAAGTCGTGATATTTTCGTTAGTTAGCCTTATCAGGCTAACTAACGAAGGCTGGGGGCCCTGATCTTCAGGTGATCCAATTATTCAAAAGCAAATTTGCATTAACATACGTATAGTAATTTAATCTTATAGTAAGCTAGACTTCAGTTTTTGGGGATACTTC
Organism: Bathynomus jamesi; assembly: GCA_023014485.1. NCBI lineage: Eukaryota > Metazoa > Arthropoda > Malacostraca > Isopoda > Cirolanidae > Bathynomus > Bathynomus jamesi. The sequence continues at coordinate 137,956 of JAJOZX010003945.1, read as the reverse complement.
AATATTTTCCAGCTAAAAAACCGATGATATCTCTTGAACAATGAATAGAAAATATCGCGTTTACTTACAACCAATAGCCTCCTGGTATAAAACAGATTGTAACATAAAATTATATTTACTGAATGCGCAAAATAACCTGCATACTTTTTAATTATCGTACTTCCCGTGCACGGGATGATTAACATCGTCAGATGTGATAGTAATTTATCATTGCCGTGTTTTTACCATCATAAGTACAGTACAACCTTTAATAGTCACATGTGTACCCCAGTGATTAGTTATGAATAACGAATATACAGTCTGCTCGTCACTGCTTCCAGATTTGGGATCTATAAAATATATCGGAGTTCAGTTCACGGATCTTTTCCGTTGCATGTACTGTTTCTGATTTTGTTGAAAATAAGAGGTGTAATGTAGATTTTTACGCTGATTTAAAAAATGTAAGTCATTTTTGGAGAAATGAGTAATTCAAAAGTTAGGTTTGTTATTGTAATTTTGTATAAGTTCAAAAACTATAACAATACAACTGAAAACTAATACAAGTTATTGTATTCTTTAGTAATATTAGCTTATGTCACTAAGTATTTGTGTGAATAGATTTCGACCGTTATTTTTCTCTCCGGTTAAGTTAATTGAATGCCCGGTTAGGTCAACTAAATACCCGGTTAGGTTAACTGAATGCCCGGTTAGGTCAACTGAATGCCCGGTTAGGTTAGGTACAGTTGACCTAACTGGGTATTCAACTAACCTAACCGGGCAGTGAGTTGACCTAACCGGCCATTCAGTTGACCTAACCTAACCTAACTTTTGAACCGCTCATTTCTCCAAAAAAAAAGACTTACATTTTTTAAATCAGCGTAAAAATCTACATTAAATATCTTATTTTCAACAAAATCGGAAACAGTACATGAAACGGAAAAGATGCCAGTGACTGAATCACCAAACCTAGTGATAATTAATAATAAATTAAACAACATCAAATAAACACGTCTGTGCTAAAACCCCATTCTTTATGCACACAATTAAAGAAAACTGTATATCGGATTTTGCGGGGAAGGGTAACATTTTTATTATCTACAGATTTAGCTTATTAATTCACATTACTTTAATTAACACTTCTCTAAACTGATGAGTGTTCACAATTCCTTATAATTCTTATAATAAATGTGTCTCGTATATCTGTACACACTTACTAAAATGTATGACTTTATAATTTTGAACATTGAACTCCGTCTGTCATTTAGTAGCCTAGACAACTAGCCTGTCCAAATCTTTTTATTGTTTAAAGAATTTTCGATGCTACTATAGTATGCGGTCTACCTACGATTCGGCGGTCTACCTTTTAATTATAGCTTCTTATCTTGTTTATTAATTGTTTGTTTACACTCCAATGTCAATCGCCCTTGACGATTGGTTAGGTTTAGTCATGGTATTTTCATTAGTTTTAACGAAAATACCATGACTAAACCTAACCAATCGTAGGTAGACCACATATTGTCGTTAGACCCTCCAAGGGGGCGTGAGGTGATCTAACATGTATGTATGTATGTTTGCATGTAAGTATGTGTATATATATATATATATATATATAATATATATATATATATATATATATATGTGTGTGTGTGTGTGTGTGTGTGTTTGCTATTTTTTGAGTGATAGACATTTATGTTAAATAAACAGAGCAATGTAGTTGTTTTTTAATTCTCCTTTACACTGTCTGAAAAATGTACATATGTTAACCCCTCTGTCTATGGCCTTGGGCGGTTCGAAGTTGACGGGAGTTCTGGTTAGGTGGCAGCAACGGATTTGTTACTCTAGAGTATCTGGTACCGTATAGGGAATCGCAGAAGTTTCTCTTATACTACTCTCCGATTTCTTCTTGTAGTGGATCGGAGGAATCTGTGAGGCTGACTAAATTCTCTGAAGGTTCCCCGATTCTTCTTATGATGTATCGGGAAATTATTTTTCTCTCTTCAAGACTAAGTTCTCTGAAGAGAGCAAGGCTCGAAGGAGAAGACAAAGATATTCTCTTACTGTAGTTTACTGCTAAAATGTTACAGGTAATGCTCAACCTCTAAGTCAGATCAGTTAAAATCAGAATGAACAGTGGAGAAATTTTACGGGCTTATATACTGAAATTTTTACTGACATCATTATTATTTAATGCTGCTATGTCTCAATAGGCTAATTTACTTTGAAAACTAATTAAAAACAAGGTAAATATTTTAGCTGTAGCAATGTCTAGACTGAGAAGCAAGATATTTGAAGAAGTCATATTTTTATTTTAAACTGCATGTTTGGCAGATCTGATGTTATCATGATCTGGCGAGTTAAATAAAAATGGAAATTAAAATATGCCTTTTATTATGAATTACAATTAGAGATGCGTATGAGCAAAAATTAAATGCTTAAGATTTAAAATTAAACTTTAAGCAGGACATGACTTCAGCTTTTACAACGAAGAGAGAATGTATACAGGAAATGAACATTGCAGAATTTAACAAGATTACATTATTAAGCTAAATCTAAAAAAATGATGAAGTAATTTAAAAAGAAACAATTCACCAATTATTCAGCGGAAATAAGACAAAGAGCAAATAATTTTTTTTATCCAAATTCGTGTCAGCATTATGCGACTTTGAACTCTATGTCAAAATGAATATATGAATATAAATATAAATAAGAATATAAGGATTATATAAATATACGAATTATACGAATGAACAAGAATTATATGAATGAATATAAGAATTATATGAATGTAGGAATTATTCATTGTTCATTTTTACACATACAAGGGACTAACTCTGTGTGTATGTGTATGTGTGTGTGTATGTGTATGTATGTGTACATGCCATGATTGTGTATGTGTTTAAACCATATACGACCTGTTGTGCTGTCATATGTATGTGTAAATGCCATGATTGTGTGTGTATCTAAGCCATATACGACTGGCTATGCCGACTGGCTGGGTTCTGAAGCCATCCAGGGAGTTCATTTTGCTTGTACATTTTGCTTCAAGAACTTGTTGTGAGAGGAGGTGTCGCTCCAGTTAGCATATATATATATATATATATATATATATATATATATATATATGTGTGTGTGTGTGTGTGTGTGTGTGTATAAGTCCTAAACTAAGGCGACTGGCTGTATTTTAAAGCCTGTCAGCCGCTCACGCCATACGACTGGCTGTGCGACTGGCTGTGTCCCCAGGAGATGGTTGGATTCTAAGCTCCTGGCTGTGAGCCAAAGGCTTCCAGATGGCTAGGGAAGGATTCACTATGCTCCAAGAAATGCCAACGTTCGCCTCTTCTCTCTCCTCTCAATAAATTTTTGTGCTTTATTACTCTTTAAATACATGCACACAAACATACATGTTAGGTTCTCTCTTCTCCAGCTCTCTCTCTTCCTTTGAGGGGGATATTCTTCCCTTCTTTATTTCTTCCTTCTTCTACTACCCGCCTTTCCTACCATTTGGAAAGGGTAGGAAGCAGAAAGAAAGTCAGAAAGACTAATCTTACAAATCACAACCCACACATATCACTATCGCCTACTCAACATGGATTCAGATCTCACCACTCAACCACGACATTATTCACTAACCTCACGCAGCACATCATGGATGGCACCAACTCCAGACGACCAGCTCAACGTACACTATTAGCAACAGTAGACATTAGTAAAGCATTTGATGCTATCCCACGTTTCCCTCTCATGAACAAAATACTCAACACAAACTTGCACAATAACACTAAAAGGTGGCTGAGCAACTATCTTTCAGGAAGATACTCACATGTCACATTTAATGGCAAATCATCCAAAAACAAACTCAAGGCTCTGTTCTCTCACCAACACTGTTCAACTCATACATGCATGACATTCCAACACCCATAGATAACAAGCTTACCTTATCATCATATGCAGATGACATCACTCTAACATTCACCCATAACAACATCGACACCGCTACAAATAACCTACAAACATACATAAACAGTATACAAGACTGGCTCACACACACTAGACTCAAAGTAGCGTCCACAAAATCAACCATCACCTTGCTAACAAGCAACACAAAAGAACACCAGATAACTTCACAGATTGCACTAAACACACCAACATTCCACACACTCAAAGGACCAAAATACTTGGGGTCACATACAACACATCATTATCTTTTGCAAACCACATTCAGGACATTAAAAACAAATGTACGTGAAGACTTAACACGCTTAGGGTACTAACAGGTTATTTACAGACAATACAAAACAACTCACTTCGTATCATTACAGGATGTACTCAAACAACACCAATAGAACACCTGCACACAGAAACAAAAATACTGAAAATTAGGGAACATTTAAACATGAGGGGAACACAATTCATGGCAGTAGCGACAACTAACCCACAACACCCTTGCCACTACATGTACAATCATGCACCAACACCTCGTACCACTAAGGTAACAAAAGAGAGACATTATAACCAAATACTCCATTCCATACCACGCCCCACAGACATCACACAGTACAGAAAACACACACACACACACACACACACCTAACCCACAAAGCACTGACACGACTCGGTCCTAATGCGGTTCTAGGTGCGAAGCCGCCACCCATTGACAGGCCAGAGACCAGCCTGATCAGATCGGATCGAGTTAACTTAGCACAATTCCGATGTGGACATCATCCCAACTTACAGATATATGAACACAGACTAGACAACTCCACAGACGACACCTGTCACCTGTGCCAGGACACACCACAAACAATTGAACATATTATGACAGACTGTACCGCTGTAGCACAACATAGAACACAACACATCATTAGTGCGCTGAACCTCTGGTCCACTCCGGAGAGGGCGATCGGTTACCTGCGTTTTGTCAGCTTGCTCGATCAGAGTGGGCTGATAGGCTAACCAAAAACAACAACAACAACCCGTTGGGGAACTATTCCCTACCCCTCTTTTGGCCTTGGCTTTGGGGAACTAATCCCCCTTTGGAGCCTTGGCTTTGGGGGACCCCCCACCCCTTTGCGACTTGGTATTGGGGAATCGCCCTAGACCTCTCCTTTGCATACCCCCTCCCCTTCAATTGATCAGCATCCATTAGAATTGGTCTGCACACACATTTTTGCAATCATACTACTGTCGTTTAATATTTTTCTTCAGTTGTCTTTGCAGTTTCATGATTTTACAGTCACTCTTTTTTTTTCTTGCGGAACAGTGATCTCTTCTGTCTCTCGAACCTGCTTCTCTTTCTTCTTTCTTGCCTTTTTGCACTCGGGCTTCTCGGGCTGAGCCCGAGAGGCAAAGGGCAAGGAGAAGCATGAGAGATTAAATTGTGTATTTATAGACTTAAGTTTTAAAAAAAAGTTTTAAATACAAATTGTAAAAATGGTTTTTGGCTGGTAGTATGTTACTATTTTTCTGTCTAGCCTTCGTCACGCAAGCAAATTTTGAGCGCATTTAGATACCCTTACTATCTATAAAAAAACTATATTGACACATTAAGTTTTCGTGTAATCTTTCAAGATCCTTTACTCGGGCGCAAGACATTACGCCCGAGAAACTATAAGTAATATCGTATATTTAAAGTTCTTTTAATGAATAATTATTTGCTTGCATACGGTTACATATAGTCCTTCTTCTAATTCTCATTAAATAAAATCGTTTTTCTTCTATTAATTTTTTTATAAAGAAAAAACATTTCAACTCAGGCTATATCCTTCGGCCTTGTAGAGCACAATTTTTAATTCTGGCGATACATAGTAACTTTTTACGTTTCCCGAAAGCGGGTTGCCTTCAACTGCCTTGGGCGGCGGTGCAGTTTGATTTTTGCCGCAATGTGAGGTTGTTCGCTTTTCTTAAATAATAATCTGATTTATTTTTAATATTATAAGTATTCTTAATGCTTTACAAACTAAATATCCAAATGTAATTGACTCCAAATCCTTAGTTAACGAATTGAAATATCTTTATCGTGACAGTGACTTTAGAAAATGCAAATCTGCAAATGAAATTTTAGAAGTCTTTCACGAACTAGGATTATTGTCTGCGATGTCGGAAACCACAAAGCTGATTCAGCTCCTTCTTACCATACCTGTAACTTCTGTTTGAAATGAAAGAAGTTTCTCTGTTCTTGATCGAATTAGATCATATTTAAGAAACACAATGGCTCAAGAACGGCTCTCGTCCCCTGGCTAGGATTTCAATTGAAAAATAAATACTTATTGATTTAGAAAGCAAAAAGGAATTACATGACCGAATATTAAAGGAATTTGCTTTAAAACCAAGACGCTTGGACTTTATGTTCAAGTAAATAAAATTCAAATAATTTTTTTACTGAGGTATGTATTTATTTATTTTATCGATAATCTTAAGTTATTGTCATGCATTTAAATGTCGGCTCATATGTAAACTTGAAAATTTAAAAAGAGCCCGAGTAGTCTTGAAGAGCTGGAGTCGCCACTGATATATATATATATATATATATGACCTTCATTAACTTTGGTTTTGCTTCCGCCCTAATTGTTCATTCTGACGAAGGTCAAGCTTATTACTCCACCTTAGACCTACAGTTTAACGTGGAATCCGAACCACGCCCCATCACGGCCGGTCATAAATTAAAAAGTCCTCGCTCGGACTCGATCTCACGACCTTCCTATCACCAGCCCAGCGTCTTAACCACTAGGCTACCCAGGGTACCCATTTATCTACCAAACAATTTTTATTGCGTGAAAAGATGAACAGCTGGGTTTGCCGCGCGCCGCCTGTCGTCCCCGGGATTCAAACCCTGGGCAGGTGGATTCGTAGTCAGCAATGCTAACCACTATACCACTATATCTATAATTTATAATAGAAATTCATTAATTTTTGCAGGAAGTTTTGAATGTTAAACCGTGAAGTAAATTTTTTATGCTTATGCTTGTAGAGTATAACCCTACTAAAATTATTTTTCAGTACTTTGGAATAAATACCGATGTACCGTGCCTTTAATTTAATTATAACAAGTACATTTTTATGCAAGAAGGAGGGGCAAAGGATGAGCGCCCGTAAAAATGCCCTTCCTATATAAGAAGAGGGCCAGAATCAAGGTCTCTCGGGCTCACGCTGCCATTTTTTTTTTTAATTTTCAAAAATTGTGTAGTGAAAAATAGAAGAAGTGTGTTTTTGAGAGCATGCTGGACTGTTCACAGGATAGGTGAAACACGGTAAAAAAATCAGCTGAAGAGAACAGTAACAGGAGAAACGGGAGTTCCATTGTCTTTGTCTCCTACCTAACGTCACCCCGGGAGTACTTCCCTTAAATAAAAGTATTTCAATGATCATTCAATAATTTTATTTCAAATATTTTAAAATGTTATATTGTTCAGCACTATTCATACTGTGAGAAGTCAATGAAGAATACAATCGTATAGATTGTTCGGAAGAATTGAAATAGAATATTCGGCGTCTTTCTTTTTCTCCTCTTCAATTTCCCAATTCTCTTCTTCATTTTCCTTGATTTTTTATGGAATTTACTCTATTTCCCCTTGTGAGGAGTTCATCCAATGCAAACTTGTTTTCCGTTCTTGAGAACTGATCAGATGTACATCTACAGAATGTTGTAATGGTTGGGTAAAAGTTTCAGTTTTAATAAAAATGGTAAGACGAAATGAACAAAGACCACAGAAAATAAAAACGCTTAAGCCTAACGAATCTACAATAATAATTTTAGGAAATATTTTCATAGAAATGCTGATAAATTTTAGCCATGTATTATTTTCAAAATATGGTGATTCTAGCAATATATATATATATATATATATATATATATATATATATATATATATATATACTGTATATATGATGAATAAAACCACGAAGGAAAGGAAACACAGAATGGTGCTCAAGCGCTTTCGTCTAATGACATCCTCAGGAACCCTGAAGTACATAAAAATGGTAAGACGAAATAAACAAAGACCACAGAAAATAAAAACGCTCAAGCCTAACGAATCTACAATAATAATTTTAGAAAATATTTTCATTGAAATGCTGATAAATTTTAGCCATGTATTATTTTCAAAATATGGTGATTCTAGCAATATATATATATATATATATGCACTAGAATCACAAAATAACACGTGACCTTATTAATAAGCAAACAACCACAAGGAAAAGGAAACACAAAGTCCGAGCGCTTTCGTGATATATTCACATTATCAAGGAGGAACAGAAAATAGACGGAGATTACAAAGTATTTGAGTTAAATAGACAAGCAAAAAATTCACAATTGGCACCTCAAATTAAAGGCCTTAAAGCCCTCTAAAGATTTTTTCAAATTGATAACATAATCTGTAGGCAGCTAAATAACTGAATAAAAAATATATACTGTATAGATGAAATTAGACAAAAAGAAAACCAATACAGAGAACAAAAATTATTATAATGGTTAACAACACTAATATTTAATTAAAACAGGCAATTAATAGGCAAGAATTTAATGAAAGACAAATAGATGACGTAGATAACAAATAGAAAACATAATCTGTAGGCTGATTAATTACTATACAGATGAAATTAGACAAAACACCAGTACAGAAAACCTAAAAAAATTATTATAATGGTTATTAACACTAATATTTAATTGAAATAGGAAAAATTAAAAGGCCCGAAATTAATGAAAACAAAGGGAAAGTTGCCATCGTCTTACAGATTATTACAAAATTTCAACAAACAATCTGGAAAAAATTGTTATCCCAACAGCAACCCACTTCAAATATCCAATAAACCACCCAGCAACCAAAGATTATACACGAAAGAAATATTACAATTAAAATAGACACATAAGAATGTTAACAGTTCTTACAATAATATATTTATTTAACCAGGGCAAACCATTAAGAGGCAAAAAAATTCAATTAAGAAAACAGTAGGCCCATCGCCAACTTACTGACAATGTACGAATCTAATTTGTACAACCCAGGGCTAATATTAAAGACCAAATCCGCATTATTCTTGATCACACTTGATTCCAATATATTTCTGCTAACAATAGATTTACTAAACCTTAATTTGGAAGCATTTTTCCAATCAATGGGATGATTAGAATCTCTTACGTGAATGAAAATGGCGTTAGATTCCTGGCCACTTCTTATACTGTATTGATGCTGTTTAATACGTAACTCAAGAGTCTTACAGTTTGGCCAATGTAAAATTTATTACATATTGTGCAAGGGATTTTATATACACAACCATGTTCACTTAAAGGGGAGTTCTTAATCAATGAATTCTTAATGACATCTAAATTTTTGAACGCAATATTTACGTTAAAAGTCCTCAGCATATTCGGGAGCTCGAGGAAATTTTCTCTGAATGGTAACACTAAAACATTTTTTGTGTTATAAGGAATCTTATCCTTTACTTCGTAGAAGGTTTTCTTTGCCATTTTTAAGGACTTATCTATGCAGTTCTTTGGGTATTTTAAATCAAAAGCAATTTTGTATATTATACTAATTTCATCGTCAATAAACTCAGGGCTACAAATTCGTAGGCCTCTTAGAAACAAAGTAGAAAGAGCGGATCGTTTTACATTAATGTGGTGATCAGAATAATAATGTATATAGGAACAATTATTAGTGGGTTTTCTGTAAACATTGTACTTAAACTTTTTTCCAGACCTATATATTAAAACATCTAAAAAAGGGATCGAAGAATCTTTTTCTATTTCAACTGTAAAATTGATAGAGGGAATTAAATTATTAAGTTTGGGTAGGAATTCATTGAGATTTAAAGTCACTGGCCAAAGACAGAGAACATCATCTACATATCTAAACCATGGAACATAATTTGGCAGAATCTTCCTTAATAACTTACTTTCAAAAAACTCCATATATAAATTACTCAAAATGGGGGAGAGAGGGTTTCCCATCGCCATACCAAATTTCTGTCTAAAATATTCATTATTGAACACAAATTTTGAGTCTACTATGCACAGCTTAATTAATTCTATAATTGTGGCACAGGTAAAGGCAAATTATGCTTAACCAATTCTTCCGAAAGAAAAACTAAAAAGATCCTCCACCGGGACTCTTGTAAATAAAGCGATAACATCAAAGCTTACCAATTTAAAATTGTAATTGACACTGATACTATTTAATTTTTCCACAAGGTCTACATTATTATTTATGTGTGATTGTGAAATTGTGCCAAGGAGAGGATTAAGAATGGAGACAAGCCATTTGGATACCTTATATGAAATAGATCCTATAGAACTAACAATAGGCCTTGCCGGATTATCTGGCTTATGAGTTTTAATCAGGCCATACATATAAGGTAATGACGGTGAAGTACTCAGAAACTGTTTAAGTAACATTTCATTCCCCTTCAAAAGTTGTTTAATTTTCTTGTTGAATGCACTGTTCACAGTTTCAAGGGGATTGTTCCTTAATTTCACGTAAGTGTCAGCATCATTCAACAGATCATACATTTTTTCTAGATAAACGTCTTTATTGAGGATCACTAAGGCATTTGATTTATCAGCTTTGGTTATATGTAGATTCTGATCTTTTCTTAAAGCTACATAAGAGTCGAAAAACCTCTGTGGACTATTTGGAATAGAGGGTTTAGACATAGCACTATATACTATACCTTTACAAATATTCACATCCTCTATAGGTAAATCATTATATTTTTCTAAATTACAGAAAGCCTTAGCAATTTCTACATAGTCCACCTCCTTTTTAGCTGCTCAAAAATTTATTCCATATCCAAGAGCCGTAATCATATTTTTATTTAACACTTTATCTGATAGATTTATCACAAAACCGGGGTTAGCATCCTTAGTCCAATCACTTCTTTCAATTAGAATTTGTAATTTAATATCCAGTTTCCTTTCCACTTCACTGCATTCTCTTATAAGTTTGTTATAACAATAGTCCAATAACCGTTGTTTCCATTCAGGTGGAATTGCCATATCAAAACTATATCTACTCGCCCTAGTAACTTTAAAAGTTTCTTCGACTTCAATCTTAGTAATTTCTATATGCTTCTGCATATATAGATATATACATATATATATATACTGTATATATGATGAATAAAACCACGAAGGAAAGGAAACACAGAATGGTGCTCAAGCGCTTTCGTCTAATGACATCCTCAGGAACCCTGAAGTACATAAAGGGTTACAGCCTATATATAGGTTACAAAAAAAAAAAAAACTATACATACATATATACATACATATACATATATATATATATATATATATATATATATACACATACACACATATATATATATATATATATATATATATATATATATATATATATATATACAATAAACGGAGAGAGAAAAAATAAAAAAATAAAAAATCATTAAACATTAAAGGATTGTGGGAGGAGCATACAAATTTGTAAGGAAAAACTACCGATTTTTAGCACAAGATTAGCACAAGATCAAATTAATTGTTTCCAACCAATGTTATAGAAAAAAAAAAAAATTTATACTGGAAATCTGCCCGGGTTTTAGCACTTTGCCCTTCTTTAGGTTCGATGTATATAGAAATAAATTTAAAAAAAAATACAAGTTATTTGAGTAGCATACAAGTTTACCAAAGATTTAGCGTTCTACCCTTCTTATCTAAATCTGTTTTGAAAGAATTCAAAACAACAGGATCAAGTTGAAAAAGACCTTTGCTTATGTTGAAGTTATTTGTGAGTTGGATAATGGCAGACTCAAGAATATTTCTATTAACAATGTTGCTAGAGTGAAATAAAACTGAAGCATTATTCCAATCAATACAGTGGGATAACTCTGACAAATGGATAAAAAGGGCACTGGACGACTGTCCTGTTCTAACGGAATATTGATGCTGTTTTATACGTGTGTGCAAATCTTTTCCCGTCTGACCTATGTAAAAGGAATCACATTGTTTACAACCAATTTTATAGATAATGCTTGAATTATTGGTAGGGCTATTTTTTACTATGATATTTTTCACAATATTGTTATATGAAAATACTACATTAATATCCAAAAGTTTAAGTACATTAGCAATGCCTAAAAAGCCCGGGAAAAATGGAAGTACTAAAATATTTTTTGACAAAGTATGAGTGTTATTATTCACACGATAGAAAGTTCGTTTTGCCTTGTTGAGACAAGATTCCATAAACGCAGATGAATAACACAGATCACTTCCAATACCGTTGATTTTTTCCAATTCGGCATCGATGTACATATTCCGGACTGGCGATCCTAAGAGCGCGGAGAAACATTGAAGAAAAAATGGCCTTCTTAGTCGGGGTGTCATGTCCCGAGTAAAAATGTACGTAGGACAAATTGTTTTTTTTTTTCCGATAGATACTAAACGTTTGTTCATTGTTTACAAAAGTGCCGATTGACGATATGCTTGACTTTCTCTCCCGAGAATTACATAAGTATGACCTGCCACTACCTTCACACATTGTTTTGGAACTTATTAAGCTTTGCATCAAAGACTGTAAATTCACTTTCAATAACGAGTATTATCAACAAGTTTTTGGGATGGCCATGGGCAACCCCTTGTCGCCCCTCCTCTCCAATATTTATATGGAGTTTTTCGAAATTACTTACATTCCGAGAATCCTGGGGGTTGGCATCCCTTGGTTGCGGTACGTCGACGATATTTTGTGTATCTGGCCCATGAATCGTGACCTGGATAACTTCCTCCTTCAGTTAAATGATCAAGTCCCCTCCATTAAGTTTACTTTAGAAGTGGAACAAGACAACTCAATCCCATTTTTGAATGTGCGTATACATAGGGAAAGCCCAGGTTTTAAGTTTAGTATCTATCGGAAAAAAAAAAACAATTTGTCCTACGTACATTTTTACTCGGGACATGACACCCCCACTAAGAAGGCCAATTTTTCTTCAATGTTTCTCCGCGCCCTTAGGATCGCCAGTCCGGAATACATCGATGCCGAATTGGAAAAAATCAACGGTATTGGAAGTGATCTGTGTTATCCATCTGCGTTTATGGAATCTTGTCTCAACAAGGCAAAACGAACTTTCTATCGTGTGAATAATAACACTCATACTTTGTCAAAAAATATTTTAGTACTTCCATTTTTCCCGGGCTTTTTAAGCATTGCTAATGTACTTAAACTTTTGGATATTAATGTAGTATTTTCATATAACAATATTGTGAAAAATATCATACCGTGTGACCACAAAAATTGTCCCTGTTTTTAATCGCTTATTACTCAGTCATTATTGCAGCTTCACAACTGAAATAAAAAGCTTTCGAAAAAGAATATTTAAAAGTTTTATTTAATTTTTTCGATATCCTGGATACGAAATCAGTACTTATAAAAAAATGACAGTTTTATCCACCACAATCATGGGTTATTTGTCGGACATGCAACGTGTTTTCATTGCAGAAGAGATGATCAAACATGGCTCGGTAGTTGCCACCCAACGGTCTTTCAGACGACAATACGGTCAACAAAGGACCATAGATCCTAAAACGATTCGCAGGATTTTCGCAAAATGGAAACATCACGGCTCAATCAAGAACATGCATAAAGGCAACTCTGGGCGCAGCAAAGGTGTGCGAACCGCTGAAAACATTGATTCAGTCGCAAATCAGCTTGAAACGGACAACAAGAAATCTGTGAGACGACTATCAGCTGTGACAGGAATCAAACGGGAGAGCATTCGGAAAATAATCACGTTGGATTTGAGAATGAAGTCATTCAAAATTATGTGTTTGCAACAGCTTAGCGAACAAGACTACCAGCGTCGTTTGATGTTTTGTGAACGCATTGAAACAATAATTGAACAAAACTAGATAAGATTAAGTGACATAATATTCAGTGATGAATGCCACATCTATCTCAATGGGTTCATCAACAGACAGAATTACCGGTGTTGGTCACAAAACAAGCCAAATATACACTTGGAGAAACCTCTGCATTCACCAAAAGTTACTGTCTGGTGTGGTTTGAGTAGCAGCAAGATTTATGGTCCTTACTTTTTTGAGGACCCAGAGACAAGGAGACCGCTTTCAGTAACTTCAGAAAGATATGTAGAAATGCTGAACACTGTTTTTGAACAAGAAAACTGCAGTAACAAGTGGTTTCAGCAAGACGGAGCAACAGCCCACACAACTAGGCAATCACTGGAATGTTTAACAAGATTTTTTGAACAAAGATTAATTTCTCATCGCTCGCAGTCTCCCTGGCCCGCAAGATCTCCCGATCTATCACCTTTGGACTTTTTTCTCTGGGGATTTGTCAAGGACAAAGTATTCAGGCAAGAGCCATCCTCTATCGAAGAATTAAAGCAAGCGGTGGTAGAGAGTGTACAGTCCATTGAATGCAGCGTTTTGGAAAATGTAATAAATAACTTCCTTTCCCGTTGTGTGAAATGTAAGAATGTCCAGGGACGTCACTTTGAACACATGTAGAATAAATTAAAACTTTAAAATGTTCTCTTTCGAATGCTTTTATTTCATTTGTGAAGCTGCAATAATGACTGAGTAATAAGCGATTAAAAACAGGGACAATTTTTGTGGTCACACGGTAGTAAAAAATAGCCCTACCAATAATTCAGGCATTATCTATAAAATTGGTTGTAAACAATGTGATTCCTTTTACATAGGTCAGACGGGAAAGGATTTGCACACACGTATAAAACAGCATCAATATTCCGGTTCTCGGAAATTTCGCCGCAAACATTTTTGCCGTAGGAAAATTCGCCGTAAACATTTTCGCCGTAAACATTTTCGCCGTAAGACAAATTCGCCGTAAGGACATTTCGCCGTAAAATTTTTAAAAAATAATCAATGGATGATAAAGGGTATTATATAAGCATTAAAAAGGCAAGTCTTTATTCAATGGTAAAAGTCAGTGATAAAACTTCTTAAAAATAAACTCTCTTCCTTCATCAAATTGGTTATGAGTTTCTAGATACTTGGATGCATGTTAGTAATAGAGCTTTGTATTGCATTGTGGAAGCCTTCTATACTGTTGTTCGTTCTCGGCATATTATTATGAGTTCTTTCGACAACATTCCACAATTCTATAGGAAATGTTGGCTCCATTCTTCGCCTTCGCGCGCCTCGGCCTCGTTCTCCTCCTATATAGTGAGTTTCAAAGCAAGATAAGGAATTTATTTAAGAAATTTATTTAACCAAACTATCACAACTTAACCTAACCAATCGTCAATGCCGTACAGTATAAAAAATCTTAATTGTGGTAGACTGCTCGAAGCTAGGTAGACCGCACACTTAACCAGCACCGGCTATTATAAGGGTTCAGTTAAACTTTTTTTTTAATTTTAATTTTATTTTATTTACGGCGAAATATCCTTACGGTGAATTTGTCTTACGGCGAAAATGTTTACGGCGAAAATGTTTACGGCGAATTTTCCTACGGCGAAAATGTTTACGGCGAATTTTCCGGTCACGCAATATTCCGTTAGAACAGGACAGTCGTCCAGTGCCCTTTTTATCCATTTGTCAGAGTTATCCCACTGTATTGATTGGAATAATGCTTCAGTTTTATTTCACTCTAGCAACATTGTTAATAGAAATATTCTTGAGTCTGCCATTATCCAACTCACAAATAACTTCAACATAAGCAAAGGTCTTTTTCAACTCGATCCTGTTGTTTTGAATTCCTTCAAAACAGATTTAGATAAGAAGGGTAGAACGCTAAATCTTTGGTAAACTTGTATGCTACTCAAATAACTTGAATTTTTTTAAAATTTATTTCTATATACATCGAACCTAAAGAAGGGCAAAGTGCTAAAACCCGGGCAGATTTCCAGTATAAATTTTTTTTTTTTTCTATAACATTGGTTGGAAACAATTAATTTGATCTTGTGCTAATCTTGTGCTAAAAATCGGTAGTTTTTCCTTACAAATTTGTATGCTCCTCCCACAATCCTTTAATGTTTAATAATTTTTTATTTTTATTTTTTTTCTCTCTCCGTTTATTGTATATATATATATATATGTGTGTGTGTGTGTGTGTGTATGTATGTATGTATGTTATTATATATATATATATATATATATATATATGTGTGTATATATATATGTATATGTATGTATATATGTATGTATAGTTTTTTTTTTTTCTGTAACCTATATATAGGCTGTAACCCTTTATGTACTTCAGTGTTCCTGAGGATGTCATTAGACGAAAGCGCTTGAGCACCATTCTGTGTTTCCTTTCCTTCGTGGTTTTATTCATCATAAATATTTTTCACGTGTTACTTTCGTAAGTAACATATATATATATATATATAACGTAAAGAACGACACTTGTACAGGAGATATTCCGCACAAGACGAGAGAGAGAGAACGAAACAAATGAAAAAATGAGGTAACCACCCGGGAATCGGACCCGGGATCTTCCGATTGCCGGTCAGATGCGATAACCATTACAATATGGGCCTCACTCTTCCAAATGCCGTAATTCTTCTACATACTCGCAGAAACCAATGCCCCAAGGGGGCACCTCTCGCATGCCGTAACATTATATACATTTAACTGCAAACACGCAGTATAATTAACGTAAAGAACGACGCTTGTATAGGAGATATTCCGCGCAAGACGAGAGAGAGAGAACGAAACAAATGAAAAAATGAGGTAACCACCCGGGAATCGAACCCGGTGGTTTTATTCATCATATATATATATATATATATATATATATAAAGTTGCCAATCGCCTTACAATAATGCCCTTATCCTTATTATTTGGGATTGTGAACTTCTTCGGAAAATGACGTCAGCTTCTAAGTTAGTTATCATTACGTAAGTCTTCAAGTCTTCTATATTCCAAAACTATAGGAAAGTATAGAAATAGTACTTATATACTCATACCGCAATCATTATACCATCCTTGATATACAGTGTATGAAAGCGAGAATGAAGAAGTTTATTAACAGAACAATAGTCCTTATGACAAATAGAATAATGCAAACTGAAAAATTAGAAATAGAAATAATGAAAAATAGCAATGTGGAAATTAAGTGGAGCTACAGGCAAACGTTAATTCTTTGCAGTAGACTGTATTGAGCGTGTCTTGTTTCCTCCGGGAGGCTCGAGACATTGTGTTAACAAACATTTGCGAAGCTGAGCATCTTGTGGGTAACTTATGTAGGAGTTCAAAAGAGCTGTTATAAAGTAAATTTAGAGTTCTGCCAGATCCTTTTTTTTATAATTCACTCAGAGTTGCTGGTCATATACGAGGAACGGGTTTATTACTAAAACCTCGTTTGGTTCTCCCTTAATATGTATACTAAATTTGGTGCAGATTACCCTAGCCATTTAGGCGTGTATAAATGAACATAAACATCATCAGACAGAGATCGTCATCCCCTCCTACATATACATATATATAAATATATAGGGCCTACAGTATACAGTATATATATAACTTGTAATGACCAGATGACAAGAAGTTGGAAAAAAATGATTTAGCTCGGTATAGTTTTCAAGTGCAACATCAGTGGTTCTTTAATTTTTAATTTATTTATAGCAGCTTAATTTCACAACTTGAAATCAAGTTTAAAAATTTTGAAAAGGATGAATGAGAAATAATTCACTCACAAATGAAAGAAAATCATCACAGTCCTTTTCATTCCACCGAATGATACATGTTTCAGAATCCGACTAAAAGCATTGCTGATAAAGAGAAACGTGAGTTAATCTCCAAATTGCTGTCGAAACCTTTTTTGGTAATGACGAACAACCCTTTTGGCAAGCATCGTAGCTTCAGTTTCCGGCCAGTTGGTAAATATAACGAGAATTTTTTCAATGAAACATTCTCTTCTGTTGCTAACTTGAAAGATGAGATTACTTCACTGTAAAAACTGTCAAGTGAATTTTAAATATATAAGCAAGTAAAACTTTTATTAATTATACTAGTGTTTTAGTCATACCCTGTTATATTGCCTGCGAATAGTAATGACGAGCTAGACATGCCAGACGTTTCCATTTTCAGTCACTCAGTTACTATATATTATTACTATATACACACACTCGTATTACTATATATTATTGTTAACGTAATATATTCCTACATAAAATTAAAAGTAAAGAAAAAATGTTAAAAAGCATACAGTAAACCACAAGAACAGCTAAAACTGCACCGCAAATTTTAAAAATGGTCGAGAGACTAAACAATCGGTAGTACGCCTGATTGTACGATATATACAATATAAACAAACAAAATCTTTATTCAGAAAAGAATACAACTGACAGAGTTTTTACAATATTTTTCAATACTTCTATGTACAATTTAGAATTTTAGATATCTGAATATGGAATAGTATATTCACAGTATTCTAAACTGAATATGCTGTTAGAAGCATGGAAGCTTTTTTAGGCAAAATTGATGAGATTAAGTTTATTTATTGCATAAGAAAAGTGAAATTGTCAAATAAATATAATAATGTTAAGAAAGAGTAATAATAATAATAATTAAAAATAATAATAATTAATAGTAATAATTATAATAATTAAAAATAATAATAATTAAAAATAATAATAATAACAATAATTAAAAATAATAATAATAATAATAATTAAAAATAATAATAATAATAATTAAAAATAATAATAATAATAATAATTAAAAATAATAATAATAATAATAATAATTAAAAATAATAATAATAATAAAAATAATAAAAAAAAATAATAATACTAATAATAATAAAAAACAAAAGATGAAAATTCACATATTTTTAAACAAAATTATAAATTGTATATTTAGTAGGAAATAAATGATGCTTAATAAAAACAAATTAAAAAAGGATAAATTATGAAATTAAAAGTGATTAATGAAATTTGCATATTTTAGATACTTAGTTATAAAATGAGAACTTAAGTAGTTACTATGGTAAAAATGGCAGTAGTGAACATACATCAGTAGGAGCTAATGAAGTACAGGGCGTTCATAAAAGATCTGAACGATTTGATTCGTTAATATTTTTCATACTAACTAAGATATAAAACAAGAAGCATGTGTAAGCGATAGAACAATAAATATAGTTGTTTTTATGGAAGACCAAGGTTGTCAACATTCACGAACTACAAATCAGGATCAGGGCTGCAATAGCGATGGTCGATGCTTGAGCGCACATGGCGAGAAATTGAATATCGATTGGATGTTGTGCGGGTGACCAATGGAACACATGTTGAAGTTTATTAAACATGTATGTAAAATGTCTAGCTGTGCGGAGTCACATGGATAAACTTGTATCTTTGTATATTATTGGGTCATCACATTAATAACAATTGAAATCGTTCAGATCTTTTATGAACACCCTGTACTTCTTTAGTGATTTGCGAAATACGTTTAGAGATGAAGCCTGCCTGATATTTATGGGAATGGCATTCCATACATCTACTACTTTGAAGGAGACTGCATTTCCTGCAGTTTCCATTTTATAGTTTGGTTTGTGTATAAAATTACTGGTCAGTCTAGTCTTATAATAATGATGTATTTGATAGGAGGTGATTGCTCTGTGAATTGGTGATGTATGATATGTCGATTTTTATTGACAACTTTGAATGTATTGACACCAACACTGAGTTTGTAAAAGTCATTTAATTTTAAAATATTTAGCTCTTTAAACATTCGGGAAGTGGGACTTTGCCCTTTTTTTATGCATGAAGGAAGAGCCAAGGGCGAATGCCCGCAAAAATGCCCCACTCCCTATAGAGGAAGAAGAGAGCCAAAATCACGGTTCAAAGTTTTTGAGATGACTGGACACTCTGTGTTTAAAAGATTGGCCGTCATAGGCAGGGGGAAAGATGGATTGAGGAAGATTGTTTCAGAGTTGATCGGCTGAGTAGAAGAAAGACTGAAAATACCGATTAACCCTTGCGTTAGAGAGATGGACAGAAAATGAGTGAGACTGTGTAGAAAGTCTGGTACCGCGTGATCTCCTTAATGGAGGAGGCATGTAATTAGAGGGTGCAGAAGAGCAGTATCCGTTATAATAGCGATAGTAAAGAGAACGTGAGACAACAGTGGGATGAAGAGAAAGGGATTGAAGACAGTCAGTAAGAGGAGGGGAAATGATGAGACAAAAAGCCTTTGATTCCACACGGTCAAGTTGGGCTGTGGGTTGAGCCACCCAACCATGAGAAGCGTAGTCCATACAGGGGAGGACAAGACCGCATGTAGAGAGAAAGCAATTGAGATGGGAGTGAAGAAACTGCGGAGCCGGTATAACACACCTAACCTCTTAGAAGCTGTTTTAGAGAGAGTATATGTGATCTTTCCAGGAAAGATCACGAGGAAAGGAAACGTCAAGAATGTTAAGAGAAGAGGAAGGATTGAGTTGTGTATTGTGGAAGGTAAAGGGATAGTCAATGTGGAAGATTGTGACAAGTAGACAGATGAAGGAACTGAGTTTTTGAAGCAGTAAAAGCCACAAGGTTTTCTCCGCCCTAATCAGAGATAATAGAAAGATCAGAGATCAGGTGCATCATAGCCATCTCACGCGAAGCATTGAGTGTCTCTTAAGAGGGACGCTTTGTGAAGCGGATGGAGAAGTGAAGAGTGAAATCATGGCATTGGAGTGGAGAAGACAGGAAGTGCGAATTAATAGATCATTGATAAATAAGAGGAAAAGAGTGGGTGACAGAACAAAACCCTGAGGAACACCACTGTTAATAGCTTTAGGAGAAGAACTGTGGGCATCTACAACCGTGACCATAGGTGAGCCAGAAAAGAAATCAGAGATGAAAGCTCAGACAGAAGGATAGAAATTTAAGGAGGGCAGTTTGGAAATTAAGGATATGTGCCAGACTCAATGAAAAGCGTTTGATATGTCTTGAGCAATAACAAAGGTTTCATTATTCAAGAGAGTGTGCAGACATTTTTTATGATTGATTGCCAAAGGATGTTTTATATATTGCTTTGAATTACCTCATGTTGTAAATAGGTAATACAGGGTAAGGAGTGCGTTTTGAGGATGAGTCTTTTTCAGTTTAAACAATATGAACAGAAATCTTGATATTTTGGATTTGATGTTTTGCATGACTTTTGAAATTTAGATTTTCGTCTAAATTAATGGCAAGCACTTTAACCTCATTCACCCTTGCAAGAGTAAGATTCCCAATTTTAATTTGATAGTTTCTATTCGTATGTCTTGTGGTAATAATTATATAAGATGAATTTGTTAGGGTCAATAAAAGTTTGTTAATACACATCCATAAGTTTTATTTATCAGAAAATCGAAATTATGATGGGAAGAAGTAAATGTGGTATCATTTGCATAGTGTACGCAATTTAATATGGTTGAGAGTTGAAAATCGTTGACGTGAATTAGAATTAGTAATAGCCCCAAGATTTTTTTTTTTTTAATTGTGGTTGTTTAACCTCCTTCGCAACATCTAAGGTCATATGACGGAGGGGACCTACAGTGTTACGTGGGATCCGAACCACGGGTCGCTACATAATCTGGACGCAGAGGACGGTCTCCCATCCAACTACTACCCAGACCCAATGTCGCTTAAACTTCGCTGATCTCCGGAATGCGGTGTTACGACATTGGCCACGACGTAGCCCAACCCCCAAGAATAGATCCTTTGGGACCCCACTAGTTAGCTTCGCCTTGTCGGATAAATTACCTCTTAATCTGACGTACTGCTGACGATTTGACAGATACGATTTGAACCAATCGACGATATTTCCTCTTATTCCATATATGTGAACTTTATTCAATAAGATTTCATGCGAAAGTGCATCAAATGCTTTTGACAAGTCAAAAAAGACCAAGACAGTTTTTTTTTTGTTGTTGTTTAGGTTCTGATACACTTTTCTACCACTCGCGCATCAAGCACTGCAAGGCAGCCGCCGCCGTCATCAAGCGGGCATTTGCGCTCGACACCCCGCTCATCGTACACTGGGACGGGAAGCTGGTGGCCGACGTGACGGGAGGCGCGGACAACGTCGAACGGCTGCCCGTCCTTGTCTCCGGCGAAGGAGTCGCCAAGCTCCTCGCTGTCCCAAAGCTCGCCATCGGCACTGGTCAAGCAATGGCGGACGCTGTCGTCGAGGCGCTGAAGGACCGGCATCGCAAACCGCGTCGCCGGCCTGAGCTTCGATACAACGGCGTCCAACACCGGCGCGTGCGATGGGCGCCTGCGTGCTCATCGAATAGAAGCTGGGCAAGGATGTGCTCAACCTTGCCTGCCGCCACCATATGCTCGAACTCGTAGCCGCCAAGGCGTTCGGGGAGTGTTTCCGCGCCTCCTCCGGTCCCAACGTCCAGCTGTTCAAGCTATTCAAGGAACGGTGGTATTCCATCAACACCGAGCGCCAAATGGTCATCGACGACGAGGAGGCCACGGCGGCCCTCATGGACGAGCGCGACGACCTCATCGCCCGCTACCATTTTCACCTCTCTCAACAGCAGCCGCGCGATGACTACCACGAGCTCTTGGAGCTGTCCATTATCGTCCTCGGCGGCGTGCCTACGCGCGGCATCCGGTTCATGCGCCCAGGAGTCCTCCACCGCGCGCGCTGGATGGCGAAGGCCATTTATTGCCTCAAGATGTTCCTGTTGGTCTTCACCGCGCGGGAGCGGACCGGTCTCAGGCGATTCATCAACATCGCTCTTGCCCTCTACGTCCCGGCCTGGTTCGCTTCACCGAACCCCGCCGCCGCCCTGGCGAACGACCTTGCCCTCCTCCAGGACTTCGTCGGCTACGAGGACAAGGCGCTCGCCAAGGTTCTGGCCAACGGCTTCGCACGCCGGCACCTGTGGTATCTTAGCGAGCCACTCGTGTCGCTCGCCTTCTTCGACGACAACACATCTGCGGAGACAAAGAGGATGATGGTGAAGGCGCTCGAGGAGCAGGAGGGCTTGGACAGCCCCCGAAGCGCGTCGTCGTCGAGCCGAAGCCGGCTGCGGTGAACGGCAAGACCCTCGCGGATTTCGTCACCCAGTCATCGAGGCTCTTGTTCCACGTGCTAGCCATCGACGGCGCCTTCCTGTCCTCCGACCCAGCGGAGTGGCCCAATGACTCAAGGTATGCCGCCGCCGCGCGGAGGGTGGCGAGTCTCCGCATCACTAACGACTTCGCCGAGCGCGGCGTCGCTATGATGCAGGACTACAACCTGGCACTGACAAAGGACGAGGACCAGCGTCAGTTCCTCCTCCAGGTCGTCGAGGCGCATCGCCAGCGCTACCCTGACGCCCACAAGTTCACCGTGATTTCTGCAAACTAGGCAACAATGAGTGGGAGATGGGCGCCAATGAGACCCCTCCTATTGAGGGGCTAATACTCGAGTAGAGGGGGACCTAGTATACAATTCAACTACAAAGTACTGACATGCCGAAGATATCAGTTCTATTCAACGGCATTCCGCAACGACAATTTTCAAAATACGTACAATACTCTCCTATGATTCACCCGGGTGAGAATACAAAAGAAAGTATCCGGGGGAAGTAGTAAAAATTATGTGATCGCTCTCAAACTTTACAGGATTAGTTTTTATAGCTATTCGCACAATATCCGAGGGTGCATTCATAAAAATCGCAAAATTTAAAATTTAAGCCCAAATAAGAACAACTCTAATATATATATATATATATATATATATAGAGAGAGAGAGAGAGAGAGAGAGAGAGAGAGAGAGAATTAGCTAAACTATCCAAGGTTATGGCGACGGACGCTGCGGTTTTATTTCCCTTATACTTTCCTTACTAAAGGCACTTTAAATTACGTAGGACTCCCGCCCCCTAAACAACTATGACAGTTGTTGCCCCAGTTACAAATTTAGAAAATTCTTATAAACTAGAAAAAGATCTTCATTGATTAGTTGCTTGGGCTAATAAATGGCAGATAAAATTCAATGTTTAAAAATGCAGTCATCCATTTTGGTGGAAATAATGAAAACTTTAGTTATGAGATGCAAAGAAACTGGATAGAGGATGTTAGACAGAAAAAAAGATCGTGGCATTATGGTTAGTACTGATCTAAAAAATTTTAAACAGTGCTTAGAGGCTAGAAATAAGGCAAATATAATGCTAGGTATTATTAAAGGAATGTTAGTTACATGGCCGTAACTACCTATGAGGTCACCGAGGTCCGGACCTCGGTAATTATTTCCTAAAAAAAAAAAGACTGAACCGTGAAATATTGCTGCAGCTTTAATAAAAGTATTTTTGCTAACAGGTCCCTTTGTACAGTATTTAATTATAGACAAGGGTTTTGTGTTTAGTGTATAGCTTGGGTTGTGTTTGTAGATGTCATTTTGGTCTGAATTTTGCTCGTCCCGCCGCGCTCGAAAAAAATCTGGACCTCACTAATTTCTAAACCCTAGTTACGGCCCTGGTTAGTTACAAGAGTAAGGAAGTCATCTGTAAATTATATGATTATTATGTTAGGCCTTCCTTAGAATACTACTTATTTTATTATGGTAATTATATTAAATTTGCAGTATATATCATCTAGTTTGTCCAAAAATCTTTGAAAAGAAGGTAGATCTGATTAAGCTAACCTGAAACAACTGTAAATTTGTCACCTTGCAGTTAACTGAGGAAAAAGTTTGAAATGTGGGTGAGTTTGTGTTAGAAAATTATAGCCACTGTATTGTTTTACTTTTTGTACCAGTCATAATTGACTTATTATACTATTTATAAAATATCTTCTGATCTTCCCCTTCAATAGAACCAGTTAAATTTATTGGAATTCGGTTTCTAATTAGCTTCTGTCCCCACAAAAAAATGTCCTATTTTGCATTACTCTCTCTGTTTTATGATGTAATACATGGTCTTGACTTGACCCCCCGTGTTATTTCCTTATAAAAAGGGCCAGCCTATATGAGACATGTGGAATAGCCCCTAATTAATGTTCTATCATTACAGCTTTTTACTACCAAAAAATACAAAACAATTCTTTAATAATAACATTTTTTCATTACTTAGGCACTATCTGAAATTAATAGGGCTATATTGTTTTAAGTATGCAATTAATGGCAACAGTGTTATGTTTGAAATTGATACAGCTATATTGGTGTCAGAAATCTTTTACAGTAAATACATTAGCTATGAGATACATGGAGAAAGGTTTTATCAATTTCAATTGCTTTATCCCCAACGTTTATGCAATGCTTGAACCTTCTACATTCATTTTCAGGTTCCTATACCATAAGTTTCCATTTATTTCCACAAAATGTTTGATTTTTAAAAACAGTGATGCCTTGCAGGTACTTCCCAGTCTGGGAAACCATCCTAAACTATGAAATTTTTTGCAAGTAAACCCAGAATGGAAAGTTTAAGTTAGAGAAGTTCTACATTGGTAGGTTTTTATTCTACAGTATAGCAATAAAATTGAGAAGCTTTGTAGTACAGAAGAGTTTTGGACAGTCTTCAGCAAAATGAATGACTGCACAATTTTTTTTGAACATTGCTGTTTAAAATATAACATAAATTAACTTCACATGCTATAATTAAGTTCTAAAATTATTTATGTGCATTTGTATAAACCCAATATCTCTTTTCATGGGTCATCCGTGAACATCACAGAACTCTCATGTTCACTTATTACCTAAGAAGGACTCAATTTTACCTTCTGTGGTATGAAATAATCATTCTACTATATTCTTACACGTAACAGGCAAATCTTACACAACGTACCGTTGAAATAAGACTTTGCTACCACCTGCTGAAATGAATCTTGCACGTACTTAACTGCTGGAAACACGGGAGAGAATTTAGCTGATCATACCCCGTTTACATTCTAACTCTCAGCTAATGAGAAATTTCACAGGATATGTTTAATCTATATAGTTAACTGGGGGAAAATAACAGAGGCTAGTTGGTGCAAAAAGAACAGTCCCCTTCCACCCCCCTAAAAATAGATACTATCTGCGAAATGAGGCTTGCTTGTATTAGAAAGTAACCAATTTTTCTTTCCGCATGACTAAATCATGTCATTAGAGGACAGTGAAAAAATGTATTGGCTTATGTAGAAATGGTAACTGTTTTAATGTACCAGTATTTCAGGTACAGTGAAAGCTTTATTATCCGGCACCTGTCAGATAAGCAAAAATTCAGGTTACAAAGGGCCCTCTGCCATATGATATAGATAATTATGAATACAAAAGTATTTTTATCATCCTGAATCTTACGTATGTATTAAATAGTTTAAAATAGGTATACAGTATTATACAGTAATGTTATCATTAAAATACAATTATATTATTGTACGAATAACCTACCATAACTAGTGTCCACTACACCTACTTATCTCTTGTAGCACAGTTATATCAACTCCAAATTTATTCTCGTACCTGCAAAATACAGATATCTTTTATCATGTTCTACCTATTTACTATTGGCATTCAATCTCTTCAGCAATGACCTTTAACAAATATAGCAATAATGATAACAGGTAAGTAAATAGTAGTAAGAAAAAAGATTATCAGTCTTATTTAAGTCAATATTTTAAATTTTTTATCAAAGGAAGAGAGATTAGTGAAGCATCAAATTAACCTTTTAACGACCGAAGAATTTGTAGGGTTAAGTTATGAGTGCGTGTATGGGAAACGGTACATATTCGACCCAGTGGTCCAAAAGAAGTTAAGTTAATGAATGCAAAAGTAAACTATATTAACAGAAGGTAAAACTGTGACTTCAAATGGATTCAATTAGATTATGAACAAGCAATTATTAATGTTAGATAGCTAATTAGTTGGGCCTATTTATAGTAGCTACTTATCATTAGCTCATCACTTACAACATTCATTAATCAGTTTGATACTGTTTCCATACGTGTAACCAAGATCTTGAGATACAGCTGGAGAGATGAAAAATTAGCGTTTACCTATCTGAATTAAAGAGACTGGACGAAGAGTATGAAGAAGATATCTGCCTTTGTGACGGGTAATTTAATATAAATATATAATGTTATAATGTTTCAGACCAACAAAGACCCGAGGATCCACTCATGGCTGGTCTACCTAACTGTGTTCGTAATTGTGTATTGTGCATGTCCTCTGTGGTGGCGGAGGGGACCTACAATTTTACGTGGGTTCCGAACCACAAAGCCTTAATTTTACTACCTTAAACTATACCCAATCTATCAGCATATGCGTCTAATCGACTTTTAAACATGTTTATAGACGTCCTACTAATTACTTCTACCGGCAAACTATTCCAGCTATTTACTATTCTATGCATAAAAAAGTTTTTGGCAACTCCTGTCTCGAACCTTCTACTTGTCAACTTACACCCGTTATTTCTAGTCCTATTATATTGAGATATTTCGAAAAAGCTATCTCTATCTACGTTATCGAACCCATTCATAATTTTGAGAACCTGGATTAGATCACCCCTTAGCCTCCTAGTCTCGAGTGTAGTCAATTTTAATTCCTTAAGCCTATCCTCGTACGACTTTGACCAAAGCGACGGAATCATCTTAGTTGCTCGTCTTTGAACTCTTTCAAGTTTGTCTATATCTTTGCGCATATGCGGATTCCAAAATTGGATCGCGTACTCTAAATGGGGTCTAACTAATGATTTATAAAGAGGAAGTATAATATCGCGCGATTTGTACTCAAAATTCCGAGCTGTAAAACCTAACACTGTTCGCTTTATTGACCGCTGCTGTACTTTGTTACGCTACTTTTAAATGACCAGTGACTATAACTCCTAAATCTTTTTCCTGCTCTACGCTTGTTAACTCCTTCCCTGACATACTATACGCAAAATTACCGTTACGCGAACCTATATGTAAAAT
Organism: Bathynomus jamesi; assembly: GCA_023014485.1. Lineage (NCBI taxonomy): Eukaryota > Metazoa > Arthropoda > Malacostraca > Isopoda > Cirolanidae > Bathynomus > Bathynomus jamesi. The sequence goes on along the minus strand of JAJOZX010003945.1, from coordinate 110,194 downwards.
TTTGCACTTATCGACGTTAAATCTCATTTGCCATGTGACTGACCAATCAACGATTTTATTCAGATCTTCCTGGATTTTACCTCTATCTTCGTCATTAATCACCCTACCACCCAGCTTCGTGTCATCTGCAAACTTTGAAAGTGTACTGACTAGGCCGACATCTAAATCGTTAATATATATAAGAAAAAGCAAGGGGCCCAATACAGAACCCTGAGGAACGCCACTCGCTACATTAGCCCAACACGACTCCGCTCCATCAACGACCACCCTGTTTCCTACCTCGCAACCACTCTTCTATCCAATTTATTACTACACCCCTGATTCCATGAGCCTTGGTTTTTTCAATGAGTCTTTTGTGTGGTACGGTGTCAAACACTTTTTGAAAATCTAAATACACTACATCAACTGCCCGATGACTATCGTAAAGTCAACCACGCTTTGAAAAAATTCTAAAAGATTAGTTAAGCAAGATTTGTTTCGTCTAAAACCGTGCTGCGTATTTCTAACTAAGTTATGCAATTCTAAGTGTTCGACTATATGATCCCTAATTATTGATTCCAGTAGCTTACCTACAACAGACGTTAAACTGATTGGCATGTAATTTCCCGCCGCACCTTTATCGCCTTTCTTAAAGATAGGTGTTACGTTTGCTAACTTGAAATTATCTGGTACGCACCCCTCAGAAATAGACGCATTAAAAATCTTTGTTAGCGGCACAACAATGCTATCTTTTAATTCTTTTAGTTGTATGGGATATATGGAATCCGGCCCACGTGATTTACTCATTTTCATTTTATCAATATAGCGCATTACCTCCCCTTCACCAACCACAACATTATCGAAAATATTACCATTATCAAAAGGTATTTTGTCTATGACCGTAGGGATATTCGTTACATCTTCTATAGTAAAAACTGACGTAAAAAATTCGTTTAGCAAGGTAGCCATTTCCTTGTTTTCAGAAACTCGATCTCCGTTAACATTTTTCAACGGCCCCAGGACACTTTTTACTGGATTTCTATTGTTGACGTATTGAAAGAATCGCTTGGGGTTTTCTTTACCGTCACGAGCTATGGAGATTTCAAATTCGCGCTTGGACTTTTTTATTACACTTTTCGCTTCACGCCTTAGAGATATGTAGTTGTTTCGTAACTCAAAATTGCCTTTATCGCACTTATGTAACCTATAAGCCCTATCTCTACTCTTTATAATGTCTCCTACTCTAGAAGTAAACCATAAGGGCTTGTTGTTTACTTTCGCACGATTAATTTTGTACTGTACACATTCCTCATTTGGTACTCCGTAAGTATGCGCTCTACCTCAAAAACCGTGATCTACGCAACAAAATTTTACGAGAAAAGATTCTACATTTTTAGTCGTGATTTTTTTTTAGTATATTATATTTATGTTTTTGAAATTATGAAATTGTGAAATTACATATTACAATAATTAAATGCATAATTGATGCATAATTTCAGCTTATCAATTTAAGAGAAAATGTAACTAGCGATATATAGAACAAATGTCATTTAAAAAATCGCAGAACAAATCTTGCGAGTTTTTTCTCATTAATCTCCAGACCTAACCTAAACTAACCTAACCTAACCTAACCACCTGTACCTTTTCAATAACCATTTGCCTACCTGTTAATCCTTTAATTCGCTGTGATACGGTTATTATCATGGGTAGATCGCATACTTAAGTCAAAAAAGTCCGGTAGAGCGCATACTTTAGGAGCACCCCTCATTTATAGTTCTAAATACTGTTTCAAACGATTCCCACATTAGTTTTGCGTTGGAGATCCCCATTACGTTTTCCCAATTGACGTATGACAATTCATTTCGAAATTTACAAAAGTCTGCGTGCTGGAAGTTTGGAATTTTAGTCAAGTTAGCTGGTTTCGAGTGACTTACTGAGAGGACAAACTCTACCATATTGTGATCGCTATTGCTTAACGGTTCTATTACTTGAAGATCAGTAATTAGCCTATCATCCGTAGTTATTACTAAATCTAAAATACTGTCCAACCTCGTAGGTTCCCAACCTTTTGAATAAGAAAGCTATCCTCGAGAAAATTAACTAAACGATTACCTTCCACGTCTCCCTGCATTGTATAGTAATTCACGTTGGCGCAATTAAAGTCACCCATAACTAAAGCCTGCTTACTACCTATTATACTCTTTAGTTCACGATATAACGCTTCGTCTGTATCAGCTGTTTGATTAGGGGGCCTGTATATAACCGCAACAAGAAGTCTGAAATCGTTCAATTTAAGTTCTACTATAGTCGAATCTATCGGTTCTGGAATTGTGTGCTTTACTTCTATAACGTTCGAATATTATCTTTGATATACAACATAACACCGCCTCCTCGTCTACCTATTCTGTTTTTAACAAAAAGTCTATAACCTCTAATTTGATACTCCCCTACAAAGTCACGTGTTTCAGTGCTAACCCACGATTCATTTATCGCAATTAAATCATAGTCTTTACAAGCAATTAAAGAAAAAAATTCGTTTATTTTATTTCGTAGGCTACGAGCATTTAAGGATAGAACCTTCAAATTGTTTGTAATTGCGACACCTTCGCGAGTGCAGGGGAAATTTGTGGAAATTACGCTGGGACCGTTCGAGTTACGGCAGCCTGAAAAGAAGAGACAGTATTATGAAATAGTCTTCCTAAACGCGCAGCTCCAACGTCATTAAGATGAAGTCCATCTCCGAGGAACAAGTCCCTCCTGCCGCACAAACTGTTCCAAAAATTCGCAAAATGCACTCCTTCCTGTTGGCAGAGATTTTAGGTTATTGTTAATATAGGTCGCCTTGCTGTAGAAATCGTTACGTTGGATAATTCGAGGAAGTATACCTGTTAAAACAATCTTACTAGTTTTTTCCTTTAATCGCTCTAATAAGTCCCTGTACCTAGCCGGCAGTTCTTCCGATCTAAAATTTAAAACGTTATTAGTACCGACATGAATAACATACGTTGTGTCGTCGGAGGTACCGTCTGTAAAATGGTCAACACTATTAGTTATATCCTCCACCCTTGCACCAGGGTAGCAGTAACGGCGCCTACGACGAGGAAAAATATATAGGGGCATGTACACCTATCATCAAAAATGTATTAAACTAAAAGCTAACAGAGTCAATGAAGTTGCTGCCACTGTCGACATTGTCATATCTTTCAAGTGTTTTAATTAAACACTCGTCGGTAGTTCGAAATGCATTTAAGCTTAATAGAGGATTCTTATACATAAAAGTGTTTGGTATTTTGTCACTGTTGAAGATTTAGATGGTCAGTTCCTAAGAAATGCTAAACTTTGTTATTATATGTAGGTTTTAAAAGCCCAGCATAAAGCTAAATAAAAAATAATTTGGACCATGAAAGTTCAAGTTAACCACAGAATTTTTATACCTAGCTAATGTAGAGATGCAGTGAATTTCAAATCCTTTCAACCCAGAGGAAAATTTATCCAGAAACACTTACTTTATTTACTCTTCCAGCAGTACATTATTCTAATAATCGCGAATCAATCATTAGTTAATGAAATTTTATTGTACTTCAAGCTCCAAGGCCTACTAATAATTTAAAATAATATAATGGCTGAATCTGTAACTATACATATAATTGATCAGTTTAGTGAACGCTAGCCTAGATTATGAGAAAGTTAATATATATATATATATATATATATATATATATATATATATATATATATGATCACCTGAAGATCAGGGCCCCAGCCTTTTCTAGTTAGCCTTATAAGGTTAACTAACGAAAATACACGACCTAACCAATCGTTAGGTCAATTCTACGCCCTTGACGATTGGTTAGGTTAGGTCGTGATATTTTCGTTAGTTAGCCTTATGAAGCTAATCAAAGAAGGCTGGGGGCCCTGATCTTCAGGTGATCCTCCCTCTCTCTCTCATATATATATATATATATATATATATATATATATATTATATATAAATAAATAAATGATATAGTGTGTGTGGTGTGTACTTTTCTCTTTCAATGAACCTTCACGTCATAGGTTTAATAAATAAAATGCTGGGTCTTTTCCGTTTGACTGCCGCCATTGAAACATAAGAGGTGAGTGCCCCCAGCCTTCTTTACTTAGCCTTATAAGGCTAACTAACGAAAATATCACGACCTAACCTAACCAATCGTTAGGTCAACTGTACGACCTTGACGATTGGTTAGGTTAGGTCGTGATATTTTTGTTAGTTAGCCTTATAAAGCTAACTAAAGAAGGATGGAGTTTAATTATGTTTCAATGGCGGCACTCAAACGGAAAAGATCCAAAATGCTTACAACTTTCTGTAGGCAACTGTATAAAGTCTTGTTGAATACAGTAGCACCCTTATATCATTCGTTCAAAAAATAGTACGGTGGTTACCATCACCTATCATATACACGTAGTTTTTCTTAAATAATCTTAATATAGAAATCCTTAACCGACCTATAAGCACTTTTAAGTAGAGTGAATCATATATACTGCATGAGTTTTGCAGAGAATCGAAAGCTTGAGACACTAATTAGTTTAACCTGCCAAATATCTTACTGTAAATTTGAAATTTTTGTGCATCAGTAAAATTCACTAAATTTTTTCTTATACATAGATTTTTAAAACCATCACTGGAGGAATTTATATTTTGCAGTATGTAAACTTAAATTTTATATTCTGCCACAAAATCATTAATAAATTAATTACAAGGAAGTTCGTTAACATATAAATAATTTCAGTAGCAACTATCTACTATTGAGAACTTTATAAAGAATGTTTAGGCTGCTTTCTGAAGGCGCTTAGGTGCATGTGACTGGGGGTAGGATAGACTAAGTCTGCCCTTTAAATCATTAAGCCTACTTGTTGGCCTACTGGCTGTTGCTCAATTCTGAAATGTTAGTTTTGCCTGGTGACCGGCCTACCTAGTGGGACTGTGGTAGGCTTGGTTACGCCAACCCTTTAAAGTATTAAAGCTACTTGTTAGCATACCAGTTATACTACTTGAGGACTTTTCACGTTGAAATAAAGCCAGTTCAGTAATAAATTTACATAAAAATTCATGAGATTATAAATAATAAAACCAAACAACTTTGAAAGAGGAGCACGAACTCGGGAACTCAGGAACTCCTACAATTATATACATACATATATATATACAGTGCTGGGCAGCGCAAACGAAAATTCACTTGCGCAAGCGCAAATGCGCAAACCCAAACCCATACCTTGCGCAAGCGCAAATGCGCAAACTTCTCGAAACTTGCGCTTGCGCAAACGCAAAGTTGAAAATTAAATTCATTTTGAACATTTTCAATAAATGTATTTTAAAACATAAGTTACAAAAAAGATTAGGTATGATTGTAAGGAAAGTCTTTATCTTATCTTTACAATGAATTTTTATTTTTATATCATATAAATATTTGATATATTTAATAAATTATTTAAATTATTCTATTATTAGTGAATAAAATTAAGATTTATAATTATTATTTATTTACCTGTGCAAAAGGTCCTGGGCCTTGCTATTGTTGAAGGCGGCAGATCCAGCAAAGGAGGACTCTATGCTGGCCTGGCGCATTCTCTTGGAGCCAGAGTCCTTGGTGTCGCCAGAGAGGGACCGGCCGCGCTTGGACCCACCAGTGATGGCAGCGAGGTCTTTGCTCTGGTTGGGGTGAACCTTGAAAAAAAATTATAAATTATATTGTAATGACAGTGATATACAACAGAAGTGTTTGAATTGAGACAAAGTATAATTTATTATTTAATATTTAATTATATTTTAATAAACAATAATTTCTAACTATTATAAATTTATAAATAAACTTAAACTCACATGCTGGTAGTGGCCCTTGAGGGTGTACATGCTGATGGTGTTGAAGCTGACCTTGGCCTTGCACCTCTTACAGATGATGCTGCCCCTGTAGACCACCCTGCCCCTCTCAACCACCCTCTTCTTGCTGGTCAAAGGTCCAAAGAAGGTGTCCAGGTGGGGCCAGGGGTTGTTGAGGTCCTCTTCCTCCTGGTGAGGCTCTGAGCCATGGCTGGTCACGCTGCCGGCCGGGCTGGGGGCAGAGGTGGGGCTGGACAGAGACTGGTGTCTGAGGCTGTCCATGGTTCACTAGTTATATACAGTAGTTATGACTTATGAAGTTTCTAGAAGTTACTAGAGTAGATAGTAGTTTGAACTCTGAAATAAAATTAAAATCAACTAATCAAACAAACGTGTTTCACTAGCGTTGTTGGTATACTGAGTGCTCACTGCTGTCTGGCGGCGCCACCTGTCTGGCAGTCACGTGTTTATGAGCTAAATCCACTATTTTTAATATTTTTTTTTTTTCACGTTTGCGCACAAGTTTGCGTTTGCGCAAGTACTTGCGCAAACGCAAATGCGCAAGTTTGCGCAAGAATTGGCGCAAACGCAAATGCGCAACCGAAATCACACTTGCGCAATTGCGCAATTGCGCAATTTGCGTTTTGCGCAAGTGTTTGCGCAAGTGCCCAGCACTGTATATATATATATATATACATATGAGAGAGAGAGAGAGACTTGTGGTTTAGCTTTGTGTAAATAACTGTACATTTTTACGAATACATAAATTAATAAATGAATGAAAGACACTTGGGAGATCTTAGCCTACATGGAGTAAACGAATGAATACACAAAAATAAAGAATTGTATTCTCCTTTTTTCGAGATAACGTAAATACGTGTACACAAATAGACTGCGTCACAATTTCAAAATCATGATACATACAATCTTAAAGTTACAAAAATACAAATGAGTTACATTATGCGAAATATTTATATGCGGCTCTGATCCGAATACAATTATTTATTTTATTTAGTATGGGAATAAGTTTTCCAGACAGAGCAAAGTAAAATAATCAAATCTTTTGAAAGCTGAGGTCACGGATATCAAGGACTATGGCGCCGTGATGGCTCTCTCATAACATCGCTGGAGCCGTGGTATCAACTTTGGTGCGCGAGGCTTAATCAGCCGATATAATATGGAGAGAGAGAGAGAGAGAGAGAGAGACTTGTGTTTTAGCTTTGTGTAAATAACGATACATTTTTACGAATACATAAATTAATAAATGAATGAAAGACACTTGGGAGATCTTAGCCTACATGAAATAAACGAATGAATGCACAAATATAAAGAATTGTATTCTCCTCTTTTCGAGATAACCTAAATACGTGTACACAAATAGACTACGTCACAATTTCAAAATATTTTTAATCACATTGCGTCTAGGAGCAACCGCTTTGCCAGAAAACCTTCGCGCGTTTATTGCCTACAAATAGCATACAGTTAGGGCCGGCGCTAGGCTATATGCTGCCCTAGGCGAACCATGTACAGTAATTTGTTCCCCCTCCACTGTACAACAATAACGTGAAAATTACAACATATCATTTTATCAATATAAACAAACAAAATAAATATATCATGAACAAAATAGTGTTATTTATATAAATAAACATCCAGATTACAAACTAAAATTTAACTTTTCTCGATTTCTGCTTTGCGAAACCAGAAATTAGTTTCTTGCAGTCAATTCTTTGTGCGATGTCGTGTTCTATCGATAGCATAGACAGCCCAATGAGTCTTTTTTGCGCTATTGAAGAAGAATGTATGATATGTTTTAATTAGTTTCAGTTTGGAAAAACTGCGTTTCCACTGGCTACGGAAACTGGTAGGGTTAAGAGTATTCGGAGTGCAATGCATACGTTAGGGACACTCTCTGTAAGAGTATTTTTGCAAATATAATGAATGACATCTTTGGGTGATGAATTATTTGGCACACGTCGTGCAATTGCTTGCAATTCATCACCCAAATCTGTAGCATCGATGTCTTTTGAGCAGGGGCGTACCTAAAGTATTTGGCACCCGGGGTGGATCCTTCCTTTGGCACCCCCCATAAACAATTTTAAAATTTAAACACACAGAAAAATATATTATGTTTGCAAGTAGATTTTTAAACAGTACAGTACTGTCATAAGCAAATTGGAAATAAGAAAAATGCAGGACATTAAAAATTCAGTGAACAGGTAATACTGCATTTTATTTTATACAAAGAACACAGGAAATCCAGTCTCAACGCTCAGCCTATTCTTCAAAGGTAAATAGAGAGGATTCACAGTCTCTGCTTTCGAGCCTTAATTTCTGCAAATTGATCAATGACCTCATTAAAATTCACTTCTTTGCATATTCATGTTCAATTGAAAGTAAAGCTAGATTTGTCAATCTTGTCTGGCTCATGGTCGAGCGAAAGAAATTTTTTATCAATTTCAATTTGGAAAAACTTCTTTCACATGAAGCAATAGACACACAGACAGTCAAAAAGAATCTCAAACACAGTGACAAGCTTGGCAAATATTCACAAAAATCCCATTTCACAATAAACTCCAGAAACTATAACATCACGACGATGCATTTATAAACACTTAAACATCACTATGATACCACATTGTCAAAAATTACTGGACACTGGTATGAGTACCATGATATTGTTATAAACACCAGCACTTTATGCTTTATCATCATTATTTAATGAAACATACCTCAAGTATGTGGAGTCACAGTGTCAAGTGAACAAGACTTGGAATGTCAGTTGCAGCCAGCTGGCTATGCTCAACAAACTGATGACTAAAACGTCAACAAACGTTCGCCTTTCGATGTAATTTTTATCAAATATTTAATTTTTCGTTTGTAAATTTTGTATTGCCAATAAAAATAAAAATTTATTTTATAATGGAAATTAACATTAAGCTGTTGTAATAGTTTGAACATTTTAAATTTTTTTTTCTTATTTTGGCGAATTTTTCATTTGGTTTGAAAACTTGTACTGGTATTTCAACTCTCCCGATGGCATCCCCCTCCTGGCTGTCGCCAGGGGCAGACCGCCCCCCTCGCACCCCCCCTTAGTACGCCACAGCTTTTGAGTCTCCATGCTGTAATGATTCCTCAAGCTTCACGCAGTGTTCCATAATTTTATTTGGTGTATCATTCCGTAAATTGTTAATATTGTATAGGAAGCTAAACACCGAACTAATATGATACAGCTGAGTGAATCTGTCATCAACCGACTGTATTGCCGTGTCAAAGTTTGCAAAATAAAAGTTCACTCTGAATCTGTCTTTCGGATTCTGGACAGGCTCATCGTCTGCTTCATATGCGAATGGTTTCTTCTTTCTCCTGATATAAACCGGCTCTGGCTCAACCTGTGCCGCTATACCTAACTCCTCAGCCAGTTCATGTGCATCTACCAGTTTGTTTTCAAATCCTTTCTCACTTCTGGCTTCTACTATATATAATTTAGGGTGGTCCACTCTTATAGGGGTGGAATTTTTTTTTGTGATTTGTTTTTATTGCTGGGTTGTAACTTATGAGGATGGATGAGAAAACACCTCTGGGAAAGTTTTATTTGAATCAGTTGATTTGTAGGGGTAGCACATGACACTTGAAGTTTTGGTATAATCTGAAAATCACAGCAAAGTTAATCTTGGTGACAGTACATGACACTTGAAGTTTTGGTATAATCTGAAAATCACAGCAAAGTTAATCTTGGTGACAGTACATGACTATTAGGGTAACTAACAATTCCGAAATGAATTGACTAACAATTCCCTCTGCACCTCATTTGATCTTTGTTTTCTCGCTCAGTTGCCAGGCTGACTTCAGTGGTTGAGGAAACTGCTTCCTGTAGTTAGCAACAACTTGCAGGAGATACTGCAGTTGTTCCTCATTCCTGGTGTGGCAGCCGTTGTATTCATTAATGAGAGCAACCCCCCTCTCTGCATGATCGTTCACGACAGAGAGGTTTTCCACTGATTTCTTCGCTATTTGGTAATCAGGACCACTGTCCCAATCCCGCACCTCCTTCCTCAGGTATCCCACACCTGACCCCAGAGACAACAGCAGTCTTTTTGAGTTTGCTGTTGCTAGTGACTCGATTGAAGCCCCCTCAGCAACACCTTTCCTTCTCTTCTGGCAATCAGGCTTTCCTTCAACTTCCTCTATCGCCTTCACCATTGCTGTTTTAGTCTCTTCAGACACCTCAGGATCGAAAATCGCGAGGCCCACCATCTCCTCCGAAAGATACCAAAGATGACCGCTGAGTTTTTTTAATGCCACTTCCGAAATTTTGGGGTCATGGTATTCCCGAAGACTCTGCAGAAGACTGAGGTCGCTGCGAGGCGCAGCAGCAGCTATTGGCGCTGTCATCCATGCCTGCAGGTAGATGGAAACAGCGAAGACACTGACATCCTTAAGACACTTTTGCTCTCGTGGAGTGAGGGCTGGGATTTGTCCCCTGAACAGCCACATCTTCAATGAATAGATCACCTTAGATAACCATCTGGCTTGGTGCATGGGGCCAGGTCGCTTGAAAGGTGTAGTTGTCAATGCTCCCTCCCAAGAAAATGATGGACAGATCGAGGAATTCCTGATAGTCATCTCGAAAGGATTTTGAGGAGTGTTTTTCCTCAGCAATGCGGAGAATCCAATCTCTAATGGGGCCAAGAGTCGATGCACCTCTTCATCATCCCATCCGGTGCCGTATGTTCCTGTGTCGATGAAGGTCCATTTGCTCTGAAACCTGCTGAACAATGGAACATCAGGTCCACTCGTTGGGCCATAGCAAGCAGTGAAAACTCCACCGATCATCACTTCCATGATGTGATGACGGCAGGCAAAATGGAGAAGGTCTTTCTTCAACTTCTGCTCCAACAACACACACGCTCCATTCAAACGACCAGCATTGGAGGCAGTGGTGTCGAAACACATCCCCACGACAGATTCTTCGAGGCCCCAATCAGTCAATAATTCAAAAACTGCGCTGGCTTGGTGTTCTCCTGATCCAGTTGGTATTTTGGGGACTCCAAGGAGCTGAGATTGACCCGAAAAGGAGGAAATGAGCACAGGCAGCCGATCCACATGCGCATGGTCTCTGGTGTTGAGGAGGTCTGGAATAAGTTTTCCATCCCAGTGGATGATTGCAGGACCGGACTGAAAGGAAGCTTTTAGGCTACTGCAGATCATGATCCGATGCCGTTCTCTCTGCCGTTTGATGGAGGTCCGGGTGATGTTAAAATTCATTGGGCTGTGGCCAAGGCTCAATGCAGTCTCTGCTATTATGTAGGTGGTTGCCATCCTGTCCGTAGTGTGTGTCCGATCTAGGGCAGCAGCTAGATTTGATGTTATCACATTCTTGACTCTTTTCACCTGTTTTGGAGGTCGCTTTCCACCTTTTGCCCATTCATCTTCGGTGGAGGATGACTCGTCAGTGACTGAGGATTCTGTTGAGGACACCAATACTGCTGTACCCGACGTTGATGCACCTTCATTGACTGCCTGCAATACAATCGAAGAAAATGGACAATTAGTGTTAACGAACAACCTAATCATTGCAATCAAATGAAAGTAGGAATTTGAAGAACAATCTCACCTTTCTCTTTCGCATCTCCTCCTCCATCTTCCTGTGGGCAGCTTGTTTTTCTTTTTCTGCTGTTTTTCTGTCTACTCCCACATGCATCCCCGTCTTCCAGGCTCTCGCTGGGCCAGCAAGAAGGCCTTGTCTTCTGGGTTTTTGATTAGAGACAAGGCATCAGCATGTGCCATATCAAATAGGTTCCGAAGTGTCTCCTTGAATCCCTCTTCGTTGTACACCTAAATATAAATAATAAATATATATAATATATATATGATAAATGTATTGACTATTGTACAGTATAATATGTCATACTCTCGAGAAACTATTTTATTTATCATTGATCATCCAACTCACCTGCTTCTGGCTCCTCCTCATTCGTCCTTTTTTTATTTTGATCCAATCTTGGTGAAAGTCCAAGATCTTTTGGATTCCTTTGTATTTTTCCCTAAACTAGCATTTCTTAACCTGGGGTAAATTCCCCCAGGGGGGAAGTTTCAGGAATCCAGGGGGGATTTACGACATAATTTTGTTTGGTGATCATATAATTAGTGTGCATTATAAGTCTGCTAATGTTATTAAATTTTGTCTTCGAGGCTACTTTTTTCCGTATCCTAATGGAGGGGGAAATCGGGTAGGGCGAACTGGTCGAAAGGGGAAATGACACGAAAAAGGTTAAGAACCGCTGGTCTAAAACTGACTGTGGGCTAATTATGCCATACGATTTGCTGTGTCATGGCTGGCTTCTAAGCTAAATGGCTGTGCTCCTAAAGCCGACCAGGAAAGCTAGGAAAGAATTCAAAATACTCCGAAACATGCCAGCGAAAATATTTTCTCCCCTCTCTCTTTCCTCCTTGTATTTTATTACCCTTGTTAGGTTAGGATACCCCACTCGCCCTTTGGAGAGTCTAGCCTCGGCCCTCTTCATACATAACCCACCTCTACCCCCTTGTTAGGTTAGGTTACCCACTACCCTCCATGTATAACCCCCTCCCCTTTGGACTGTCTAACCCCTACCCCCACCCCTTGGAGGGTCTAACCCCCACCCCACCCCTTGTTGCATAACCCATCTCCCCCTTGAAGGGTCTAACACCCTTGTTGCATGGACTATTGCAACGTCATGTTGCAATTATTGATCACGTTGCATTCAATTGATTTGCACTCGACAGTTTTTCTAACATACTACTAGGCTGAAGTTATTGTTAAAAACTTTAAATTTTGAATCGCTTGTTTCGAAAGTCATTATTCTATATTTATAGTATAGTTTCCCGTTAATACACTTTTCAATTATAGTATTTACAACATCGTTGATGTCACTGTTTGCAGTCATTTTGGAGTAAAGTGTCCGTTCAAACATATGCACTAAAACATATTGCAAATGAAAAAAATGTGGGCAAAAGCATAATCATTAAAATCAGTACAGATGTGCTTTTGCCTTAGCATTATATGAAGGTTACTGATCTGTTTCAGTTAGAAGATTAAGTAATAAAAAATAAAATGAGAAAGTATAATTTGGCAAATGAACTTTTGTGTCCAAGTATTTTCACTTGCAGAAATTCAAAAGTAAACTGTATACTCGGAAGAGATAGAAAAAAAGTGCCTCATCTTGAATCCTTTTCACGAATGCATACAAATGAATACATTCAGATATATATATATATATATATATATATATATATATATATATATATATATATATATATATATATAATGTTAATCCTCTGTCTATGGCCTTGGGTGGTTCGAGGCTGACGAGGATTCTTGTTTGGTGGAAGCAACGGATTTCTCACTCTGGGGTGAATAGTTGTTTGATCCTACACTGCGATTTCTTCTTGTAATGGATCGGAGGATTCTGTGAATACTTACTAGGTGATTGATGATTCCCCGATTCTTCTTGTAACGTGTCGGAGAAATTATTATTCTTTTTTTAAAGTAAGTTCTTTGGAGAAAACAGGACTCAAAGGAGAAGACAAAGATATCCTCTTGGTGTATTTTACTGCTTCTAAAATATTAGCCTCTAGGTCGGATCAGACAGAATAGAATAATAATTTGAAAGATTACAATAATTTATATATGATTTAATTTGGTGGTGTCATTATTATTATTTAATGTTGACTTTTTTTTCGATTCTTAATAGGCTGAATTCTTTTGCGAACTTAATCCATATTATGCAGAAACTAATAAAGCAAAATATTTGAAGATGAAGGCAAATTCTGCTGTAACGGCATATTGAAAAATCTGATGTTATCATGATTTGGGGTGGCAACTAAAAATGGAATTTAATATATCCATCTTATTAAAATTAAATGCTGATTCAGGATATGACTTCATTTTTTATGATTTAAGAGAGAATAATAAAAAAAATTAACACTGCAGAATTTAACACGATTACATGATTAAGCTTAATCGAAAAAATGATTAGGTAATTTAAAATTTTAATTGTATATTTTTCTTTATAACACCCCATTGTTTTACTATTTTCTTTTACAGCACTCCCATTGTTCTTTTATAGCAACCCTGTACGCCCTTGACGATTGGTTAGTTTATGTCGTTAGGTTAGGTTAAGTCAAATTAGGTTAAATCATTATCAGTAATAGTGAAAGTTCTGCAGGCAATGATTTCACTAATTAAGAAACTATTTTTCTTTCTTTCATATCTGAGGGGCGCATTTTAGCCAGTTATATACTACATGCGCTTCTGTCTCAAAAACAATTACGATCGCAAGTTCTGAACTGAAAACAATATTTTCTTATGTTTTCTTTAATTAGCCACGGTATATAATTTATTTTGGAGAGTACAGTCGATGACTTTTTTCTTTATATTTTTATTTATTTTCTCAATTTTTTTCCAAAAATTCTTCTTTCGTTCGTAAATAAAGATGCGCTTTTTAGAAACTTGGTATGGAAAATAGATAATATTTAATATCCAGAAATATACTCGTATTAATGAGAAAAATCAAAATACAATTTTAGGAATTAAATTTCCTTCCATTAAGAGAGACTAAACTGAAATTATACATATACAGTTTTGAGTTATTATTACGTCTTAACAAATGTACGAATAGGGTGGAATGGGGTAAAACGGGGTGGTCGGTAAAACAGCTTCTTGTTATCTAGTTGTGAATGCAGTCACTAATTGCTTAACCATGTATCGTTGGTATGGAGTGGAACCCGTGCAATTGAACGCTATTGTGTGTGCACTAGAAAATATTTAATTATTGGAGGAGTGCTGTGATATAGCTCGTGAAATTTGCGAGTAGCTTGCTGGCCTGATTAACTATAGGACTTGTTAATTTTATATAGGCGTATTAAGGTTTTGATACTGCAGAGTTATTTCGTTTAAACTAAAATATACAAAGCATTTCCTCTTCTGTGGAAACCTGTTACAACTACAATTTTACACATGTACTCCATTTTACCATACCAGTTGGGTAGTGGCGGATCTAGGAATTTTCAAAGCGGGAGGAGGACGACTTTAGGGCGCCGTCGGATCCAAAGCTCCTCATACCTTACAATACCAGTGCTACCCAGAAAACACATTGTTTTACATTGGATTGAGCATGTTATTCAGGCTGATTTTGAAAAACTTGTAACATCGATGATCCTTTGCTTTCGGTTTTAATTGCTAGATATTTGCCTAGAGTTTAAAATTATTGCCATTAGTATATGTTACTTTAAATTTTAAAACCTCACTAGCCACTACCCGGATATTCCGAAAGGAGCAAAATGAAATATGGGAATGCGAGATGAATTTACAAGACAGATACTCCCATGTAACAAACAGGGTTGTCAGATATTTAGTTATACATATCGCGAATTTTTTTTAAAGTCTCAAGTTTTATCGACAATTAAATCAAGTGTTGAAATTTGGAAGAAACTAGTTTGCGTTGAGCATTAACAAACCCCTGAGAATATATCATTCTGGCCCATGGGGCGCCATTCCTTCTGATATGTACGCCAAAATAGGTACCTGGAGCCAAAAGGGGGGACGGCACCCCTTAAATCTGCTATTGCAGTGGGGTAAAATGGGTATGTCTCCCTCCTTTGGGAAAAACAGATTCACACACTAACAGCTAACAAAGAAAACAAATCAACCGTAATAATTTAAAGTAGACACGATAAAGTTTGTGTGAGTACAAAAAAACATTGTTTGAGGCAAGAACATAGGAGTTACAAACAGTTTAGCACATAGTACCCTGTTTTATCCCACTCTTCCCTACTTAGAAGAAATATCAAGCTTGTAGGCATTTCTACCAGTTTTGCGTATCTCCCTGGGCTGGGAATTTCAATGTTTCCAAACCCTATTTCCTGAATAAAATTCAGTACAGTAATGTAATATCAAATTTCTATTTTCAAATCACACAATTAATTTAATAAAATTTGCTAATAAATAATAATGAACATTAATGAAGATAATTTCTGCTGTTTGGTAACTGGCGAATGGTGCTGGGGCCCCTCTGAGCCTCGGGGTCTATGGGCTCCAGCCCAGTTTGCCCATGCGTTAATCCGGTACTGCTCATTACATAACGTGTGACATCATTTAGATACATTTTTTCACAAGCTTTGCTCGATACACATATTCTGCACAGAGCAAGTTTATTGGCAACGTATATCTAATGTTAATATGATAAAATCCTATTGTTTATTCGTTAAATCACAATCAGTTTGAAACAAATGAACAACTTTGGCAAGTATCACTTGTCAGGAAAAGTACTTTTATCAGGATGACATACTCGCCAAAACCAGGATAAATGTCGAAAGTAACTTTTGAAGAAACTAGTAACTAGTTACTTAGTTGAGGCAGTAACTAGTAACTGTCACAACACTGAGTTATTTGGGAAGGGTAAAAACTAGTTGGAAATTGGAATACCAATAAAATGGCGGAAAGCCCTTAAGTAAACATGGATGCAGTTGTAGGGAAATGTATGAAAAACGGCTGCAAATCCGACGCCAGCGACGGACTTGAAACCGTCGCTAACAGTTGGAACCGAATCACCATGGAGGGAAAAATGATCCAAGAATCGAAGATGGCATTCATCAACGATGAACTTGACACCCGTGAAGTACCGGCAGAAAGACACCTGTGACAATTTCCATGGTGGAATCGTGGGAAATGCCACAGGAGCAACCGGCTCACGGGGAAGCTCAAACGCGCCCACCAGACAGTGGGCTCATTAACCAAAAGGTTGGGGAAGACGAGGGTGACTGCCGTAAAGGGGAAACAGGTCCTCTCCATGAAGCAGGAGTGCACGTGAGCGAGTCCGGAAGGCACTAAACTCGGTACCAGCACCATACGGTCAGTGACCGGCGACGCAAATCCAGAGGAGCCTCCCTTACATCTCTCAAAAACTTGGAATAGGAGAAGACCTAAATGCCCCTGTAGCCAAGCGGATACCGGAATGATGAACCGCACCCAAAATCCGAAGCCGAGCAGGTGCTGCCGAGTAACAGACCTACCTGCCAGAGTCAAGTTTCGACTTAACAAGTGCCTGCTGCAATCGGAGAAGAGTTGTACGGTCAGCACCCCAAAAGGTGAGCCAAAGCTCGCAGCAGGTCCAGCGTTTGGAAGCACGAAACCTTAAAGGACTGTAGATGGGGAAGCCAGGTCAGCCGCCGATCCAGACCCAGGAAGAGATTTGGGGCCGGGCGAGCCCCTCGGATACGGCAAAAATATGTGACTACTATTTTCGAAGTCGAAAAACGAAAGCCATGCAAATCCGACCACCGAGACACCCGAGGCCTATTCGTATTTAATTTTTCTGAAGAAGGATGTAATTCCTCCTATTGGTTATACGACGAATACCCTTTGTTTGAGAATGCAACGACACAAATACAAACCAACCGAGATATATGAACATTGAACACATAAAAACTGAACACGAAAAATTACCAACCAATGAAATGTTAAATAATTTCAAAATTCTACAACGAACTGAGAAATTTTATAATCCGTGAATAGCTGAATCACTTTTAATTAAGAAATTTAAACCAGAAATTAATATTAAATAGTATAATGAAATGCTAAACTTTTCTAAATATTTTCTATTAAAATATTAGTTCAATATCCAAAATCATAGAAGAAAGTTTTTGTAATTTTAAATTCTATATTCTTATGTAAATGTGATTAGTTTTACATACATTTATTTCTTTTATTTACCTGTATTTCATTAGCTTAATTTTATTATAAATTTTAGAGAGATTATATATATATATATATATATTATATATATATATATATACAAGAGGTACGACTCTCAACATTTATTGGCCAAACGTTTCGCTCCACTCAGGGGCCATCTTCAGTAACTGAATGAAAACATCCAAAAAAAAATAATATAACTAAAGAAACAAAAGTAAATACAAGTGTCAGATAAATATACTGTACAGTACATAGTGATAAAACCTAATAAAATAAGCAAAAAGTTAAACAATAGTTTGGGAAAAGAAAAAAAATTATCTGGATAGCAAGACAATAAAACAATAAAAGTTAAACCCATTAAAAACAAAACAGAATGAACTAAAATTTAAATTTAATTTTTTTTTAAAAGTTTAAAAGGACTAACCTGGATAGTAAGAGTTGCAAATGACAACTGGAGAGAAGGGAAAAGAGTAAGAACCTAAGTTAGTGCGTTCGTTGTATTGAAAAGGTGTTGGTTGGTTGATTATGAAGTACATAATTTTATCGAGGAAAGGCTATCGTTTAATTCTGGATTTAGTTTCTTGATAAAAAGGGATTCTAAAAATGTTAGATCAAGCGAATTAGAAGCAGACGACAAAATCGTAAAGGAGTCCTGGGGGCACGGGTGGTCATGGGTCTCTGAATGATGCCGAATAGCGGAGGATTCAGGAGTGGAAAGAGGGCGAGAAGTTCGATAAGAAAAACCCAAATGCTTCGAAATCCTAAGTTTTAACTGCAGGGCAGTCTGCCCTACATAGCGACTTTGGCAGGTCGCGCATGTATATAGATAAATTACAAAGGACCTCAAAAGCACGGGGAGGTGATCTTTATGGCGAAAAAAGGATTGTAGTGAATTAAGACTAGAATTAATAATTATAAAATCGCAGTGAGGGAAGTGTCTGTCCAAATTAGAGTGGACATCTTTATTAAGTTGAAAGTTAGTTGGTCTAAAAAAGGAAGCTTAAGATAAACTTTCTGTTTCGAAACCGTGGACCGAATTATTTTGGGTCAATATAGATTATTTAAAAATTTTGAAATTAATGTCTCAATAGTTGAAGTGCAATAAAAATTATATTTAAAAAATCTCTTAAGATACTGAATTTCTAAGTTAAATGAAGACCAACTTGAACAGAGGTGATAGGCTCTAAAACTGCGACTTTCAATACAAGCTCCTTTAAAATTAAGTGGAATATTACTGAAAAAATGAGTACCGAGTTGGGTGGTAGTTGGTTTTCTGCATACTTGTGTTGAGAAGCCTGTTCTATATTTACGGTAACATCAAGAAACGAAATTTTATTGTTCTTCTACTTCCATAGAGAATTTAATATTACGATGCTTAGTATTAATGTAATTTAGAAACAAAGAGGCATGATCTTTATGCTTAAAAATTACAAAACAACGTCTATATAACGTTTAAATAAAATAGGTTTAAAGTCAGGCGGACAACCCCTCAGCCACTTTTCTTCGTGAAAGCAAGAAAACTATTAGCAAAAGACGGACCAAGGGAGAAAAAGTTGCATTCCCCTCGTGCTGTGAAAAAGTTCTCTATTAAAAAATAATAGTTTCCTGGACTGATAACTTTAAAAATTTTGGAAAATAATTGTTTGCTTAATCCCCAAAATGTCATTAGTGGAGCCAAACAAAATTTATATCAGTAAGGCATTAGTTAATAAGTACCGCGCGAACGAATATCACTGTTTGCAAGTAGGCCTAGTTAATTTCACTGAATTTATGAATACCGTATGTACATAAATAATTTGATATGGCTGCAGAAAATGAAATGGTCAGTAATAGCTAAGCACAAGATCACTGTGAATAAATAACGTAAAATAAGTTCGAGTCACTCCAGGGTTATCACCAATTTATAGTGGACCTAGTTTTAGCCGTTTAAGGTGATAATGATTTAATTGTATGCTAATGATTAATTGATGCAATGACTGAGTATTTTATTAATGATAGGCTGGGTTAATAATTTATGATGTAAGGTATCACCATTGAAAGTACTAATGGATAGGCCCACCATACTATTGGAAGTGACATGAATTAACGAGGTCACCAGTTTGGATTACACCCAAGCAAATTAATATTAAGGTTATAACAATACCTTATTATTTTGTATTTTATTATGAAAATATAGATGTTATCTATTCACAGTAATTAACAAAGAATTGACTTGATGATGGCTAGCCTTTACGTTATGCTGATGACATGGAACTTAGCTAATAAGATGAATGGTTAATAGCTTAAATTGACACTTAATACATTCCTTGATGGTATGTTGACATGCATGCAAAATGGCATTGAATGGGCCTAGTAAATGACATAAAGAATGCACGTGCGTTTAGTACAGTGAATGGGATACGTGACACTCTGATTAAGTAGGTTAGAGGATTGAATGGATGAACAGAATAAATGATGCGGCCTAATAATAATGGATTGAAATGCTTGACAATGGTTACACAAATATCATTTATAAATAGGCCATTATGTGCCTGCTAAGATTACGCCCGGAGAATATTTAGTTATCACATAAATATTGAATGAACACAATAACGGATGATACGCGGAATTACGGTATTGGCATGACACTTGAATTGGATAATAGGCCTATTGCGTTTTTTAACGACAGTCAGTTGGCGGTTAATTACACTTGGAGTATAGTCAACCGTTCGGCGGTGGGCTAATGTAGGTTTCACGAAAGTACTTAGAAAAGGATGAACTTATCTTACCGGAACGATGAGAACCTTTGTTGAAGTGTCGAATGAACCTATTACTGTAGGCTCGAAGTGTCGTTGATCGTCCTCTGGAAGCTGGTCGCTCACGCGTTGGTCGTGTCGGTCAAGCCTTGTAGACTGTAGGCCTGAGGAGATGAATATCTCTTGTAGACTGTTGCCTGAGGAGATGCCGGTCGCCGGTCGCCTCCAGTGTTGATTCGCTTGTTGCAGAATTGAGGTGATGCTTCAGAGGCAAACCGGCGGAAGTCGAAACGGCGCTGGGCCTCGAAGGATTGCTTCTGCAGGCGGTCTGTAGAAGGTCTTGCTTGATGATAGATCGAAGGCCTTGAGGAAAACAGCAGGCCGCTTCCCCGGCGGGAAACCGGAGGGCGGTTGACGGACGAGTGTTTGCTCGTAAAGGTGGAGATCGAGTGTGTGAGGGCGAGTGTGAGTGGAAACTCGCTTTTATACGTAGTTCCTGTGACGTGGGGTTTCGCGCCAAATCTTAAGACGCCTTGCCCGCGCGTCCTTTTGTTGTTAAGGGCTCGCTTTTGTTTGGAAGAAAACAGACGCTTCCAGTGTTTGATTCTTTGCTCACGTGTGTTTTCCAAGAATGTTTGATGAAGGCGTGGAAGGAAGAGTTTGTCTGTCTACTTGTTGGTCTATTTCTTGTCGATCCGCTATATATATATATATATTATATATATATATATGAAGGAGTTACTTCGTTCTTCTGAAAGAGAAGGACAACTTCAAGAAAAAGGTGGACAATTTTAAGATGAATGGAATAAACTTAAATGCGTTTAATTCCTGCCTCGCAACATATATATATATATATATATATATATATATATATATATATAATATATATATATATATATGTGTGTGTATGTATATATATATATTATATATATATATATATATATATATATGTTGCCGGCCACTGCATCTGCCACTAAACTGTCGAAACCTAACAGGTGCCAGCTGTGTCCCTCCAATTTTGACTGAAAGATTGTACACGTTTCCATTCAATGAAACAGACCGATTTATCCGTACGATTTGCTGTAATTGCTCCTAAAGCCTTAGTAAATCAAAAGTAAATGCTGCCAAAGATGCTCATTGGATATCTTTAATTATGTATTTGATTGCTTTTCCTGATAAATATTTCCTTTTTTACGATTTTTTTCCTTACCCTGTAAATTTCACGAAGGCGTACCGACAGTGAAACTTTTGATGAGGTGTAGTAGTGTTTATGGTTTTAGGGAACTTCTAACACACCTACAGTAGGTATAATAAATCAAGCTTAAATTTAGAGGCAACCAAATTTTAATATATTTAGCAATTCAGACTTGAATTTTATATGTAAAACTGACAATACTTTGTGATGTGGGATAGTTTATAATGAATATAGCAGACTTTGTCATGAAAGGCAACTCATATTGCTTCAAATCTAGTAGGTCATTAAAGACAGTAGTTAAAATTGTATTGTTTTATTGAAATAGCTGTATGTGTTTTTCCTTGCGTGAATTTGGATCAATAAGGAATCATTATTATTGGTACTATTATTTATTTATTTATTTTAAAATATATAAATAATGAGAATACTGTTATTAATTAAAAGAATATTTCCATTCGTTCGAAATCTTCAAATGACTAAAATTAGTCTGTGATCTTTGTGCGACAAAAGAGGCTAAAAAACTGAAACTGCAAATGTGAAGGGATATATCACGGGAGATTTTTTTTAATGGCGAACGTCGCAATTAGGCATTTCATTAATCAAAATGTCTTGTTGTCACAGCGAGACGCGCCTTCTCATAATGAAACGCTCAACTGTGTTTGGGGTGTTTTGTTAATGTGATTTGTTCGTATACACTCGCATGTCCAACGGACCCTGTTTATGTTACATAGAGACGACACACTGTACTTCAACTGTAGGGTTACTTCCACAGTACTTAATTCATTTATCTTTTGTAATGTGTCTTACGAACAGTTTCTGGGAGGTTATCCGTGATAGGTTTTATCCATTAATAACTTTTTTATTTAAATTTTTCGTTTCCTTTTACGAGAGCGCAATCAAAGTCTTAGCAAATAATATATATTTATTAACAGTAATTTTAGCGTATAAGAATTACTTCACAAAATAATTTTAAACTTATCAAATTAACATTATTTTGATTTGTGATAAAATTGCAAGTAATATCGCATATTCTTTTGCGGCTTTAAACATTTTTAGGATGGTAAAAACTGGGAGTTAAACCGCTGTTGCATATACCTTATATTTCTCGGCGAACGTTTTACCCAAACTGTACATTTGTTATCCTGTTTACGAAAGCAAAGGAGTCTTCACTATCTATTTCGTCCATTACCTTCACTTTAATTAACCACAGTAACTTCGAGTCTTTCATCTTGGTTTTTAACTATCCTGAGTATCTGTACTTATTTATATTAACGTTATATCGATACCTAAATAAAATGTACAGGAAAATATTGAAAATATCGCAAACTTTATATAAATTGTATTCTTTTTCCTGAATAAAGTTTTTTGAAATTTTCAATTCTAAATTTCAGCGTGAAGAGTACATTCTTTACTCTTTCTTCGTATCTCGTTTCACTTGCACCTTTTTTCCTAACTCATATAACACAAAAGATCCAATTTGTTTATTATTTTTTGTTTGTTGTTTATCTGTCTTTTCATATTTAGATGCTTTACGAGATATAAACGTAAATCCATTAAATGTAACTTCTTTAGTTGACAGTTACTGTAACTAACTGAGAGTAAACATTATTTTATGCAGGATTACGTTTATTTAATTTTCGAATTCTTTCAAAGTTTTCAACAAGTTTAAATTTTTCTCAATTTATTATTCATTTCTACTTTCCATTCTTTGCTCCCCTCTTTGATGAGAAAACGGGTAAAGTAAGGAGACAAATTAGTTACCTCGTCCGACCATCTGTGGTTGTCCCACCTTTTCTTTTTCTTATTCACCAGTTTTACGAAAAATTGGTGAATATAAAAATAACCCCAACCATTATCTCAGACCACAACTTAATCGAGATATCAACAAATATGATGACAATATTAAAAGACAATACACATACTGAGGAAAGAAGCAAATTTGGGGCCTTTAACTTAAACTCCAAGACTATAAACTGGGAGGCAATCAGATCGCGCATGGCCTAAAAAGAATAGAGTGGAGAACAGTTTTAGAGAATAACACAACTGAAGAAATGCTGAGAATTTTAGAAAAATATGCTCCGAAATCACAACCAAAAGGAAAGAGGAGCTGGCGAAATGGAAAACAAAAACGCGCGCCGCTATTGGGCCCTTAAGGAAGAGAAATAATGAACTAACCGACGATCCAAAAGAAATATCTGAAAAATTGAGAGCCCAGTGTGAATCAGTTTTTAGTTCCCCAAAAAGTGACAAAGCGATACCTGACATAGATGCGTTGTTTGAAGAGAAATTGCAAGGAGAGTGTATAACAGACTTTGATTTTACCCAGAAGATGTAGTGAGAGCTATAGGACAAATGAAACCATATTCAGCTGCAGGTCTGGATAAGTGGAACGCATTATTGATTAAAAACTGTAAAAATGAAATGAGATAGCTACACCTTTATACTGAATATGGAGATCCCTAGACACTGGGGAAATACTGAGCATCATGAAAAGAGCAAACATTGTCCCTATATATAAAGGAGGGGACAGATCTCAAGCAAAGAACTATAGATCAGTGTCATTGACGTCATTAGTATGGGCGCAAAAGGAGAGTGCAATGCAATTGCAAATGTTGATCACTGTTGCAAAGGAAATGTTGCATAAGGTTATACAACAAGGGGGTGTTCCAAGAGGTTATGCAACAAAGGGGGAGAGGGGAATGTTGCAAGAGAAATAAGGGGTTATGCAACAAGGGGGAATGTTCCAAGATGTTATGCAACAAAGGGGGAGAGGGGAATGTTGCAAGAGCAATAAGGGCTTATGCAACAAGGGAGAATGTTCCAAGAGGTTATGCAACAAAGGGGGAGAGGGGAATGTTGCAAGAGCAATAAGGGGTTATTCAACTTGGAGGCGGAGTTATCCCCCAAGAGAAAGAGAGGAGAAGGACAGAGATGAAGAGAGGTGTTCGCCTGGGAAGAGCCAAGCATATATTAAGACTTCAGCCGAGCGGCCGTTGTCTTAATGTGTTCCTAATCAGCCAGTTGGCTTATCTGGCTGAGCTGCCAGATTGCGCTATTTATTTAATTAAAGCATATATTCAGGCTTAATCCGCCAGTTGCCTTAACCAGCCAGTTGACTTAAAAGGCGTAAATAGCTTGTTCAGGTGTACATTATGAGGGCTGAGTTGCCAGATTGCATTTATTTATTTAATTAAAGCATATATTCTGGCTTAACCAGCCAGTTGACTTAGAAGGCGTAAATGGCTTGTTCAGGTGTACATTATTAGGGTTGAGTTGCCAGATTGCGCTATCCAGATATTTTTGACAGTTGGCTTAGAAATCCGTCAGCCGTTTTAGAGGGCAGCCATTTGATGTAATTAAATGTCGTGTACAATCAAAAGAATTAAATAAAACACCATTACATCATTCTGTTTGTTTAGACGAATTAATGGATTCAATTTCACGAAATATATAGAAAAAATATACAATGGAATTTATATGATCAAAAATAATAGCATAAGAAATACGAACGAGGAATATATATATATATATATATATATATATATATATATATATATAATCAAAATATACACAACAATGTAGTATAACCATCAATATATTAGTACAGGAAAAAAAAAAATATATATATACTAGTGGTGGACCGGATATCCGCATCTGCATCATTTTTAACACCCGCATCCGCACTTCTGACTGCGGATGTTATGCGGATATTAACTCTAATAAATTATGCAATTTACAATTAAATTAGCTTATAAAGTACCTTATAAGGCCCAGTCATGCACATTTCATGTAAAGTATTAATTATTAATGAACAAACAAATATATACACCTCAAAATATAAATACCTGGTAACAGAAAATTGAACGAAACTTGTTTCATTGAATTTTCTGTGGCTGAAACTCTTGAGAGAGTTATTATTTTTATCATAATGAAAACATTAATATTAATTTTAATTCTTATGCATTGCCTGCCATAATAGTAATATCACGAAATTTGAAAAATTTTCATATATTCATAATTCTATATTATATTGATAGCTCAACTAAATATCCACATCCGCATCCGCGGATATTGGAATTAAAAATCCGCATCCGCAGATGTTGAAAAACTGACATCCGGTCCACCACTAATATATACAGTTATATTAAATAATTAAATATATTGAAAATAATAAAATAAAAAATAATAATATACAAAACGAAGGAGTATAATCAGCAGCATATTAGTACAGGAAATATATATATATATATCAGTGGCGATTCCTGCACTCGGGCTTCTCGGGCTGAGCCCGAGAGGCAATGGGTAAGGAGAAGCATGAGAGATAAAATTGTGTATTTATAGATTTAAGTTTTCAAAAAAAATTTTAAATGCAAATTGTAAAAATGGTTTTTGGCTGGTAGTATGTTACTATTTTTCTTTCTAGCCTTCGTCACGCAAGCAAATTTTGAGCGCATTTAGCATTTAGATACCCTTACTACCTATAAAAAAACAATATTGACACTAAGTTTTCGTGTGATCTTTCAAGATCCTTTACTCGGGCGCAAGACATTACGCCCGAGAAAGTATAAGTAATATCGTATATTTAAAGTTCTTTTAATGAATAATTATTTGCTTGCATACGGTTACATAATAGTCCTTCTTCCAATTCTCATTAAATAAAATACGTTTTTCCTCCTATTAATTTTTTTTATAAAGAAAAAACATTTCAACTCGGGCTTATATCCTTCGGCCTTGTAGAGGCACAATTTTTAATTCTGGCGATACATGATAACTTTTTACATTTCGATAAGCGTGCCTTCAACTGCCAACCGATAATCTACTTATAAAATTGCACGCTTTCACTTTTCTGTTTTTTACTAACTGCTTTGAAAATATATTGTCACAAGCCGAAAAACTATTTGATCTGCAATGCAAGCAGCTTGACATGAAGTTTGCACAACAGAAAGTAAATGACTTTATTGAATTTATTGAGTGCGCTCGTACTGATAAAGCATATAATAAAGTTTTTCAAGAAACAATGGCAGACTTCGAACAATCCGAAGACCTGCCTTCTCCCCCAAGAAAAAGAGCTAGAGGCAAACAAATGAAATAATTGACATTATACTAATGCCAATGAGGGAAGATTTGATTGCATTCAGGAGTTTGCGTTCTTTGAGTTGATTGATGTGACCAAATTTCCAGAATTTGCTGAAAATTTTCCAATGCATCTTAATGCTTTACAAACTAAATATCCAAATGTGATTGACTCCAAATCCTTAGTTAACAAATTGAAATATCTTTATCGTGGCAGTGACTTCAGAAAATGCAAATCTGCAAATGAAATTTTCGAAGTCTTTCACGAACTAGGATTATTGCTTGCGATGTCGGAAACCACAAAGCTGATTCAGCTCCTCCTTACCATACCTGTAACTTCTGTTTCAAATGAAAGAAGTTTCTCTGTTCTTGATCGAATTAGACCATATTTAAGAAACACAATGGCTCAAGAACGGCTCTCGTCCCTGGCAAGGATTTCAATTGAAAAAGAAATACTTATTGATTTAGAAAGCAAAAAGGAATTACATGACCGAATATTAAAGGAATTTTCTTTAAAACCAAGACGCTTGGACTTTATGTTCAAGTAAACAAAATTGAAATAATTTTTTTTACCGAGGTATGTATTTATTTTTTTTATGGATAATCTTAAGTTATTGTCATGCATTTAAATGTCGGCTCATATGTAGACTTGAAAATTTAAAGAGCCCGAGTAGTCTTGAAGAGCTGGAGTCGCCACTGATATATATATATATATACATATATATATACACAAAATTATATTAAATAATTAAATATATTGAAAATAAATATACATCAAAATACTTTATGTTCTACGACGCAAAACACTAAACTCACACGTAATCGAGTCTACATTCACATCGCGTCTAGGAGAATTTGTCTAAAACAATTCGTCTAAAATACAATTTGTCTAAATCAATTTGTCTAAAACAATTTGTCTAAAATAGTTTGTCTAAAATCAATTTGTCTAATAACAATTTGTCTAAAATACAATTTGTCTAAAAATAATTTGTCTAAAATACAATTTGTCTAAACAAACAATTTAATATAATATGGCATACAAATTGTTGCCTGATGTACAATGCTATTTATTACTTGCCACGCCCCATCTTAAAAGGTTACCTCTTGTGCGGAATAGTACATCGAAATAGTTTGTCTAAAATAGTTTGTCTAAAAATAATTTGTCTAAAATACAATTTGACTAATAACTGAAGATAACTAGAAATGCATTTGTCTGCTTGATAAATTTGGAGTGAGGATGAAAAGATTGAAAATGGGTTGATTTTATTTCATACCTAACCTAACCTAACCGGGTTATGGGTTCCGGGATAACTGATTTCGATGTACTATTCCGCACAAGAGGTAACCTTTTAAGATGGGGCGTGGCAAGTAATAAATAGCATTGTACATCAGGCAACAATTTGTATGCCATATTATATTAAATTGTTTGTTTAGACAAATTGTATTTTAGACAAATTATTTTAGACAAATTGTTTTAGACAAATTGATTTAGACAAATTGTATTTTAGACGAATTGTTTTAGACAAACTCGCCTGATTCGATTCACATCATTATTGCTTTGCAATACACGGTAAATCAGTCCAAGCCTTACTTCACCACTTAAGGTGTACGGTCGCCTACACTCGATATAAATGGCTTTCGTATCGTTCAATACTATTTTTGTGCCCACTTTACATTCGGTTGGCAAGTTATCTTTAAACACGGCTAGAATACAATCAAAAGCCGCACAAAGAGGTCATCGTTAACCACAACATCATTATTAAATACAAGTTTATATACACTCCTTTCCAATCGAGGGTTTTTTCTTACCGTCCCGAGCTTTCAATCGTGAACTCCTCTTCACTCTGCTTAGCGGCAATTGAAAAAATCTTCCAAGCTACTCATTATATAGAGATACAGCTCTTCAGGGTGAACAGTGTAGGCAAGCTCTGCCCTATACCGCTCAAGTGCTCTGTACCAAAATTCGAGATATTTCGAAGTCTAAACCTTTTAAATATGCATCCAGCTCTAGACCATTTTCGCCTTGTTCATTCCTACATTCGATAAATCCGTCGAGCAGAGCGGTATATGCGTATTCAAGAACCGTGTCAAAATAAATCATCCGTAACACGAGCGTCTAATGTAGGCTTCAGGTTGTGGAAACCGACGATTTCAAACATTCTGTCGAGGATGAAGCGGTTTCGCGTAGGGACAAGAACGTTATTATCAGATGCATTCTTCTACATCAGTCGTATATCAATGCATGGCTAATCATTATTTATACACCTACACCTGCAGGTATTTTATAACGGTCCTCACCCCACTTCTCAACTATCACGAAGACTATTCATCTCCTCAACACTTAAATAAATAACATTACGTTTGCTTGCTTGATTGCAAATCGTTTCAAGTACATAGTTAATGGTGCCGGTTTCACGCCTGAACACGCGCAATGACTTCGTTACGGACACACCGTACGCAGCATTGAGATTGCTTCTCAAAGGAAGTTTCATCGTATTCCCACGTCCAGTCGGTTCAAGCTCTGAGATGACTATGACCCACAGGTGGGCGGATCGGCTCGACGGGCGGAGTGAGTCACGCCGATGAAACGTGTACGGGTTTCTTCGAATTCGTGTGTTTCGGAGGGGTGAGGTACACGGGTGGGCGGCTCGATGGAAGGAGCGAGTCAAACCATAAACTGCTGAAGCGTGTACGGGTTTGTTCCAACATGAAAGAGTCATGTGAATACTTGTGCCCATTATACTGGGCAAACAGAATTTTCAGCTACATGAAGCAATACCGGCTTTAATGTTTTATCACTCACCAGACGTTCATTTCCGCAAACTACACATCTTCACAATCCGGTGCACTATTTGAGAGAAACATATGCCCATATTTATCTTTTTTGTTTAACAATCGGTACTCCTCTCTAAAGTCTGTTAAAAATTCACACAGGCCATTAGCCATAACCTCACTACAAACCTCGTCATGATATATGTTAATATAGTGGTAAAAATACTTAAGATTCGCCATGATGACAAGATTTACATTACATTTTCAAACTGATCCCTATATGAGCTCATGGTGACCTTGACATCCTCACTTATTAGAACTTTAAAGTATCTAAACTACTTCGAAAACTTTCAAAATTTGCTCTAGAGAAATCCAACGTTTTGTGCATCTTTTCTCGAGTACTAATTGGAACCCTGAGGTCAAACGCAATCAAATTGTGATCGCTGTTACTCAAAGTTTCACCAATAGTGACGTTAGGGACTAGGTCATCTTCGCTTGTGCATACGAAATCTAGTTGACTATTAGGATCGTCAACCCATTGACGTAACAAATTATCATCCGCAAATGCCAATAACACTGGTCAACAAATTTTCCTTTTTTTGTTTCTTCGACGAGGTTTTGTGTTCTTGGTAGAATTTTCAACGCTGATTACGAATATGACATTGGAATTTTTGAATCACGGAGGGTTCTTGAGAAAGCTGGGAATTACATTTTATCCAAAAGTACACAAAACTGCATATGTTGTATTGTAAGGACGTAGTCTAACATTATTTTGAAAAAACTATATAGGGCTATGGGTTGATTGCCTGTGCCCTCATCCGTTGGAAATTTCCAATAGACTTCAGTGGAGGGTTACCGACAACAGCCCTATGCTTTTTCGTTAGAGAGTTATAAATATGTAGGTTGTTAAAGGACCGTTTTATATTTAAGTAATTACGGTAATTCTAGCGTCGGGAGTTGGGAATCCTTATGTTAATGAAAACTGAAGTTGCCTCACCTTATTTTTGCTGGGTCTTTGTTTTGCTTCGATGTAGGGCGTTACGATCATTTTCGGGGTAGGGTCGCCACGATGGAGTTACGCGGCGAATTTACTTAAGGTAATTAATATAGGCAGTCACTATATAAACCCCTGAAGGAATAGGCCTATCCTTTTATAGTCATTAGGTTTTATATTATAAGGAATTCACTCAGGACTCTAGGGGGGACAAAGACATCCTCCGCGTTTAAAGCTTCGCTGTAACATAAACAGCCCTGAGAGCCGTGCCTTGGTTCGCTTGTATTTTTTGCCGTTCTCGCAAAATTTTGTTTAGTCTACTTTTCTTTGGTAGACTAAACAATAAATTGGGTTTTCTTGTTGCTATGTGAGGCTGATTCATACATACAGGTTCTTTGTACGTATGGCAATTCAATTATTTCATTCCCAATAGGCTATGTCGCCAATCCCGAGGCAATTTTGTATAGATATTTAATTCAATTAATTAATAATTTATATTTAATTATGAAATAAATGTACCACATATGATACCATGTTGTGAGCGCGTATAGTTTTTCCATAATTATATTACCATACCTAAAAATCTCTTTGTCAACAACTTGCGTTTATGGGCGACATTTGGGGCTCCTGTAATTAATGTCCAGCAGTAGTCAGCTAGTATCGTTGGGTCCCACCTGCCTTGGTACCGTTTTTCCATTGTGTAAATGTCCTGGTGAAATCTTTCCCCATATTCGTCACTAACGTCACCAAAGTTGGCCGGAAAAAGGCCAAATGCAAGAAGTACAAGTAATGTACCTTTAAGAACATATTGCACCCCATTAACCTAAACGCTTCAAGCAACTCCTCAATCAACTGCACGTAGTTCGGTGCCTTGTTCTTACCTAAAAAGTTCTTGACGACTGCTTTAAAGGCTTCCCATGAAATCCTCTCGGTTCTGTCTAGGACTTCATCAAACCAGCTGTCATTCATAACTTCTCTAATCTGTGTACCAACAAAAACACCTTCGTTTATCTTCGCCTCATTTATCCGCGGAAACTTCTGTTTTAATTATCGAAATCCTTCACCTTCTCTGTTCAACACTTTCACCAAGTTTTTCATTAGTCCAAGCTCAATGTGAAGAGGTGGCAAGTATATCTTCTTGGGATCAACCAGTTGTTTATGTGCGACGCTCTTTTGCCCAGGAACTAAAGCTTGATGAAGTGGCCATTCCTTAATGGCATAATGAGAATCTCTGGCCCAACTATCCAACTCACAAAGAAAGCAGCAGTACTTTGTATATTCCAGCTGCATGCCAAGAAGAAGCGCTACGACTTTGAAATCGCCACAGATATGCCAGTTGTATTTAGTGCACAGTACTCTGTGTAATTCAGAACAAGCTCCATATTTTCATATGACTCTTTCATATGAACAGTATGTCCGGAACACAGAAATGTTAGTGTTTTTTGCCAACAGATTCTACCCTTCCAGCCGAGAACCTAGTAGCTCTGCTTGACTCTTAGATAAGCTTATGTAAGTCCCTGACGAGGTCATTTAACTCGCCTTGTGTAATTACGTGGGGCTCTCTTGACTCAGGTGGTTGAAAATCTTGGTCCATGTCTTGCCCCAATTCCATAGGCTTGTCTACGCTAGTTTCATCTTCTAAGGTCCACGTCTCTGGCCGTTCTGGTATAGGAAGACTTTTACCGTGTAGCACCGGTCTTATTGCCGATGGAAAATTTGGATATTCAATCGATTTTTTTGTTTTAGAAGAAAATCCAGAAACATTCGTCAAACAAAAGTAACAGTCTGTGACGTAATCCCTCTGCTCTCTCTCCAAATCATGAGGACAGCAAATAGCATAGATCGGCGAGTACCTTTTAGCCATACCCTGAGATTTACTGCGCAGGATGTACAACAAATATAAGGAAAGCAGCTTTTGTCTTGGTTCCCTATTTTTACAGCGAAATAGAGTTTGTATGCTTTTTTAATGAGAAGAGTGATATTCTTCTTCTGACATTTGAGAGTGAACTCACCGCATGTGTAACAGGAAGTATTAGGAATGTTAACACATTTGCGACACATAATGGCTTTTTAGAGCTTTTGACACACAACAGCGTTGAATGACAACCAACAAACGACTAACGACAGTTTATTCAGACAACACAGTGTAGCGGTCACTACTGCATCATCCTACTAGCACAGTTGCTAGATTGTGCGGTTTTAGCGCCCAATTTTAATTTTTAAGTACCTCAAAACTGGAAAGTAATATGTCTAATAATATTTTCTTTTGTAATATCGAATATTACGGTGAAGCTGCTATTTACAAAAAACTACAAATATTCAAGCTGATAAGACTGAAATAAAGGAGTAGAAAATTTCTCGACAACGTGCATGATATAGAAATTTCAAGATCAGCGTTATAAAATCTATAGGAATCAAATAATCTCGTTGAGGAAATAAAATCTTTGTTGACCAGCGTGATCTTGAGCCCTCAGCATCAGCTCTTTTGTTTTCCCAATTTATATTACCGCAGTTAAAATCACAAAAAATTACACTAATCTTATTATTCATTGATCTGCTTAACTGATTATACAAGTTTATATCCTTATCAACGGGGTAGTGGGGAGGCCTGTATAATAGAAATAGATGCGCTATTTTATTGTTCAAATTTAGTTCAATTCCCAACATTTCATGAGCAGAAACAATATTACTATTTATACACTGCATTCGCACTTATTAAGCAGATTACATTTTCTCCAAGGTTTTCAAAAGTTTCTCCCCGATTTCAATGAAATTTGTAGCAAATAATCACTATATATAGCAGCATTGATGGTATTCACTTCGATAAAATATTTTGATAATTAAAATAATTATCTCATTTTATTGAAAAATATGTAAAATATTGTGTTCCGAATTATTAAGCAAGTATTCTATTTACAGATCTAAATGGTAAAAATGGGTAAGAAGAAGTTTTTTGCATTTTTCATGGTAAGAAGAAGGATTTAACATTAATTGAGAAAAGAAAAATAGTCAAGTTACTCACTGAAAATATAAAATCTATTGAACTTGCGAAGCAGTTTGGCAGAGCATATCGAACTGTAAACAAGTTTGTAGTGGAGGGTACCAAACTAAGGCAGCGAAGTGATAAAGGAGCTATAAGAAAAGTGACAAGGCGGCAGATATCTGTAATCAAGCGCAAATTGCAAAGCATCCATTGTCCTCAAGTAAAGAGGTTTTTGAGCAGGCTGGCATACATAACGTACCAAGAACATCTCGATGTGGAATCCTCCAAACAATTGGCAAGACGTGTAAACCTACGATTCAGTCACCATTAACACCCAGATACAAGAAGCAGCGTGTTGAATGGGCGCGTCAGTACGTGAAAACATTCACGCTGCTTCTTGTACCTGGGTGTTAATGATGACTGAATCGTAGGTTTACACGTCCTGCCAATTGTTTGGAGGATTCCACATCGAGATGTTCTTGGTACATTATGTATGCCAGCCTGCTCAAAAACCTCTTTACTTGAGGACAATGGATGCTTTGCAATTTGCGCTTGATTACAGATATCTGCCGCCTTGTCATTTTTCTTATGGATCCTTTATCACTTCGCTGCCTCAGTTTGGTACCCTCCACTACAAACTTGTTTACAGTTCGATAAGCTCTGCCAAACTGCTTCGCAATTTCAATAGATTTTATATTTTCAGCGAGTAACTTGACTATTTTTCTTTTCTCAGTTAGTGTTAAATCCTTCTTCTTACCCATTTTCACCATTTAGATCCGTAAATAGAATACTTGCTTAATAATTCGGAACACAATATTTTACATATTTTTCAATAAAATGAGATAATTATTTTAATTATCAAAATATTTTATCGAAATGAATACCATCAATGCTGCTATATATAGTGATTATTTGCTACAAATTTCATTGAAATCGGAGAAAAGCTTTTGAAAACATTGGAGAAAATGTAATCTGCTTAATACGTGCGAACGCAGTGTAAGAGGGAGACGTGTGTTTTTGAGAGCATGCTGGACTGCTCGCAGGGTAGATGAGACACAAAAAAGATCAGCTGAGGAGGACAGTGATAGGAGAAATGGGAGTTCCAGCACTACCCCCTGGAGCTCTTTCCTGGTTGATTGGTGTCTACAAATTCAGGGCCGGCGCTAGGAAGTGCGGGGCCCAATTAGAAAATTGTTAGCGCCTAGCGGGGCCCTCTACCCTACAAAACCTGAAGATCGATGCTTTATGCTTCGTGCAGTACGCCAGTCCCAGCCAAAAAGCGTTGAGGGCTTGAGGCTCCACCATTAGCCACAATGATATACTAAAAATTGAAAGCCCATATGAAAGTTTTAATGTTTTATTACAAGTCAAGATATGCATGTATGCATCTATGATTAAAGCAAAAGATTTCATGATTTTAAAAGCCTGGGAGTAAGACGAAAAGAGCGCAGGGGCAAAAGAACAAGCTCTAGTAAATAGAAATGTAAATGCTCTCTATGATAATGAGGCAAAAACTAATTAATTTAATATGTAGGATCTACTTACCACCACGTTTCTCTGTTACATGCAGGCTTAAGACACTTCAAGTTTGCAGTTTGGACATATAAACAATTTGGACATATTTAACAAACAACACAACTTTACATTCCAAGCTTTATGTTATATAATCTCATTAACAGCGCTCTTTCTGTGTTGAGGGTTTGAATATCGTCCACAAATTACCTTTTTTTAAAAAAAGCTAAACGGCGACGATAAACTGAAATTACAAAACAAATAAACAAACGATTAGCAATAAAACATTGAAACATAGATATACGAGGACGGACTGAATAGTTTCACTGCCTTCACAGTAACAAGAAACTTCGTGCACACTGGACACTCATTCATTCATCATAGCGTCCCCCACTCGAGCGCGTGCGCGGGGTCCCCTCGGGGCGCGGGGCCCAATTTGAACAAATCGGTCTAATCGGCTTAAAACCGGCCCTGTCTACAATCTCCGCGTCTAGGAGAATTTGTCTAAAACAATTCGTCTAAAATACAATTTGTCTAAATCAATTTGTCTAAAACAATTTGTCTAAAATAGTTTGTCTAAAATCAATTTGTCTAATAACAATTTGTCTAAAATACAATTTGTCTAAAAATAATTTGTCTAAAATACAATTTGTCTAAACAAACAATTTAATATAATATGGCATACAAATTGTTGCCTGATGTACAATGCTATTTATTACTTGCCACGCCCCATCTTAAAAGGTTACCTCTTGTGCGGAATAGTACATCGAAATAGTTTGTCTAAAATAGTTTGTCTAAAAATAATTTGTATAAAATACAATTTGACTAATAACTGAAGATAACTAGAAATGCATTTGTCTGCTTGATAAATTTGGAGTGAGGATGAAAAGATTGAAAATGGGTTGATTTTATTTCATACAATACCTAACCTAACCTAACCTAACCTAACCGGGTTATGGGTTCCGGGATAACTGATTTCGATGTACTATTCCGCACAAGAGGCAACCTTTTAAGATGGGGCGTGGCAAGTAATAAATAGCATTGTACATCAGGCAACAATTTGTATGCCATATTATATTAAATTGTTTGTTTAGACAAATTGTATTTTAGACAAATTATTTTTAGACAAATTGTATTTTAGACAAATTGTTATTAGACAAATTGATTTTAGACAAACTATTTTAGACAAATTGTTTTAGACAAATTGATTTAGACAAATTGTATTTTAGACGAATTGTTTTAGACAAACTCGCCTGATTCGACAATCTCCTCCTAAGATTGTACGAGTTATTCTATTTCAAAGTGAAACCATAACATTTTTCAATTTGTTTTCCTATAGTTTCTATTTTACATTAATTATTATTAATATTATTATCATTATTGTTATTAATATTATTATTGTTATTATTATTATTATTATTATTATTATTATTGTTGTTATCAATATTATTATTATTGTAATTATTATTATTATTAATGTTTGGCGGTTTCTGACTTCCTTTGTAATGGCAAAGGTCACGTGACGGAGAGGACCAACAACTTTATGGGGGAGCCAAACCATGGGTTGCTATATCATTTGAATACTGAGGATGGTCACCCATTCGACTACTGAACAAACTAGGGATGTACCAAATAACGAATATTAGTTTCATTTGGGTTACTAGATGTCGTTGTAAAAATTGAAGCCTTTATCAGTTTGACAGCACATGCAATTAATAGTAAATGTAAGCAAAAACAGTATGTTTTAGCCACCAAAAATCTACTAGGTTCCTATACCTATGAAAACATTGCAACTGCATTGACTTCTATGTTGCAAGAATAATCAATAGGGAGCGATCGTGTACATGCAGTCGTGCACGACAATGGACATAATGTTACTAAAGCTATTCACGTTCTCAAAATGACATATGTTGCTTGTGCGAATCATACTTTAACACTTGCAGTTAATGGAGTCCTTCTCAGCCAGACGTCTGTTTCAGATATAATGCACGTGCAATTGCGAGCCGAATCTGTTCGAATTTCAATCATTCATCCCTAGCCTGTGACAGTCTTAAGGAAATCCAGAAGCAACATAATTTACCCGAAAACAAACTTATAAAAGACGTTATCACCCGATGGAACTCTACATTCTATATGCTACAACGAATTTTTCAACAAAAAACTGCAGGTGTTGCATACGCCACGGACTATGACATACCAACCCTCAATAACCATCACTGGACTCTAATTCAGCGTGCTGTAAAGCTTCTCAGCCCATGTAAAAAATTAACAAATGAATTTTCCTTTGATGATTCTTGTCTTTCCATGGTATCTTCCGGAGTAACAGGTCTCGTGGTATTTTTACGTAGCATAAATTATGATACCGGTATTCATACTATGAAAAACGATTTAATAGAAAATTTACAGAATCGCTTCAATTGCTCAGGTTTTAGATCCTCGTTTCAAATTTGCTTGCATTAGAGTGCCTGAGTTTGTAAAAAATGAGATAATCATTATGTCTGCAATTTAGTGGTGGACCAGATATCCGCATCCGCATCATTTTTAACATCCGCATCAGCATCCGCACTTCTGACTGCGAATGTTATGCGGATATTACCTCTAATAAATTATGCAATTTACAATTAAATTAGCTTATAAAGTAGCTTATAAGGCCCAGTCATGCACATTTCATGTAAAGTATTAATTATTTATTAATGAACAAACAAATATATAAACCTCAAAATATAAATACCTGATAACACAGAAAATTGAACGAAACTTGTTTCATTGAATTTTCTGTGGCTGAAACTCTTGAGAAAGTTATTATTTTTATCACAATGAAAACATTAATATTAATTTTAATTCTTATGCATTGCCTGCCATAATAGTAATATCACGAAATTTTAAAAATTGTCATATATTCATAATTCTGTATTATATTGATAGATTAACTAAATATCCGCATCCGCGGATATTGAAATTAAAGATCCGCATCCGCAGATGTTGAACAACTGACATCCCATCCACCACTAGTCTGCATCACCTAATGCTAATCCTACACTTAATATAACTCATGGCGATGAAGCAACTGCTTTTGTTTCACGAGAAGATCAAGAATCCTCGAAAAAGAAGCCGAAGGTTGACTTATGGAGCTACTTCGATAAGGTTGCTACGTCTTCAAAATCAGACGTACCTCTACCTATCAAAAGTAGCCAGCAAAGTTGTCAAAAAGAATTAGACATCTATTCAAAAGAACCATGATTCAGTCGCGACACGAACCCTCTTGATTGGTGGCGCCATAATAGCGAAACATTCCGAAACTATTGGCAATTGCTCACAGATATCTGTTCAGTTCTGCAAAAAATGTGATTACCAACGCACGTACAGTGTAGTCGTTTAGTTCCTGATGCTGCTGAACGACTAATTTTTCTACACGTTAATCTACTTGACCTAAATTTCAATTATTAGGTTTTGCTTTTGGTAATTATTATTACTGCCTGTTCATTTTTTTGTAAGGTGATCACTTATTAGTATCACTATACCAAATTGGATTTGTTTATGATTATTCTTTGAAATAAAAAAAATACATTTTAAATTCCATTTACTGAATCACGTTATTTACCCTCATTATCAGATATATATTTGGTATTCGGTTAAAAAACAAAAACTATTCGGCCAAATATCGAATATTCAGCACATCCCTAAAACAGATCTAACGTTGCCTAATCTCTCTGATCCAACGGGAAGTGATGTTGGAACGTGGCCCTAAAACATCAGAGTAAATGAAATATAATAAGTGGATTTAGAAAATAATTTATATTTGTGCAGTAAATTGATCATTTTTATTGGCATTATAAAAGGACCAAAGAAGAACGACAAACGAACCAAACCAATAACATGATTTTGAATTATCTAACTTTAAAACAACATCCTCCAACTACTAAATTACCACACGTATCAATTTGTAATATATATAAGCTTTTATTTCGTATGACAAAAAATAATTTAAAAGCTTCAGGATTCGTTAGTTAATTTTCTCGAGGATAGCTTTCTTATTCAAAAGGTTGGGGAACCTACGAGGTTGGACAGTATTTTAGATTTAGTAATAACTACGGATGACAGGCTAATTACTGATCTTCAAATAATAGAACCATTGGGCAATAGCGATCACAATATGGTAGAGTTTGTCCTCTCAGTAAGTCACTCGAAACCAACTAACTCGACGAAAATTCCTAACTTCCAGCACGCAGACTTTAGTAAATTTCGAAATAAATTGTCACACGTCAATTGGGAAAACGTGATGGGGAACTCCAACGCAAAACTAATGTGGGAATCGTTCGAAACAGTATTTAGGACTATAAATGAGGAATGTGTACCGTACAAAATTAAGCGTGCGAAAGTAAACAACAAGCCCTTGTGGTTTACTTCTAGAGTAGGAGACATTATAAAGAGTAGAGATAGGGCTTATAGGCTACATAAGTGCTATAAAGACAATTTGTGGTTACGAAACAACTACATATCTCTAAGGCGTGAAGCGAAAAGTGTAATAAAAAAGTCCAAGCGCGAATTTGAAATCTCCATAGCTCGTGACGGTAAAGAAAACCCCAAGCGATTCTTTCAATACGTCAATAATAGAAATCCAGTAAAAAGCGTCTTGGGGCCTTTGAAAAATCTAAACGGAGATCTAGTTTCTGAAAACAAGGAAATGGCTACCTTGCTAAACGAATTTTTTACGTCAGTTTTTACTATAGAAGATGTAACAAATATCCCTACGGTCACGGACATAATACCGTTTGATAATGGTAATATTTTGGATAATATAGTGGTCAGTGAAGGGGAGGTAACGCGCTATATTGATAAAATGAAAACGCGTAAATCACCGGGGCCGGATTCCATATATCCCATACAACTAAAAGAATTAAAAGATAGCATTGTTGTGCCGCTAACAAAGATTTTTAATGCGTCTATTTCTGAGGGGTGCGTACCAGATAATTTCAAGTTAGCAAACGTAACACCTATCTTTAAGAAAGGCGATAAAGGTGCGGCGGGAAATTATAGACCAATCAGTTTAACGTCCGTTGTAGGTAAGCTACTGGAATCAATAATTAGGGATCGTATAGTCGAGCACTTAGAATTCCATAAGCTAGTTAGAAATACGCAGCACGGATTTAGGCGAAACAAATCTTGCTTAACTAATCTTTTAGAATTTTTCCAAAGCGTGGTTGACGTTTACGATAGACATCGGGCGGTTGATGTAGTGTATTTAGATTTTCAAAAAGCGTTTGACACCGTGCCGCACAAAAGACTCATTGAAAAAAACTAAGGCTCATGGAATCAGGGGTGTAGTAATAAATTGGCTAGAAGAGTGGTTGCGAGGCAGGAAAAGAGGGTGGTCGTTGATGGAGCGGAGTCGTGTTGGGCTAATGTAGCGAGTGGCGTTCCTCAGGGTTCTGTATTGGGCCCCTTGCTTTTTCTTATATATATTAACGATTTAGATGTCGGCCTAGTCAGTACAGTTTCGAAGTTTGCGGATGACACGAAGCTGGGTGGTAGGGCGATTAATGACGAAGATAGAGGTAAAATTCAGGAAGATCTGAATAAAATCGTTGATTGGTCAGTCACATGGCAAATGAGATTTAACGTTGATAAGTGCAAAATTTTGCATATAGGTTCGCGTAACGGTAATTTTGCGTACAGTATGTCAGGGAAAGATTTAACAAGCGTAGAGCAGGAAAAAGATTTAGGAGTTATAGTCACGGGTGATTTAAAAGTAGCAAAACAAAGTACAGCAGCGGTCAATAAGGCGAACAAAGTGTTAGGTTTTATAGCTCGAAATTTTGAGTACAAATCGCGCGATATTATAGTTCCACTTTATAAATCATTAGTTAGACCCCATTTGGAGTACGCGGTCCAATTTTGGAATCCGCATATGCGCAAAGATATAGACAAAATCGAAAGAGTTCAAAGACGAGCAACTAAGATGATTCCGTCGCTTAGGTCAAAGTCGTACGAGGATAGGCTTAAGGAGTTAAAATTGACAACACTCGAGACTAGGAGGTTAAGGGGTGATCTAATCCAGGTTTTCAAAATTATGAATGGGTTCGATAACGTAGATAGAGATAGCTTTTTCGAATATCTCAATATAATAGGACTAGAAATAACGGGTGTAAGTTGACAAGTAGAAGGTTCGAGACAGCAGTTGCGAAAAACTTTTTTACGCATAGAATAGTAAATAGCTGGAATAGTTTGCCGGTAGAAGTAATTAGTAGCACGTCTATAAACATGTTTAAAAATCGATTAGACGCATATGTTGATAGAAAGGGTATAGTTTAAGGTAGTAAAATGAAGGCTTTCTGGGGATAGATCCCACAGCTCAACACAAGTGTTGTGGGATATAGGGAGGCGTCTTGGGTTAGGGGATACTCTCTGTCCTTACACACCCCATTTAAAGAGATTCCTCTGCCGAGCGGTGCCCCCCATAGTACTGTGAGGTATTGAAAAATTCATGATCTTCACTTGCCCCACAAACACCTTTAAATGGGAGACCCAAAACGGGTGCACACACATTTCTACATTACTGTACAGTCTTTACAGCCACACCTACACTTTTTCTCGTAAGTGTATATATTGTAATGTATATGATTGTAAATTTTGACTTGGTCCGCAATCGATATGGACCGTGACTTGATGGATACCGTAATGAAATTGACTGGATTCTTTGGATCTGATATATTTGCATGTCCGTTATAAATAGATATAGAGTGTAACATATTTGTGGATAGTAGTCTATTATGACTAGATCCTCTGGATCCAGAGATTCTATCTTTAGTTTTAAATCGATAATTAATTGGTTTTAAATTGATAATTATCTAGTTTCGTAAAAATTGGTCGTTGCC
Organism: Bathynomus jamesi; assembly: GCA_023014485.1. NCBI lineage: Eukaryota > Metazoa > Arthropoda > Malacostraca > Isopoda > Cirolanidae > Bathynomus > Bathynomus jamesi. Next base: position 68,482 of record JAJOZX010003945.1, on the reverse strand, counting down.
AATTTACCGGCGGTTTTTACATAAATTTCTTATGTTCTTGTGGTTCGGAACCCACGTAAAATTGTAGGTCCCCTCCGCCACCACGGAGGACATACACAATACACGATTACGAACACAGTTAGGTAGACCAGCCATGAGTGGATCTTAGGGTCTTTGTTGGTCTGAAACATTATATTACATTATATGGACTTTGTAATTAGGGCACGATTTAAGTCCATTCTAAAATTTGCATTATCAACTTGTCTTTGTTTCCTTGACAGTTGCTCTTCTCCTGTTCTCGTGTCGTCATATTTACAGCAGAAGACGAAGAAGAAGAAAAGAGAGAAGAGGAGAGAAGCCCTTCGGATCGGAAGGGGAGAGCAATGAGTACATCAGCATCGAGATACGGAAGGAGTCGAGCGAGGAGAGTTCCGAGAAGCCAAAGGAGGAGAATATGGATAGTGAAGGCGTGAAAAAGAAGGAAGAAAAGAAGAGTGATCGTAAAGAGAGGAAGAGAAAGGAGGAGATATCGAAACTTATCATTCAAGGTAATTATTCGTTTAAACAGGTGCATGAATAGTATTTTAGGTCAACTTAATGATTTTATCTAATTCGAGGTCTCATATTCTCTGATCTTGCTATTATTTGCAGATTGTAAATTAATATTTCCCGCTTTTCTAATAGAAATTTGTGAAACTTTGCATTTGCAAATACATCTGATTATTTATTTCGAAATTTGTTTATGTATTGTATATATCAAACTTTGTGACAAAAATTAAAAACTACAAATGTATTTGTCATAAATGTCTTTCTTACAGTCCTCAACATCTTCCTTTTTATCTTCGTCAATCTCATCTTCGCCAAACTTCCGATGCTCATCTGAATTCAACCACCAGAGTAGTCTAGTGTTAAAGTGCGAGGTTTTGATCTGAGGGGCCTGGGTTGGAGTCTTGGCTCGGACATCAGATTTAGGAGATTAAGGAACCTCTCTGGAGCTTCCTTGGTGAAATAATGATTCGGATTCCACGAAAAGCTGTAGGTCTCCTCTATCATATTACTGTAGATGGTACGAAGGAGGTGAAACAACCCAAAACTTTATTATTATCTGAATCTATGGTAGACATTGTCTTCTTCATCCTCCGCATTATTTTCTTCCTTGTCTTGTTTCTCTTTCTCTTTCGACTCATTTTCGTTTAACTTTTAATCTTTTATGAATGCCAGCAACATCATCCTAACTTTCCTTACTGAACAGATGCTCCTTCGAAGGTCGGAGAGCGCCTGGCTGTTCTCCTTCCTCGGGATGATCTGAGGGCATACGCCTACGAGGGCGAAGGGTCTTCCGATGGGTCTCTGGGGTCTGCCATATCAGGTGAGATGTGTATACGAATGTGTATAAGAATTAAAAATTTTAAAAGTCATTCACTAAAGATTGCTGAATTTGGTTGCTGAAATTGGTTTCATTTCAATCTTTCAACCACATAATGTTTTCCAGTCTAGAAAACTACTTTAATTTGATCTGATTTTTGTTTCATAAGATTCTCTTAAATTAAATTGAGTATTTTTAGTTATTTCCATATACACAATAAATTTATTTATACTACGTTCGGTGTGGTTTACAGATGAAAGAGCCTAAGAAAGTTTTCAATTTTCATGCAAAATTTGCTTCATCGCAGTGACGATATTCAGACCTTTGTATTATTAAATGAATTAAAAACACTTTTTCCGACGAAGATGCGACCAAAACTTCCACATACTGAGGAACATTTGCGATTATTTTACTTTTATTGGATCACCTGAAAATCAGGGCCCCCCAGCCTTCGTTAGTTAGCCTTATAAGGCTAACTAACGAAAATATCACGATTTAACTTAACCAATCGTTAGGTCAACTGTACGCCCTTGACAAATGGTTAGGTTAAATCGTGATATTTTCGTTAGTTAGCCTTATAAGGCTAACTAAAGAAGGCTGGGGGCCCTGATCTTCAGGTGATCCCTTTTATTTTACAAGTACTCCAGTTCGTGCGTTCGGACCACTTTATTGGTCAAATTCAAACCTTTTCCTCGGGAAGAGTTTCTCTCTTGAATGAAAACTCCGGAATTGCCTTTATAGACGCGAGAAAGTATCTAAGCAAAAAGGTCATTATTTAAATGCGCATTTTAAAAGTGAACATTATTATCCGAAACTCATTTCTCCACTTTGTGGGGGAATGAGTGTAGCCCCAGGATCACCCGAGCGTGAGTATTAACCGGGTAGGGTTTCGGCTCAACCCAACCCAGTGCCAGCAGCTGGGACCGAACTCAGAACCTCACCTCCCACAGAACGACACCGCAACCACTGAGCTACCGGGAGCTCAACTTAATATACCGTATTAATAAGCAATTTATTGAAACTGGGTATTACTGTAGAATCTTAAGTACGGAACTATCGTTTTATTTACTGATGATGTCTGATGCAAAAATTTTAATTCCTGATTCCTGAAGAACTTTCCCATATACGTAAAAATGCGCGTTTAATAAAACAAAATGGAAGTAACGAAATGATTTCCATAGATAAAAGAATATTTAATAATGATAATTATTAATACATTTACCTCCAAAGGCTTTTAAATTCGTACCAGAAAGCCATTTAGAAAGAAAGAAGTTGAATATTTTCTCTACCTTTGTGAGAAGAAACTTAACCTCCGATAAAAATTTTATTAAAGTTTAACTTTCCTTTTATGGTAAAATAAATTTTAAAATATAAATGAAATTAATAAATGGAAGAAATCTGATCTATATTTTTCGGATTTCTCGTAAGGGGAACATCGAGTGAAGAAACTATTTACGTGGAGAATGTATATACTATAGAAAAGAATATTAAAACTGCATATAAATCTTTAAACAATAAATTCTCAAAAATATCAAATTTCAATACCAGATAAATAGGATATATATATATATATATATATATATATATATAATATATATATATATATATATATATATATATATACGGTTGCCCAGAAAAAGTAAGTTATTGCTTTTATCAACTATTATATTTACTATGGTCAAGATTTGCTTGCTTTTATAATGATTTAAATAAATAATTTGCTTTTATATGTAGCACTTCTATATGTCTTTATAATATTTGTTTTTGATATACTCTATTTATCTTTGTTGCAGATTTTTCAAAAATATTTAATCACCCATCAAAAATGCTTTCATATAGTCAAGAAGATCTCATATTGATAAAACAATTACAAATTGAGAAACACTATGGTGCCAGAAAAAATTATATCAATGTTTTCAAATAAACCATGGACTCGTTCTGGTGTAGAAACAAATATTTATAAAATTGATAGAACTGGATGTGTTGCTAGAACCAAAGGTAGTGGAAGAAAAAGAGAAGTTCGCACTGATGAAAATATTGCAATGGTTGAGGAAATGGTTCTAAAGTCAGGAAAAAAAAGCCTGGAACGCGTATAACACCAAATGAAATTGCAGCAGAAACGGGAATTTCAAGAAGTTCTATAAGACGAATTGTCAAAGAAGATCCGCAATTGACAGTTTATAAACGCTATCCAGTGCAGATCTTGAGTGAAGTCAATAAGATGAACAGAATGGAAGCATGCCAAGCTTTGCTTGAAAGATTTCCCAATGTCAATAGAATCTGGTTTAGTGATGAAAAATCATTTTCAATTCGATCACCTATCACCACTGAAAACAATCGAGTGCATTCTACAGCAAGAAACAAGAGAGAAGTAACACCGGAAAGACTTTTAATTCAACAGTTTAACTTTTCTAAAAAACTAATGATCTCCTACTGTGTCTCAAAACTGGGTAAAAGTGATGTTTTTGTTGAAAGTGGTGTCAAAATGAATGCTGTTTATTATTGCAACAGTATATTAGAGAAACATCTACCAAAAATTCTCGAAATTTCGGCAAATCGATATACATTTCAGCAAGATGGTGCAACAAGTCATACTGCTCACCTTACAATTGAATATTTAAACAAAGAAGTTCCTGACTACATAAAACCTAAAGATTGGCCTGGCAACAGCGCAGATTTGTCTCCTCTTGATTATGCAATATGGGATGAACTGAAGAAAAGGGTGTATAGGAATACTAATTTCGTTAACATTGATCAATTAAAAGAAAAGATTGTGAAGAATGGAGTTCGCTTCGCTACCACAAAATGTCAAACAGGGCAATTGATAACTGGCGCCATCGTTAGGAGCTTTGTGTCCAACAAAGTGGTGGAGATTTTGAGTATTTAATGTCATAATATAGACAATAAACAGGAGTATTTATTAACATGTATTATTTATTTTGTATTTCTTTCTATAAAACTGAAATAAAATCTTAAAAGCAATAGCTTACTTTTTCTGGGCAACCCGGTATATCTACATATGTATAAGTTAAAAATCTCAATTAAAAGTAAAGAAAATTAAAAATTGAAAGACAATAACATTATGAAGCTTTTCGAGAAGCTCAACTTCTCTTCGTTCTGGAAAGAAAACTATACTGGAATAAAAGTTGCAGGGAAAGAACAATATATAAACCTCATATATCTGGCAGATGGAAACAATATAAGAAAGATTTAAAAAGGTATCTCTGATTAAAATTTTACTTAAAAGAAGACCAATGTAAAAGTTACCTTTATCGATATTTTCAATTAATAAAGATTCAGTCAATTTCCTTTTATTTATGTCCTTCATATGTAGATGAAGGGCTGAGTTTTTAATATCAATTAAATTATCAAAATTAGTCCTATGTTGCTGTAAAGCTAAATTGAGGTCGCCGATTCTGAGACTGTATTTGTTTATAACTTCTGTCAGCAAAATTATTAGTTTTCCCAATATAAACTTCATGACAGTTTCCACATGGAATTTTATATACTTAGCATTATACTAGTAGTATAGTTTATGTTGGAAAATAAATTTGAAGCATTACTCAAGCATTCTTTTGTTATATTGCATTCTATAGTTAAAACTAAATTACTTTTTGTTCTCGGGAAGTCTGTGGACCATTACTATAAAATTTCTTCTTGGATACGAAAGATCTTAACGTTTCGGTACATCTGCCTTTGACTCTTTGACATTCAACACCATTTTATCAGATAAACACGAATATACCTCTACTGGAGACGAATGCACAGGCTCCATCTACCCAACGATCTTCATTTAATGTCCCTTCCATAGTTCCGATTTTTAGAGGTACCACGAATACCGCAGTGGAACAAATCACTAATTTGGAGACAAACTTTCGCAACGAACTGATCGACAGTGACTACGAACGGCTGAATGAAGTTTGAGCTTTATTCACCCGTCTGAAAGGAATCTTTAAAAATAGTCCACACTGCACAAGATATCTGCAATGCAACGAGTTTTGGTCATTTTAAGAAAATTTTATCGGGAATCACAGGACTCACAGCCGCTTATGAGCCTCACAAAATTGTCATTTAAAGTGAAATAACGATTCTAAAAAGGATCTTTGAGATTTTGCAAATAAGGTCAACGAAAAATTTTAGTCCGTAATGAATGTCATATAAGAGACGTTTAAATCTCAGCTACTGAGGTAAGTGGGTAAAAGGGACATCAACGTGGGTATAAATATCACATCCACCATAATGATCGCCCACAGGGGGATGAGGAGAGAAGAACACAGCGAATTCCCAGGGAGGGGAAGCAGCGACATCTCCATCATCGTCTCCTGCAAATACAGAAACTGTTGAAACTCCAGATAAATGAACAGGAATCTCCTTCCGGTTTGCTCTCAAACCATACCAGTTCCATTGTAGGATGGTACAAACACCCAACTTAGAACGATTAAGAAAGCCCCCTTGAGGGAAACAATTTTGGAAAGCGCACGCATATTTTCACGCGAACTCTTTTAAACCTTAGTTTAGGCTGGGGAGCAAGATCTTTCAGGATCCTAAATGACCCGAAGGAACCTTAAGACCCCGAAGAGGGGTTGGACCTCCTGCGAGGCAACAACACTGGATAATTCTTCTCTGATGGTCGAGGGCTTGGCTCAGCGTTGACAAACTTTTTATAGAGGAAGACTCCTTTGTTGCACTGCAAGAATAAAGGAAAGAACTTTGGGAAGAAATGACACTGGAAGACAGGCGGGAAGAAGACGCAGCAGGGATGAAATATCAAAGTGGCTGAACACAGGAAAGAACAGAAACAAAGGAGACCCCAGAATGGAGACAGAGATGGCACCCTCTCCTTTGCCTTTGTAAAATTAATCGCCGCTGACCCAAGTGCAGACACGAAACCTTGGCAGTTGTAACATCGTCTAAGAAACACAGGGCTTCACCTTCAGCCGAAGACAAGCTCCAGAAAGAGTGACAGGAAGGTCGAGCCTGTCGACTTGAGAATAAGGGTCAGGATAGGGATGGGGAGGTCACTGATCCTTCGGATTAGCTCGGCCTTTGCGATTGCTGGTTTGCCAACCCAGAGAGCAGAGTTTCCTCCAAGTATCGGAGAACATAACAGGAATAAATAACTCTGCGAGACTGGTTGAGAAAGGGACGGAGCAAGCAAGCTCTGCTTCCGAGGAAGACATTTCTATCAATAAACTCCAATCAGACTGTGAAACAATCCAGTGAGTGGCGCTGCAAGTGGAAATTAGAATATGGTGGTTATAAAAAAAAATCCCTTTCGGTGACAACAGTGTCATCCACTAACCAAATTACAAGGAACTTATCGAAGGAGATAGATTTAAAAACACTGTGCAAGCGTTCAGTAGTTACCTTCGGGGAAAAGTCCTGTCGCTGTTGATCTTATTGATGGGAGCCCAATGACTGGCGAACTGGAGAAGAAGCGTACTTATGACATCAGTCACATTTTGATACCCGGTGAGAGGAAGTCATAACAAAAGGACAAAAAGAATGAGCAATGGGAAGAAAAATTAACTTCACTTCCCTGTTCCATCACCCAACATGGGACTCAGGAAGGGAAGGTCCACCGGGAGCTTAGACGTTCCGACAATCCCATGGGTAACAGAAAGGAATAAGCAGGTAGCTATTAGATCGTCCCATGGCAGCCCTAGGAAGGAAAGGGTGTCGATACTAATGTCTACTGACTATAGCCTACACAAAACCAGCCTAGTGATTCAATGAGGCCACACTGAACTCCCGTTTTATTCCCATCCCACACCTAAGAAGCATGTTGCTCGCAGCAACGCCAAGACAAACTCAACCTCCAGCTAAAGGAAATGGGGAGTATACGGGTCTCCATGCACGGTAAATATATAGGAAGTTGGGAGATAACGTCTCCCGGTTCCAGTCTAAAATAGAAGGATACGGACAGCACTTACAGTAATTCGGCCCCTCTGTTGAGTTTCCCCTTGGCCTGGGTAGCCAAATGTAATTCGGTACACGGCATCATCGGGGCATACGATCTTCTCTACCACAAAAGTTCTAGCTCAAATCGGTCTGAAACTGAAGGTGTACCATATATTCAAAATAAAACGTACGCCAGAGTTGAAAATTAATGCTAAGTGAAAAGTAGTATTAAATAATTTTATCAGCGAATAAGTGTTGACTTTATAACCATGTGAGTTTTATTTTAGTTTGCAAACACCGCATACGACTACTTCAAGATGACGTCTTTATTTACCTCGCTATTTCTGACCCACTTTAATTACGTTAGTTAAATAATAATAATTTTAATAATAACTAGACGGGCTCGTTTCGCTCGCCCATCTAGGGCTCTCGTTTCGCTCAGGCCAACGCTCTTTTGCCGTTTAATGTTATTGCCGATTAATAGTTAACTAAAATTTCCGTTTCGCTCGGGAAAACCTTCTATTGCCTTGTTTAATGTTTTTGCCGCTTAATAGTTAACTAATGAGGAATTTCCTCCAGATATAAACCTTACAAATTTTTTTTATTATTTTCGCTGCATGCAGCGAAAATGCAAGAATTTCCGTCCCTAACCTCAATTCCTGTTGTCTTTAATGTTACTGCCGCTGAATTTATAACTAATACGCAACTTTCTCCAAATATAAACCCTTTAAAATATTTTAATTATTTTCGCTGCTAGCAGCGAAAATGCGAAAGAATTTCCGACCGCACCCAATCTCCAATGAGATAATGGTTGGCAAATTTGTTACTGGCTGCTGGAACGTCATATTCCTGGTACAGGAGCAGAGAACAAGGAGCTCTAAAAAGTTCCACTTTTGATTCATCAGTAAAAAGAACTTTTTGCCAGTCGTCTACAGTAAAATTTCGATATTCTCTTGTCCCCTCTAATCTTTTAGCCTTATTTTGTTTCCTCAGTAGTGGTTTAGACACAGCAACTCTGCCATGGAGACCAGCTTTCATGAGTCTTCTTTTTATAGTACTTGTACTTATCGGAAAGTCCCGTTGTTCATTCAAATGCGTCTGAATCTGTGTCACCAACCACTATAACACATGAAGAGTCCCGCTCCTCCAGCAGTATATTTAGTTTACAGAGTCTATCTAAAAATACTTCCTCATTTTCAGCACACTCATAAGGCATATAAACATTGAATATATATACAGTATTTTGTTATCAATAGTTAGTTTTATGGCTACAACCAACTCATATTTATAACTAATGGGCTTTATAAACCTATCCAGCTGTGAGTACCACATTATAGCTACGCCTTCCTTTTTATTCTGTCTGTCCACAGTGAAAACTTCACTATCATCATTGTGTGAGTTAGCAATTCCCCTGTAGTTAGGCTTAATATTGTCTACATTTTTGCATTCTTGTTTAGAGAGCCAAGTTTCCTGAAAGCAAGAAATGTCATGTGCAGATAAAAGTTTGTTGATCTCACTGTCAGCATTGACTTTGAGGCCTCTACAGTTACAGCTACTAACACTGAGTCTGTGAAAGTGTGCCATTGCTTTTATACACACTATAATTAGTGAATTATAATTAGTGAAATTTGATATGAGCCAGGGACTTTTTTAACATATATACTAGTGGGCCAAATGGCCCACTTCCCTTGTATTTGGCCCACTAGTCACATTCTGTTGGCCCACTAGTCACTTTTAAGCTTTGGAGTAAAAATATTGATTCTAGCAAGGTTCATTTTAAGTTATTTTCTAGCAAAAAAAGAGTAAAATAAAGACAGAGAGCTGTTTGGTAGATTGAGCGTAGCTGCCAAATCTAGAGATATTAACATAAAAGAGGTATCAACCTATAAACTATCTGATGCACTCTTTTCATTGGCGTATTCTCATGGATCAATAAGGAAAACCGTAAGAAGTGTCCTTCTTTCAGAACTTAAAAGGAAGTAGAAGTCCATTCATATACCCAATACCAGAAGCTTCATTACCAGTTTCATATAGAGTGGTTGCGATGTCAACTGTGCAAATGGTAAAAAGTGGAGAAGCCAGCACATTTGGAGTACTAGCTGGTAAGTATTGGGAACTTCTTGTACAACCAATTCACCAACGGGACTGCAATAGAATCGACGTTACGACAAAGAAGTTTCCATCAACGCTGGAGAACGTACACGACGAGGATGCCCTACTTCATTAGGGGTGAAAATATGTGGGGATAAACACCTGTACCAAAGCAGTGGGACAAATATATCAGCAAACCGGTAAACAAACCCAACCTTACTGCATATCTAAGTGAAATGTGGTGTGGAAAGGGTCCTAGTAGTTTGCCACCTGGTAAGAAGGTAATCCTGGGCGCTGGATTCAATAATGGAATGGATATAGTAATTCTACTGAACGACTCTGTTCGTCCTGCTGAGGAACTTCGATGTGACCATGAAGATGCCGACACTCGGGTGATGTTTCATGCTCTTAATGCCTTTGAGGATATCCAAGGGTTATAATCCACTCCTCAGACACCGATGTAGCAGTATTGAGCATATAGCTATAAAACACATTCCATTATCCTGATTTGTGGTTTCGCACTGGAGCAAAATATAAACTTAGATACATTCCTATCTACCATATTGCAAGTAGTCTTGGACCAAGTACGTGTTCTGCTCTTCCAGGATTGCTCGCTTTCACTGGGTGGGATAGTACAAGCTCATTATATGGTACTGGAAAAAAGTGCCTAAAAATGGTAAGAGCGTCAGCAGACTACCAAGAAATTTTGCCCCAACTCGGAGAAAGTATTGAATTGTCCACAGATATTGTAAAGAACTGTGAGAAGCTTGTTTGTGCGTTGCTATTATTTTTTATTTTATTGGGTTCAGAATCCCAGCTGAACCCTGAACGGCCAAGCTCTGAAGGGCCGCACAGCCCAAGTTAAGCTAGACTAAAACTTACGGACTTAGGGGTCCTATTAGGTCCTACCTCAGGGTTGCTGACTCGATGTGGGCCTACCTTAGGCCTCAGCTGCATAAAATTAAGATAAAAAACAAAAGGGGCACTATTTATGGTCTTCTTTCTAAACCTTGCAACAACACACAACCTGCGCCATTGCACGATGCAACAATCTTGTATCTAAACAATCAAACTGAATTGCAAGAGAGCTCTCTATAAGACCACGCCCTGTAAGTGCCGCATTCAACAAACGAGTAGAAGGACGCGCAGTGCCCCCCCAAAAAAAATGATGCCACAAGAGTGCCCAAACAATGATGCCACAAGACCCAAAAATGCTAGCTCTAAATTAAGTGAATTTTTCACTAACCTTACAATTATGAGATGGATATATATATACACCTTAACTTAATATATACAAGCAATGCTGCATCAATCAGCTTAGTCATCATATCGCCTTGGACAACAATGGCTCTTCCTCTTCTAGATTTTCTAACACTCCCCACCGAAGAGGCATTGTTGTCATTACCTTCTGCAAGTTTAGCCAAGCCTCTGAATGAGGCTGTAACCAAATGTTCATCTTGACTATCCTGTTTGCTGATTTCTAAAGCATAGAGTTTTTGTATAGGTCTCTTTAATTTTCCTCCTGAAGTCTTTACCAGTGCAGACCTAACTAAATTGTCTTTGCCAACAAACAACTCTTCAATTATGCCAAGCTTCCAGCATTGCCTTGGTCTTTCATCCCCAATCATTACCACTTTCCCACCTTGATACAATTTGCATTGGAGCCCTTTACATTGCCTGATGGGTAATAATTGAGTTCTGGCAAGTATTCCATCTGCCACCTCTTCCATAACTGATCTTGTAGCTCTTCAAGGTACTTGAACCTTCTGGTTAACTCTTCTTGACTGCTCTGGATAGGCTGTAAGTCTCTGGCAAACTGGGGCTTGATGTTAATCGTTTACCACAAAGAAAATGATTTGGTGTCAATGGCTCTGCATCCTGCATACTGTTATAACAAAAGTGATAGGCCTGCTGTCACCATTGCTTCTACTTCACCAAAACAGTGCAGAATTCTTCTTTGCTCAAATGAGCATTAGCTAAAAGTTTCTTTAATGGACACTTTACACTTCTCACTAGCCTTTCCCAAAATCCCCACCATGGTGCTCTCAACAATAAACTCCCACTGTATCCCGTGGTGTGAAAAGTAGGATTGGAATCCCTCCTCTTTAGCAAGGACCAAACTTCTTGGAGTTCCTTTGCAGCCTTTTGAAGGTTTTGCATTATCCGATATGATTTTATTTGGGAAACCCCTTCTGTTCACAAACCTTTTAAAGGCCAAAAGAAAATGGATTGCTATGGTGGTAGCACATGTGAAAAGACATATATAACCTTTGTTAGACTCCCCTTGCTCATACACATAACTGGACCTGCAAAGTCTACTCCCACTACATAAATGGGGCAGTATAGATACACCGTTCTCTTGGAAGTGGAGCCACCTTTTCATGATAAGGCTTTGCACTCCAACGCTTGCAAGCCACACATCTATGCAAGACCTTTTTTACTACTTGTCTAATTTTGGGAATCCAAAACTGTTGTCTGATCTCTATTATCACTTCTCTAACTCCAGCATGCAACAACTTATGATGCGTATCCAGGATCAAAAGTTCCACAAAGTGCCCCACAGAATGTAGCAAAATTGGATGTCTTTTCTCCTCTGGAAGCCCAGAAAACTGTAGTCTACCTCCTACTCTCAATAAATCCTGATCCAAAAACACATCCAAACCCTTGGGAGCAGAATGTGTTGGTAGAACCTGTAATGGACGGCTGGTGAGCAATTCCCTCTCTTCACCAAATTTTTCCTTCTGCACATATACCACCCAGTATTGCCTGGCTTGCTGAATCTCCTTACTTTTCAGAATTCCTTCCCTTCTTGTTTCTCCCTTAATGTTTTCTGTAAATCTATATACCCATGCTGTCACTCTTAACAACCTTTTCAGACTGCTAATGTCCTGAAGCCTCAATATGGGGTCCTGCTGCATAACTTGACAACTGTTCACAGTGCATTTTCTCATCTCACTCACCCATTCTTCTTCAGCCTGGCATTCTCCTACAATAGGCTGATTAGAAGGCCAATTGTCACTTCCAAGTTTTAGCCACTCTGGTCCATTCCACCACAAACTTGACTGTGCAAGATCTTTCACTGAAATTCCTCGTGTTGGTAAATCAGCTGGGTTTTGGGTGCCTGGACAATGCTTCCATTGCTTTGGATCTGTGTGTGCTTGAATTTCCTCACCTATTGGCAACAAATGGTTTCCATTTCCTTGCCTGGCTTCGTAACCAGTGCCAAACTATAGTGGAGTCTGTCCAATAATAGCTTGGAATTTCATAAAGCCCAAAGAGTTTTGCACTGTAACTGCAAGCCGACTAGCAATGACTGCACCCATCAATTCCAACCTTGGAATAGAAAGCCTTTTCAAGGTGCTACTCTGCTCTTTGCAGCAACCAACCTAACTTACTTCCTCTTTGAATGTGCCTCTTATATAAATGCAAGTTGCATAGGCTTCCTCACTTGCATCACAAAAGATGTGCAGCTCCAAATTATCTGGACTATTGTCAACTCTCCAAAGTACCATCTTGGGATTTCAATGACTCCAAGATGTGCCAATTCTTTGAACCAATATTCCACTTTACCACCATATGATCAGGTAACTCTTGGTCCCAACCAAGTCCAATTTCACAGAGGCTCTGAAACCAAATTTTTTACTTTATCACAAATGGAGCCAGGAATCCAAGATGATCAAAGACCTTTGAAGCAAACTAAGAGCTGTACGTTTTGTCCACCTTGTCTCATTCTCAGCCAGCTCTACTAAAGATTTCCCATTGAAGGTAAACAAATCCTCTCCTTGCTGCCAAACAATGCCTAGCACCTTGTGTCTATGCCCACAACTCCTTGATACCAGAATCCTCAATATTTCTGCTGTATCAGGTCTACACAGGACTGACTCATAAACTGTTGTAACTGAGAATGATTGGTCTGCCATTTTCTAAGCTCCATCCAGCCTCCCTCATTATAGCTCTAGCCTCCATGAATATCTGTTTGGCCATTTCTGTATTATCCACTGAACACAGCAAATCATCAACATAAAAATTTTTCCTTATGTATTCAATAGCATTAGGATAGACCAGAATATTTCTTAAAATGGTACTGCATAGTAGCTACCAACAGAAATGGACTAGAGCTGAGGCCAAACAACACTGACTTCATTCTATATGCTTGAACCTTGGGTTCATTTTTCAACAAGTCTTTTGTATCCACCCACAGATACCTTACTGCATCTCTGTCCTCTGGTTTTAACTTTATCCTCAAAAAGGCTTGCTTCACATCTGCAGTCAATGCTACTCTACCAAACCTGAATCTCAGTAACAAGGAAAATAAATCTGCATTTAAATTTGGCCCAGCATCCAAACAGTCATTAAGGACACACCACCTTTGTCCTGGCTGAGCCATCAAAACTACCCTCAGTTTGGTGTAGTTTTGTCTCGCCGTACCACTGCATGGTGTGGCAGATAATGTGCCTCCTGGCTCACCAGCTCACCTTGCACCCTTTCAGCATAGCCCTCCTTTACATAGCTTAGGATAGCCTCATTGTATTCATTTAACAACGCCTCATTTTTCCTTAGCCTGTGCAATGAAGTCTTCAACCTCCTATTAGCTAGCTGAAGGTTTGAACTGGGTTTGCAAGAATCCTTCCAAGGAAGGCCAACTTCGTAGCAATCATCTCTAAACCCAATACCTTTATCAAATTGCTCTAAAATATCACCGTACACTGTGCTTGCCTGCTTCTCCTGTTTGCCCTTTATGCCAATGGATCCAAGTTCCCAAAAGGCTTTCAAATGCCTTTCCAAACCATGGCTGTTCTCCTCAATCTTAACGAAAAGAGCTTTAACCTCCATTTCATTGCAATAGCTTGGACCAAGTATGTGTTCTGCTCTTCCAGGATTGCACGCTTTCACTGGGTGGGATAGTACAAGCTCATTCTATGGTACTGGAAAAAAGTGCCTTAAAACGGTAAGAGCGTCAGCAGACTACCAAGAAATTTTGCCCCAACTCGGAGAAAGTATTGAATTGTCCACAGATATTGTGATGAACTGTGAGAAGCTTGTTTGTGCATTGCTGTTATTTTTTATTTCATTGGGTTCAGAATCCCAGCTGAGCCCTGAACGGCCAAGCTCTGAAGGGCCACACAGTCCAAGTTAAGCTAGACTAAAAATTACGGACTTAGGGGTCCTATTAGGTCCTACCTCAGGGTTGCTGACTCGATGTGGGACTACCTTAGGCCTCAGTTGCATAAAATTAAGATAAAAACAAAAGGGGCACTATTTATGGTCTTCTTTCTAAACCTTGCAACAACACACAACCTGCACCATTGCACGATGCAACAATCGTTTATCTAAATAATCGAACTGTATTGCAAGAGAGCTCTCTATAAGACTACGCCCTGCAAGTGCCGCATTCAACAAACGCGTAGAAAGGACGCGCCAGTGCCCCCCCAAAAAATGATGCCACAAGAGTGCCCAAACAATGATGCCACAAGAGCCCAAAAATGCTAGCTCTAAATTAAGTTAATTTTTCACTAACCTTACAATTATGAGATGGATATATATATATACACCTTAACGTAATATATACAAGTAATGCTGCATCAATCAGCTTAGTCATCATATCGCCTTGGAACAACAATGGCTCTTCCTCTTCTAGATTTTCCAACAATTGCACAATGCCAAGAATGTAGACACCTCAGTTGACAGCACACGTTACTGGATGTTCTGTCAAAAGGAAAAAGGAATGAAAATCTCTCCCGACATCTAACAGTCAGCGGGCCAAACTCTCTATCATGCAGAAATATTGTCGAACCTTACCCCCTCTGTTATATTTTGTTTGACCTTATTTCAATCTTTCAAGGTGTCTGGTGGATCAGGAAATGATTGTTAGCAATCTGAACTCTCTTGTGCAAACTTTATACAGTTTTTTCTGTGACTCTAGCCCATTTCAGAAAATGTGCCAGATTCACTATTCAAACCTTTGGGAATTTCAAGAATATGTTGTTTATTTCGTCATTTTTTCCGAGTTGAAGCTTGTAACCTAATTTGTTAGTTCAACATATGCATCAATGACCAAATTACCAGAATAATAGGTTATTAAAACATATGAATGGTTCAGGACACGGAAAAATCTGCATTATGAAAGTCTTAGAATATACTAATATTTTAATATCACTTGTATGTTAATTTTTTCTCAGCAAAATGTTTTATAAACTAATTTCTAATAGGTCCAATACTTGCCTGTCATCAAGTATCTGGATTTTGTATGAAATGAGTGCGAAATTTCCTGGTTGTCAACTTTTCACAAAGTGAATGTAAACATTAGTATGTGATCTGCAAATGGCGCATGAGAGCACACACACACACATTTTGTCTGTCTTCTTCAAGGCATTTCTCGTGAGTTATATATGGTAACATGTTGTAATATGATAAAAGAGAATTATAAAACTGCTTTTTATGTTTTAAAGAAAATTATGCAGATATGTGCTTAGTGGTGCAATGTGGATCTAAACATCAAATAAGAAAGTATTAAATATGGCCCAAGAAATTATGGCGGGAGCAACAAACTTAGCAATGCTAAAGCATGTTGGTCTGTCTTTGTATATTTTGAAACAAACAAGGAACAAAAGCATTGAAACAACGTTGAACCGTTTTGGGGATGCTATAAGTTATAATGATGCACAACGCTACGTTACAAGTATGGCAAACTGCGCTGATGAGTAGACCAATGATGATGGCATTTTTATCCTAATTAATATGATTCATGGAAGTGTTTTCACTCTGCTCTGGATAATTTAGACTAATGAATGCACTAAAAGTGTTACACCCTGCATGCCACAAAACACACACACACATATATATATAATATATATATATATATATATAATATAAGTATCCATCAGAGGAAATAGTTATATCAGTCCCAGTGTCTAAGAATCGTACAAAGACAATTTCTGTCCCCGAATTTCTTTTCCCAGCATTTGAAGCTTAAGGACTGACGGGAAACAAAGTTACTCCAAGGCATACATTTACCATTTGATCAGCCAAGTGGACAGAGAAAAAACATCTTGGGGGAAGAAAATATCGTGTGGCACCTTGTACCTTGCTTCTATTAAAGTATGATACATGCTCATCGAGAAAGAACATCAATACCTTATTCCCCTCAACTTGGAATACATTCCATAAGTACTTGCAGGGACGGACATTTATCACACGAAAATTAGCTATGGGCCCATCTTTCCAAGGTCTCCTAAAGATCCCAACATTGTGAAAGAATCACTGGACTACTTTATTAATGTCAGAAACAAAATGGGTCAGCAACACATGATTAGTCACTTGTGATCAAGCAATATACTAGGAGCACTCAATATATTTTGCCCCACCCTTTTTTCGTAGCTAAATAATAGGCCATGGGGCTGAAATGTCTTTTGGGCTGTAAGGTTAAACTTTCTGCGCTTCACATAACCGGATTTTTCCAGTTTGAACCTCCCCTCCTTGTATAAAACCGCTTCTAAACGCTCTTGTATAAAACCGATGGTTAACGCAGTTTCGAAAATGGCGTCTGACAGTGATGTGCGTCGTAAACAGAGAGCTGTTATCGAGTTCTTAACCGCAGAGAAGGAAACAGTTGGAAATATTCACAAACGTCTACAAAACGTTTACGGAGATGCTGTTGTTGATCAAAGCACAGTTGGACGTTGGTCTAAACGTATGAGATCATCGGAGAGAGGGAGAGCCAGCCTCGATGATGAGCCACGCAGCGGTCGCCCGGCATCGGCTGTGACATCTCACACTGTGCAACGTGCTAACAACATCATTCGATCAAATCGGCGCGTCACATACAAGGAGCTATCACTGGAGCTAGGAATTAGTGAAGGAAGTGTGAATACGATAATTCAGCAAATGAGATACTCAAAAGTGAGTTCACGGTTTGTTCCTCGCCAACTGACTGAAGATCACAAAGCCCAAAGAAAAGAAATTGCTTCTGAGTCGTTGGTTCGATACGAGACAGAAGGGGATGACTTCCTTTCACGAATTGTGACTGGGGATGAGACTTTGGTACAACACTTTGAACCTGAAACAAAACGCCAATCCATGTAGTGGCATCACGCAGACTCCCTACGCAAAAAAACGTTCAAAATGGCTCCCTTTGCAGGAAAGTTTGTGGCGACCATCTTCTGGGACATGAAAGAGGTGATTCTGGTGGACATTATGAAGAAAGGACAAACAATGAACTCAGAGGCATATATTGCTACCCTACAGAGACTCCAGAGACGTATAAAGCGAGTTCGACTGGAGGTGGCTCAAGCGGAACCCAGCGAAGTTTTTACGAGCAAGGAATAAAGGCCCTTGTTTCGAGATGGAGGAAAGCCGTAGAAAAGGATGGAGACTATGTTGGAAAATAAAAACTTGTAAAAAAGGTATGTAACTACTTGTGTACAAAATTTCTGGAACTTCCAAGGAAACTTGGTAAAAAAATGGTGGGACAAAATATATTAAGTGGCCCTCGTATATTGTCGAAAGGCTCATCAAGAAAGATTCAGAAAAATACCAAGATGTGCTTAGAATAGGTGGATTTCATATTTCTGAGAACTTCTTAGGTGCAATTGGGTTCCACCTGAAAAACCGTGGCCTGGAAGAAATTCTCCTCATCAGTGGAGTCTGCCAAAACAAAGTACTATCTGGCAAGGACTACTACAAAATGCTTCAGTGCCATTCATTAGTGTGTGAAGCAATGATGATGATGAAATGGGAGCATTTTGAGGATTGGATAATTGATGAGGGGCACGTTGATTGTCTGGCCGTTCTGTCAAATAAACTGCACCACGTTCTTGTTTCACTTAGAGAAAAAAAATGGTGAATCCACCAAACTGGTACATAATGTGACAGAAATTCTGTATGATATTGATGGCTTTTGGAAACAGTTTGAAGAAAGCCTTGGTGTGACAGCATAATTCTGGCAGATGTATATTGATATGATGCTTATAATCCAACGTTACATCAGTGCTGAAAGGTCGGGGAATTGGCTCCAACATCTTCATGAAGTTGAGAACATGATTTCTTACATGTTAGCTGGCCATTGAAACTACTGTATATGATGTGTTCCCCAATGTACATCAGTGGCTTAAAAGCACCGACTGTTAAAGCGGCGGAAATACATAAAAAATTCATGGAGGGACACTTTACCGTTCATCGAAATGATGGGAAGTTCAACGGGATACGGACTGATTTAGTTCTCGAACAAACTTACAACAGGGAAGGTAAAAGCTCTTTACTAAAAGGGATAACACATAGATCAAGGCAAGAGATAAATATGTCAATAGCACACCTTTCTTAACAAGTCTCGGAGCAAAGGAAAAAAATAGCACACATTGACAACATGCCATCATCTCATCATAGGGAATCAAAGTTTATGACAATGTTCATGTGACAGAAATTCGGTGTCTTGCATCATTGCGTGTAAATGTACAAGGGATCCACCCAAATGTTACAGAATTCAAGTTTCCGATTCTGATGACGATCATTGACAATTTGACTTCATTCTGTTCCTCTCATTCCAATGTCAATAATTTCCAGAAATTATGATACACAATCCATTTCGTTATTCAAGTATTCCAGTGAAATTTGAATATAGTTTATGCTATTATAAATGTATTGTTAACTTCCTGTATTGTTAACCTATTAAGAACAAATGTGGTATCCACACTTTAAATGGGAATATTTTAAGCAACGTAATACAGGTGCACGTGATACTGAAAGATACCAATTACATTAGATATTTGAACTTTGGAAAAATATGCATTTTCTACCCTAAGCCTTCCCCCTCCTATTGGTTTAGGTTTATCTGGCCATAAATTAATGGTATACATATTTAGATGCCTTGACTCAATAAAATTACTTAAATGCCAGTATGCATTCATATTTGTACAAATAAAGACAGTAAGAACTAGTGATGGATCGAGTGGTCGGTTTTTCACAACCGCGGTTGCGGTTGTGTTTGCGGTTGTCGAATTTTTTCCAACCGCGGTTGCGGTTGCGGTTATCATATACTAGGAAAAATGCGTAATTATTAACTGGATTTAGCCACTATAGTGCGATTTAGCCACACTTGGTACATAATATATACTAAATAGTATTTATTTAGTAAATACCTTATGTTGAACACAAGTTTTGCAATACACCGCTACCGCTATTTGTGTGTTGCAAAACTTGTGTTCAACATAAGGTATTTACTAAATAAATACTATTTAAATGAAGTATATTCTAAACTTATATAGCTATTATGAAAGAATAGGTCAAATTAATTAAAACCATATTTTGCACTAAGTGTGTTACCAGGATGAGGGACGAGGACCCATCGCACTGTTCATCCCACCTACCACTTTCCCCAGCCTCCACCCATTGGAAAGTTATGGATTATTATTCATTTGAAAAACTGATGTCAAACTTAATGACAGGCAGTGTGAATTTCAAGAATAATATTTTTGCTGCATTTTCACCTTTCAAGCGGCAACGCCTCTCATCGTACAACGTTCCCGCTCCACTGAAGAGCTGCTCGCTTGGAATGCTACTTGAAGGGCAAGCAAGATATGTTCTTGCAATACAGCCAAGTTCTTTGTATTTTAGTTCGTTATCTTTCCACCACCTAAAATTAAAATTAACTAAGCTTTTACAACCGCAACCGCACTTATGGAACGGCGGTTGCGGTTACGGTTGCGGTTGTGAATTTTTGTGCGGTTGTAGTGCGGTTGCGGTTGCGGTTATTCGATCCATCACTAGTAAGAACTAATATTATTAGAAAAAACAAAAAATTTGTGATTCGAAATTTTGCCATTATTTCGGACATAGGCAGGGTCACAAGAAATACTGTAGAAAGTTTGCACAAGAGAGTTCAGATTGCCAACAAGCATTTTCTGATCCACCAGACACCTTGCAAGATTGAAATAAAGTCAAACAAAATATAGCAGAGGGGTTAGCGTTGATGACCTTTTTGAGTCTTTGGTCTCCTGACTATAATAGTTTAAAACATCATCTGGAAAGGGTCAACTTTCAGTCGTTAACATGAAAAAGATCGTTGGAGGCACAGCAGAACGTGCGATTTCCTGAGAGTCACGGATTGAAGATTTATGACAAGCGGCTTATCCCCCTTTTGATGTCACAGGAACCCGCTCCTAGCGGGCTTGTGGAACTAACGTCCTACGGATGTAAAGTTATCTTGCAAACGCGTTGATTTGTGTCAGTGCCAAGCCAATAATTTTTCATGCACGGAAACATACATCTGCATGGCTGGTGAACTACGTGAAAATATTCCAGGAGTTACCGATAACATTGATTCTGATTCAGACAGGGATGATTAAACAATATTATGCACATCATAGATACGGTCTGAATACATCTTTCTAAAGTTTGACATTCTTTGTTATTTTAGATCACTATGCTAAGGGCACATTACATTTATTTGTTTTCTTAAGTAATAAGTAATAATCATGCATTTTATTGTAGCTAGTCGGATGCTTAAGATGATATCTTTAATCAATACAACAAATGCATATCTTTATCTTTTTGTGAATGAACTTTATTATTTCATTTCTACAACTAGTTATGAAAGCAAAAGCTTAAAAATAAATTTATTTGCGACAATATCGGGCATATGCTTCACAATTTCTGACTTAAATATTCATTTCATTTTTCAATATCACTTCTAAATTAAAATTTTAGTTTTGAATGTGAAGAGAAAAGTTTGTGTTTTCATTTTCAAAATTGTTAACAATTGTAAACGAAAATTGACAATATTTTCATAAAACATACATATTTTGTCAAAAAATACTAAATTCTTTTCAGAAAATAATCAACTGGTATTGTGTTTTAGTAAGATATTATTGTATGTATTAAATTTGGTGAAGATATAATGCTTTTTGATGAAGCAATGACAGTTAAAACAAAGCATACCCCAAAACTGGCGACGAAAAATTCAAGTAAAATTTACATTAACTTGGTTTAGAAAAATACTCATAAAATTTTAGTAATTACACAATTCCTTGGTACAACAGGGCCTATAATACCCACAAGACATCCTCCTAACAGAATATGAAGTCAAACCTTTAGAATACTGGGTGTGCTACGTTTTCAACTTTTTAGGCCTGTTTTGAAAATCTTCTCTTGGATTAGTCCTTATCGTAGATTTATGCTATTGTAACCCTGCGATTTTAACTCCTGAAGGGGGGGCTATATTAAAAAAAAAAATTGTAATTAAATATTTGTGACAATTTTAAACTTCGTGTTCATAACATGTAAACTCGTCCGCCATTTTACTATAACGTAGCGCCTCTTCAGATGTGAAAATTGCTCAGTTGCAAACAGCAAATGTAATTTTATGTACACAATGCAGATTTTTTAAATTTATCCAAATTCACAGTAGATTTTAGTATTTTAAAAATGTTCGAAGTTTGCGGACGAAACGTTGGGTAACATATAATAAAAGTTTTAATTGCATTTTATTTATGAATAATCCTTAATAAATTTTCTTTTTTTAAAAGAAATGCATTCAAGAAATTAGAAAAGGCTACTAAAAACATATCATTTTTAATTATTAAACGAAAACGTAATGTTATAACAATAATACAGTAAATGTATTTAAAATCCTTTCATTACAAATTAACACACAGTGAATACATATTATTTTCAAAAGATGAGATGAGCTTTTGTGCTTCGCTGCCACTGTTGATTACTCCTGAATACAGTACATACTCAGTTTTATGAGCTTCTCTGTAAATACTGCATGTTAAAAGAAATGATTGAAAATGTATGTCTGTCTATTGGGCGTATGTCAATCTTTGGATATCCAATGAAAAAGCATTTATGTTGGGTTAATTAAAATGAGATATTATTATGTACTTTGTTATACACATATTACATTCAATTTTAGAAATATCAGATTGAATTGAAAAGTGTGGTTAATTATAGTTTATAACGGGCTTAAAAAGTTCTTCCCTCCCGTTTATCGATAAATATTAAATTATTAGTCAAAATGTGTGGCTAGGAAGTCAACTGACTGTTTATATATATATATATATATATATACAGGGCGTCCCAAAAAAATGTATACACACTTTAAATACTTATAAAGGCAGTGTTTATTAAAATACATTTCATTTTCAAAATGTAATAGAATCTACAGACATTATTTAATTGTTTTGTCAACGCCTGTTTTCAAACTGACGTCCGTTCTGGTCCAGGCACTGCTGATAACGCGAAGCAATGGAATCGCAAACATCACGAAACATTTCGTTTGGTATTTGTGTGCATTCTCGTTCAATGGCTGCTCTCAATTCAGCGACTGTTGCAGGTTTTATAGCGTAGACTTTGTCTTTTAAGTATCCCCATAAAAAAAAGTCTAGTGGTGTGAGGTCTGGTGAACGCGGAGGGTATTCTACGAAACCCCTTCGTCCAATCCACATCCACATCGTGCCAAGTACCACTCGCAATACTCCACTCTTCGGTCCGGATCATCTTCATTAATAGCATGGACTAATCTTGGAATGTAACTTTTCCATTGACAGCGCTTCAAAATGCGTTGGACAGACGATTCTGAAATTCCTACCTCACGACTCGCTTGCCGCACAGATTTTCTTGGACTTTGGTGATACGTTTCCAGTACTCTTTCTTGCTTTGTGGGGCTTGTCGATGTTCGTGGTCTTCCGGAACGCTTCTTGTGGACATTCTGAACAGTTCCATCGGCTTCAAACTTATCTCTAATTCGAGTGATGGTAAGTCGCGTTGGTGGATCTGTTTGAAACTCCCTCCTAAACTGTCTTTGCACTTCAACTGCGTTTTCACACTTCCAGTAGCATTTTAGAATGAATTTCCTTTGTTCAAAGCTTAGTCTGACTGCCATTATTAATTCTAATGGGTTTAACTTGGAAAGAAAGAAACATCAATTGAGCTATCAGCTGTTAAAGTGTGTATACATTTTTTTGGGACGCCCTGTATATATATATATATGTGTGTGTGTGTATATAATGGCGTTCATAAGTATTCGGACAGAAAAATATTTAAATTTTATTCGTCCTTATAGTCATTTCGGTTTGAAGCACTGTGAAAAAACAAAAGAAAATAATATTTTTAGGTAAAAAATGTATATATTTGTTAAGAAAAGTACATTTTATGGTGGAGAAATGTATAATAGTTTAACTAGCTTCATTTGTGTTCTTTCGACGCCAAACGAATTCACAAAATGTTTCATCTTTTTCAACTGTACAGTTTGGACCTCCGATTTTCATTGGATGTTTTAGAATTGCACAAACCTGGTACACGTAAGAAAGTTAGGTTAAGTTAGGTTGTATTTTAGGTACTTACCTCTCTCAAATAGTTGTTATAATCAACTTCAGTGTAAAACCACTGTAAGTTCCTTTTATCACTCATTTTAATCTGTAAATAGAAATATAATTTAGGATCACCTGAAGATCAGGGCCCCCAGCCTTCTTTAGCTAGCCTTATAAGGTTAACTAATGAAAATATCACGACCTAACCTAACCAATCGTTAGGTCAACTGTACGCCCTTGACGATTGGTTAGGTTAGGTCGTGATATTTTCGTTAGTTAGCTTTATAAAGCTAACTAAAGAAGGCTGGGGGCC
This sequence comes from Bathynomus jamesi, assembly GCA_023014485.1. Taxonomy (NCBI): domain Eukaryota; kingdom Metazoa; phylum Arthropoda; class Malacostraca; order Isopoda; family Cirolanidae; genus Bathynomus; species Bathynomus jamesi. The sequence continues at coordinate 44,529 of JAJOZX010003945.1, read as the reverse complement.
CTGATCTTCAGGTGATCCATAATTTATAGCAAGTATTTCGTTCAAATAATATATTTCTCCAATGAAGAATGCACTTTTCTTAGCAAATATATACATTTTCTACCAACAAATATTACTGTCTTTGTTTTTTTCACAGTGCTTCAAACAAAAAAGATCCCGTCTTTATCTTTTGTACCATGCATTGGATAATTATGAAAAGTTTACCTTTTGTTTGGAAAAATTTAACATAAAAAAATTAGTTTAACTCCAACATATAATGTTAAATTTTTCCAAACAAAAGGTAAACTTTTCATAATTATCCTATGCATGGTACAAAAGATAAAGAGCAGTCGTTAGGTCAACTGTACGCCCTTGACGATTGGTTAGGTTAAGTCGTGATATTTTCGTTAGTTAGCCTTATAAGTCTAACTAAAGAAGGCTGGGGGCCCTGATCTTCAGGTGATCCCATCAAAGAAATTGAGAAAAATAAAAAATGTAAAATGCAAAAGTTTTCTTAAATTTACCACAAAATTATTTAATATTTTGAGTGTCCACCTCTTCTTGCTTGAATGATTCCAATGATTCGTTTTGGGTATTTTTCTACAACGTTTCAACATCTCGTAGTAAAAATTTTAGCCCATTCCTCTAAAGAAAATTGTTGATTCATTCAGATTCGAAGGGTTTCTCTTGCGAACAGCTTTTTTTCAAATCAAACCATAAATTCTCGATTAAATTGAGATCTGAACTTTGACTGCGCCACTCGAGAAGCTTGAAACTCTGTTCAAGCCATTTCATGGTTCGCTTACTTTTATGTTTTGGATCATTATCTTGTTGCAGTACCCAGTTGCAACCCATTCGCAACTCCCGAACTGAAGGTAATACATTTTCTTCTAAAATTTCCTGATATTTCTTCCAACTCAAGATTCCATTAATGACAACATGCTTTCCTGGACCAGAAACATAAAGTATCCCCAACGAAGCAAACTGTCACCCGAATAATTCAATTTTCGTCTCGTTTGTCCAGAGAACCTTCTTTCAGTGTGCAAAGCCATCATTTTGATGAGCTGTGACGCTCTTTAAACAAGCTTCTTTGTGCGATTTTCGTAGAAGAGATTTTCTTCGTACAACTCTTCCAAGCAGACCATTCTTTCGCAATGTACGACGTATAGCAGAGGGGTGGGCATCACTCTTAGACAATTTTAATGTTTGGCAAGTATCACCTGTAGTTACTCATGGATTCGCTTCTAGCTGTACGTTCTGAAGTCTTGGAAGGTGGTCCACACCTTGGTAGAGGTTTGATTGTTCCAAAGCCTTTCCATTTCTTTTGAAATGCATCAACCGTCGTAAATGGAATGCGGAGTTCTTCTCCTAGCTTTCTATAACTCCTTGCAGACTCGTGTGCAGCAATAACAGCTCTCTTATGATCTGTAGATAGCTTTTTACCACGACGACCCATTGCTTTGGGTCTTGTACAATTTAATCCGTCTTCCATGAAGATTCAAAGAAAGAATTCTAAAATCCAGAACTGCCAACAGTAATTAAAAAACAGACAAAATTTTAAGTTCTTCAAGCCTGAGGTGGACAGTGAACACGCAAAGTATTAAATAATTTTGTAAATAAATGTACGAAACTTTTGCATTTTAACTTTTTTATTTTCCTCAAATTCTTTGATGTTTTACATTATATGTTGGAGTTGAACTAATTTTTTTATTGGTTCCATTTTTCCAAACAAACTAAACTTACATAACTATCCTATGCATGGTACAAAAGATAAGGGCGCATATAACTGAAATATTTCTCTGTACGAATAATTATGAGCGCTACCGTGTATGTATATATATATAATATATATATATATATATATATATGTATATATATATATATATATATATATATATATAGAGTATGTGTGTTGTTGATTTTCTTTCATTCCCCGCACCCCTTCGCACGAAATGCATTTTTTTGCGGGCGCTCCGGAGCTTAACCGGCTCGTCATTTATACATACCAAAAAATGTATATTTGAGATATAATGTTTTAGGCACCCATCATACATGTATATACAGGGTGTTTCATAACATGTAGGACGCACTTTCAGGATGGATTCAGGACCTGTAAACAATGAAAAATGTTTTTATAAACATATACCCGAAATTGCTTTGATTCCGAGTTACAGCCCGTTTTGTGTTCCAACAATTCTTTCCACAAACTGTTTACAAACACTGCTTGCCGACAATGTTTGCGAGTGTGTACGAGACTTATTTCATGTATGGCCTTGCCGATTGTAATGTTTCGTACACTCTATGACATGCTTTAATATCGTTGAGTGTAGAGCCATCAGTCAGTCAGAGGTGCATCACGGTGTTTCACTGTTCGTATTCGTAACTTCTTACCGTGAATAAGTCCAGTCCAGTGAAAAAAAACCTTAAAAGTTTTTATGTTATTCAGTGATAGTGCGCATTTGAAGTGAAAATGGAAGCTTATTCAAACAGAGAAATGGCAGACATGCATGTTATGTATGGAATGCCGAGTGTAATGCGGCCGCAGCAAGACGTCTGTATGCGGAAAGGTTTCCGAATCGCCGTCTGCCAGATAAGAAGACCTTTCAGAGAATAAACGAGCGTCTTGGTGATACAGGATAATTCAACGAGCGAGTTTCAGATGGTGGTAACCAATCAGCGCCAGAACTGTTGACTGTTGAGGTGGAGGAGCGGGTCCTGAATCGCGTGGAGGAACATCCTGGTGTCTGCAGCCGAAGGATAGCAGCAGCAGAGGGTGTAAGATACACAACTGTGTGGAGAATTTTACGGGAACAACAGCTTTACCCATATCACATTCAGAGAGTACAAAGTCTTACTGAAGCTGATTTCCCACCACGATAGGCTTTTTATACTTGGTTCCTTCAACAGTGTGCTCGCAATCCTCTTTTTCTATCCTCCGTGTTGTTTTTTGATGAGGCTGCCTTCACAAGAAATGACGTAATCAATTTTCACAACATTCATCACTGGGCCGAAGAGAATTCACATGCCATCATCCAGTCAAGGCACCAACAACAATTTAGTATCAATGTATGGGCAGGACTTATTGCCGACAACTTAATCGCTCTTTTTGTTTTGCCTGGAAGATTAACAGGAGAATCCTATTCGAATTTTTTAAAGAATGAGTTAAGCGATTTAGTAGATGAAGTTCCTCTTGGTGTCCGACGTCGTATGTGGTTCATGCATGACGGCACTCCGCCTCATTTTAGTCGAGTTGCCAGAGACTATTTGAATGACCATTTCCCTGATAAATGGATAGGCCGTGGAGGACCCATTGCGTGGCCTGCTCGTTCCCCGGACAAGAATCCACTCGATTTTTACCTGTGGGGTCATCTGAAATCCATCGCTCACGTGACACCTTAATCGTTGAAATGCTTCGCCAACGTGTAGAACAAGGATGCCAGAAAATCCGAGCAATACCTGGAATGTTTGAACGCGTCAGGCAGTCTATGACGAGGCGTGTTCAGGCATGTATTCAAGCGCAAGGCGGTCATTTTGAGCACTTAATTTAAAAGTAAGGCGGATACTTACTGGAACACATAACGGGCTGTAACTCGGAAACAAAGCGATTTCGGGCATAAGTTTATATAAACCTTTTTCATTATTTTCAGGTCCTGAATCCATCCTGAAAGTGCGTCTCATATGTTATGAAACACCCTGTATATATAATAAACATTGATGAATACAAGAAGACTTAATTATCTTCTATGGAATGTATTATCAGCAATTTCTGAGTGAGGAGTAAATAGAAAAACAGCTGCATACATTATTTATTAACATGTCAAGAAATTAATTTTATTTCAGTATAGTAAACTCACAAATAATGATGTAAATAGTTACATTCTCATTGCTTTGAATAATACAACCACTTCTTTTTTAGAAATAATGCCCCGTTTAATGTATGAGGCTTTCTGTATTCGATATACAGAGCCTTAAGATCATTTAGGAATATTTTTGTTCATACTTTACACTTGAACGTAACATTTTCATAATTCTTAATCTTTGAACATATACGAGTAGATTCGAAAGCCTGATCGAATACACGGTTGGATATTACAATATCATGAAAAGTCAATGTATACACAACACACCTTAAGCGACCGTTTATTCTCTTTTCACCTGTTTTTTTCAATTGTAAACTGTTCAGAGTTTATATCCATATGTGAGGAAATTCTCTATATCGTGGCGACAGTTAGAGCGTACATAAAGAAACAGTTCCCCAGGATGAACGGTGAAAATGAGGGATGAGGGTTTGTAACGCTCTAGATCAGTGTCCCAAAGCGACTGGCATGGCCGTACCAACCTGTGATGGCGCCCTGTGCAAGCCATTCCTTATGCGCCCCCCACCCCATTAAATTCGAAACATACAAGTGCCATACCTTCTTCTTTCGCTGTCTCTTCTCTAGAAAGTTACATTCAGTATCTATTTGCTCTGCAATCTTCTTTGCTTCCCCAATTGTTTCTTCGACACCTTTATTCCGTAGTTCTGTGATAGATTTCACTAACCCCTTCAGCAGTTTCGCAGCTCCATCAATATGCTAAGTTTTTGCTTTGCAGACTGCTGTTGATGCAATCAATATGAATGAGTATCTTCCATCAAACATCCAAAAGGCAGAGAAAAGTGAAGTCAATTTGCTTTAGCAAACTTTTAGCACCCATTACAGTGTCAGCATTCAGAGTGACATCATCTGATATATCTTGTGAAGCACGATAAACTTTAGGCATTTGGTGGTAAAGTGACGTCACTGCCTGCTTATTGGATGACCATCGAGTTGCACAATGCCCTTTTAGAGTTGTCCTTAACAATGACGAAGTCTCTCCCACCTTGTTGTCGAGCCTGAGAAGGATGTGAAAATTTTTTGGGGAGTACCAAAGAATGTAATCATTACTGGTAACACTTCAGCTGCATGCACACCAACAAAATTTAGAGTATGGCCAGCACGTGGTACAAATCTAGCCAAGTCATTAATCTCACTGATTTTAGCTTGAAATTCATTATACTTCCCTGCCATATTGGCCCCATTATCGAAACCCTGACCCCCTACAGTCTTCTATTCGTAATCCATCGAGTTTCAGTTTTTCTGTGATTTCTGAAGTTAGCCCATGACCAGATTTCCATGACTTTCAAAATAAATGCAAAAAAATTCACTTTTCTACGTGAAGGTCAAAATATGATAATACATAAAAACCCACTCTAATAGACAGAGTTTATTTCCACAACAGTTTCGATGCCCACTGGCATCCTCTTCGGGTGGATACAGAAGAGGATGCCATGCCAGTGGGCATCGAAACTGTTGTAGAAATAAACTCTGTCTATTAGAGTGGGTTTTTATTATCATACTTTCAGAATATTCAACGAAACTCTCCTCGACTGAACTACCATCTATTCTGACATACCTAATGGTTTCACTCATTTGTTCTTTATGGGATACACCTGGTGTCCAGTCAAACATAATGGAATAGTATTTGGCCTCTTTGACTCTAGTTATGATTTCTTGTTGGACTTTTCCCCCGAGAATAGCAATTAATTCATTTTGAATTCTAGGAGACAAGTAACTTGTTGATATTTCCCTTGCTTTAATGTTCTCAATATGTTGTGCATTTTGCGTCATAATGACTGATCAGCTCCACTGTGCTCAAGAAAACTCCACAATCTGGTTCTACAATAATGTCTGAGAGCAAAATTATTTTTTTTTGCACAAAACATTATGATATCGACCAATACCTTGAGAATGTGCGCCATTTCTGTGTTTCTCCTTTGATAGCCTTTGATAACTCTTCGTCAATGGCTTTTTCTCCATTTAAGCGTTTTTCCAGCTCCTTCCATTGCATGTAGCATTTTCTGTGTCTAGGGTTATTCGTGGATTTAGATGCCGCCAATCACAAAAACCTTGAGCAGAATTGGAGAATCTGCAGTTGGTTCCATTTGAAAACAATAAACAGGCAAAGCAGAAGAATGAATTTGTTGAAATGCTATACAACATCCATTTTCGTTAAACCTTTTCACCATTTGGGGGATTTCATAAAACCATTCGCTACAAAGTGTCTACCATCTTCGGCAGTAGGATAAGTTCTATGTTCGATTTGCTTAGAGCCATGTTGATCCAACAAACATTTAATATGCTCAGTTATTGGCGGTCACGTAGCAGGATCATTGACTCTTTAATGGCCGGTACCATATCTGATTGACGTAAGAATTTGCAACTTGCGTCAGTTAATGCTTACAACTATTTTTGTAGAAAAATACTGAAATTATAAATATTTTTTTTATTTTTTCAGATATATTTTATTGATGTTCCCAAAATGCAAAATGGGAATGTTGGCATGTTCGGTCATAAGATTTATGAGGATATAAGGATTATGATAAACCAATATAAAGCATATGTAAAATGTTTATTTCAATGTAGAAAATTATATTTGAGTAACTAAATTGAAATTTTTTTCACGCAGATGTGAAAAATCAAGTTTTATATATATATATATATATATATATATATATATATATATATATATATATATATACGAAACTGAAACAGCATTTTATTGGCACAGATAAAGAGAACATTCGAAGTTTCAAGTTCAAATAAAATAATTTCTTATGATATATTGCACTACAGTCTTTATTCAACTTTTTCACACATTTTATGCACTGTAATCTTGTATTATTTTGGCAAACCGTAAATCTACCTTGATTACATGATTTTAGAAAGTGATTTATGCCATCATGTGCTGCCTTACAAGGTGGTGCGGATGAGCCTCCTTGTCTGCGTCGTTCTTGTTGAACTCTTATAAGTGATCTTGCAACTTCCTGTCTAAACTGAAGGTGCGAAAGAGTTGTGGAGCTCTTTACGTGTTGGTAGAATCGGAATGCGGCAACGACGGACATATTCAAAATATGATAAAATAGATTCCACTACCACTTTTTAGAGCGTAAGCGTGGCCTGTATGAAGACAGCATCCGATCCAGTACATCAACTTCTCCCATTCCTTTATTGTACATATTCATGAGGAATGGTTGAGTTCCGACCTTTTTTTTTCACTCGCTTTACTCTCCTCTCCACTTTCTGCACTGGGCTTACCCCATAGTAGTTACTAGCGATTGTTCTTCATCTGATCTAAAATCATAAAAGCCTCTCTCTTTTTTCTTCACTTCCTTTTGTGTCACTAAATGGCACTGGCTCGTCCGGTTATCTCTTATCGTACCACAAGCTCGTATATTCTTCCAGGCCAAATCAACTAATAACTTGTGGCTTGTAAAAAAGCTATCGAAGAACAATATATGTTCATTGCTATTTTTTACTGGGTAGAGCATCTCAGTGACAACACGATATCCCAGGGCAGTGGTTCTGAACAGGTGTGCCGCGAAGCCCTCTGAGGTGTGCCGCGAAACAGTGACGGCAATAATATTTCTACAGGTATTTTGATGTGAAAATTTAGTCTCGGCTAAATATTTAGTCTCAAACCAAAGTCTCATCCAGAACAAACTAAGTTTCGGTCTAAATTTCCAAGTAGTCCCATTTTGAATAACCAAAGAAAACGTTTCACCCACCAAAAAAAAAAAAATTCTGGGGAACTTTAATAAACTGCAAAAATAATTTTGATTATTATATTACAGAAAATGATATTCATGAAATAATAATAATAATAATAAACATAATTAAATATTTATGAAAAATATAATTTTCGTATTATAATTAAAGGTATTTCTGTGTGTTTATATATAATATTAAAGTGATTTTTTAAGGATTTAAAAGGTAATACTTAAAGCCCGGTGGATGTCACGTGATTTCATGAGAACGTCCGAAAACGTTCGTAAATCTAGTTGCCAGTTACCTACAGTGCCCGCGAAAAGTATCCGATCACTCAAGAAAATACAATATTTTCCCTTGATATTCAGAGACACGTAATTCACTTTCTATTTGTTCTAGCGACATCTGGTAACTTTGAGGTTGCTCGCTGATATGAGAGCTATCCAACGCATTCTCAAATTAGTGTTCTGGTAGCCTTCGTTGCGGGTGGCTGTGTCTCAAATTTGTCAGATTTCACTGTTTGTGTAAATTTCTTGATATTTTTTTTTTTTTACAGAAAGTGGTGTAAATAAAATTTATATATAATGTGTGCTAAAAAACAACTTAAGAGTGATTGTCGAGGTGCTATTGTTGCTTTGCATGCATGTGGGAAATCACAGAGACAGATAGCTAAGGAATTAAACATATCCCAAAGTACCGTTAATTTATGGGTTTCACGGGCTGAGAACAATGGTGGCCTAACCACGCCAGTCCCTAAAAAACGATCTGGCAGACCGAGAAAAACAAATTCGCGAACAGACAAACTTATGAAACGTTTAGTATTGAAAAACCCAACAATAACTGCGAAAGAAATAAAATTTAATATGAATAATTTGTTATCTGGTGTTTCTGAACGAACTATCCAGGAGCGGCTCCAAAAAGAACTCGGATTACCATCTCGCCATGCTGCTAAGAAACCGTTCATTAATGAAAAAATGCGTAAAAAACGTGTCGCATTTTGTAAAAATACATTCATTGGACTGTTGATGACTGGAAGAAGGTTTTATTTAGAGATGAGTCGACATTTTTGACATTCAGAAGTTGTCCAAAAAAGGTTCACCGGCCTATTGGCTAAAATAGGATGGACTCTAAATACACCCTAAAGACAATGAAACACCCTCCAAGTGTGATGGTTTGGGGTTGTTTCGGTTACTATGGGCGTGGAAACTTATATTTTCTTCCGAAGAACACAACTATGAATGGTGCACGGTATTTAGCAATGCTACAGGATAAACTTCCAATGGCAATGGCAATCCAAAGGACAAAAACATACATGCATGATGGTGCACCATGTCACAGGGCCAAAATAGTGACAAAATGGATTACTGACAATAAATTTGATATTTTAGATTGGCCTGGTAATAGTCCAGATCTCAATCCGATAGAAAATCTGTGGCTAATAATAAAAAATAAGGTTGAATGCCACGACACTGGCTCAGTCGAAAAATTACAAGAGGCCATCAAAAAGGTATGGTGCAAGGAAATATCAGTGGAAGTTTGTCAAAACTTGATTAAATCCATGCCAAAACGGCTAGAACAAGTCATCCAAACCAAAGGACAGATGACAAAATACTAATATAAGGTTAGTATACATTTAAACATTGTTTTTTATGTAAAAAATACAAATTTTAAGGGTGATCGGATACTTTTCGCGGGCACTGTAGTAAACTGCATAAAAACAGAATAGTAATTTTCTATTACGGATTATTTTGTATAACTCCCCAACTATTAGGTCTATAATTACTTTTTAGGATATAATTATAATCATTATATATATATCGTACATATATTTATGATTATTTATTACTATATATAGATGTACGGCGCCTTAAGTTGACAGTACTGTGGGCTGTGGCTCTCAGTCTGCTTTCTTCCTATTTTGTGACAAAGCGGTTTTGCAGTGCCATTCTAAATCTATTCAATGATAATTGCAGCACCCTCGAAATGGATAAATTTATTATAAGAAAACGCAGCAATGATGGTTGTGAAAACAATGATAACGAAAATAACGCTTTGAAAAACACCCAGATAAATAAACAGAGGAAGATTTCCAAAACTGTTCATCGCCATTATGATGAGAGTTATTTGAGTTTCGGTTTTTCTTGGTATGGAAATGAAAATTGTCCTCTCCCATTATGTGTCGTGTGTGGTGTAAAATTGGCGAATGAAAGTATGGTTCCTAGCAAATTAAAAAGACATTTCACATCTAAACATCCAAATGATCAGGGGAAAGACTTGAACTATTTCAAAAGATTATTATGCCAGCAATCAAAACAAGCAACTAATTTTGAAAAAATCATAAAATTGTCTGATAAACCTCAAATAGCTTCTTACGAAATCTCAGAAGCTATTTCACAAGAAATGAAGCCACATACTATAGCGGAGTCACTTATTATACCTGTTTACCGTAAAATTGTTAAGAGAATGTTTGGTAGCGAAGCAGAAAAAGAAATTATGAAGATTCCTGTTTCTAATGATACTGTTCATAGCAGGATAAAAGATTTATCAGCTGACATAGAAGAAAACGTATGTAATAACTTCAAAATTCAGATTTTGCTTTGCAAGTTGACGAATCAACTGATATTAGTGGCAGAACACACCTTTTGGCACTTATTCGTTTTATTGACGAAAATAATATAGTTAATCAATTCTTTTGTTACAAGGAACTCCCAGGAACCACAAGAGGTCGAGACATCTTTGATACTTTGACTGGCTATTTAGCAAAATGGAAATTGTCCTGGAAGTCATGTGTTGGTATTTGTACGGATGGGGCTCCATTCATGATCAGATCAATCAAAGGATTCACTACACTTGTAAAAAAGGAAAATCCAAATGCCATATTCACTCATTGCTTTTTTACATAGGGAAGTACTTGCTTCAAAGGCATTAGGAATTGAGTTAAAAAATGTACTAGATCAAGTTGTCGAAATGGTTAATTTCATGAAAATGAAGCCATTAAAAACACGCCTGTTCGAAAACCTTTGCAAAGATATGGATGCACAATACGAACGTTTAATTTTACATACTAAAGTTCGATGGTTGTCAAGAGGGAAGGTTTTATGTCGCGTATATGAGCTGAAAAAAGAGCTGCTAACTTTTTTTGAAGAAGGAAACAAAAAATTTTGTGAATATTTTAGTTGTGAGATTTGGTGCACCAAACTGGCATATTTAGCAGAGAAATTCAAACAGCTTAATAGTCTGAGCACCAGTATGCAGGGGAAAAATGAAAATATTCTTACGTCTACTGATAAGTTAACGGCATTCAGAAAAAAATAGTCATTTGAAAAAATGCAATTAAAAATGGTAATTTTGAAATGTTTCCTCTGATCTCTGAAACTCATTCCAAAGAAATAATTCCTCTCATAGTTGATCATTTAACAACGTTGGAAGGCAATATGGAACGATATTTTCCATCATTAAATACAGAAAAATATGATTGGATCAGGAACCCATTCATTCTCATTTCCACTAATTTTGATTTGAAAATATCTGAACAAGAAGAGTTGGCATCCATTTCAACTGATCGTAGTCTGAAGACCAAACATGCAGAATCTCCTCTAGATACTTTCTGGATTTCCGTTATAAATGAATATCCTGAAATTTAAAAAAAAGCTTTAGCTGTTTTGATGCAGTTTTCTACATATCTCTGTGAATTGGGATTTTCATCACTTACAACCATTAAATGTAAAAAAAGAGAAAGGCTTCGCTGCGTTGAAGATAATATGAGAGTTTGCCTATCATACATACACACGAACATTGATGAAATAACAAAAAACACCAAGCTCAAGTATCTCATTAATAATAGTGAATAATTAAATAAAGTAAGTTAAAGGAAAGTTAGTTTCGGGATTTTAAAATATTATTTTACATCTTCTACTAGTATTTTTCTATATACATTTTAAATACCGTGCCGCACAATATTTTTCGCCTCAAAAGTGTGCTGCGAACATCAAAAGGTTCAGAACCACTGTCCCAGAGGAAGGTTTGTATCGCCTTCTTTTCCACAATACATGGAAAAGTTAGAAGGATATCCATCAGCATCCACATTTTGTATCCAAGTCTGATGAGTTTATTTTTTGTAAACTGTTTTGAGCTGTGATCAGTGGTGTAGTCATAATTTCTTCAGTGGGGTAACGCAACAACAATTTTTCTGATATAGCGTTTCTATAAAATTCTACAGCGTTTTCACATTTTATGTACATTCCCAAAAACACGTTGAAATTGAAGGGGTTAGGAAAGAAATATAGTTAGAAAGAGTATGTATTACAAAAATGTTCAGTAGAAACAGCAAAAAATATAAAAAATATAAAGTAAAATAAAACCAGTGGGGTAACGCCGTTACCTTGCGTTACCCCCGGACTACACCACTGGCTGTGATGTCCATGGTAGGGTATCATTGATTCATCTATGCTGAGGAGTTCATGGAAAATCCCGAATTGCTGACAGTTTCTTCGAAGTAAGTCGAGAAGTGGTAGCACTTTTGCCATTTTCGATTCACCTAAGTTAAAGTTATCAGCTAAATGAATATATCTCTTTACCGACCGAAACCTCTCTCTGCTCATAGTTTTGGCGAATATTGGAGCCTTCATATCATCACTTGTCGACCAATAGTCATTTTCGGAGGGAAGACAGTGATAGCCACTGAGAAGCAATAAACCTAAGAACCTTCGATCTCCTCCTCCTCTACATGAAAATTCTTATCATTTTTATCTCTCACAGCATAGAAATTTGTTTGTTCTGTTATAAAGGTCAACATGTCGTGAGTAAAAAATATGATAAACTAAAGATTTCAAACGGATCCTTACCAGCATTACTTTCACCTGCTTTCAAAGGAATTGAGTGAGGACCAAGGGATAGCTTTTCATTCCTTCTCCACCTTTGGCTTACTTCTTTACTGATATTTTCTTCCTCATCGTTATCATCTGCATGCACTTCGACTTCTCCACAAATTTCACTTGGTAAACAATCTTGATCAAGAGCGTCATCGTCAGCTTCTTCATCACTGTCTTCTGGTTTGGTAGTGGCAGCAGGTGGCAGAACTACAATATCTGTTACTCCCTCGGTTCTTATGTTTTCAACATATTCAGTCGCACTTTGAAGAAATCGGAAGGGAGTCATTGAACACGTCGACCTGAAAAAGTAAAATATATGATGTATATATATGTAATAGAGAGAGCGTCTTCAACACACAATGACACACACACACACTAGGGTTGCCAGATTTTTCAAATGCCCATGCGGGACAAAAAAATTTCTGAGGTTTTTTTAAAAACCAAATTTTTTTTTAAAATTGAAACGATTTCTTCAACGGTTACAACAAACAAAATTAGAAAAATTTTATTACAATAATATTTAACAATTAAACATCGTGAATAAATTGAAATTATTATACATAATATTGAAATTCTAAATCAATTCATCCCTAAAAATGCTTAAAAAATATTTTTTGCTGGACATTTTCAACGCGGGATTTTGACGCCGGATTTTGACGCCGGATTTTTGGATCAAATGCGGGACTGTCCCGTAAAATACGGGACGTCTGGCAACCCTAAGTCACACACACACACACACACACACACACACATATATATATATATTATATATATATATATATATAAGAATAATGAGATCATATTCAAAGAAAGGCACTTACCCATAAAATGATGTAGAATCCATCAATCTGTGATCTGTTCACACTAGGAAGCATTAAATGCATTGATTATTTTATAGTCTAGGACTCTAGGTTACCCGCCAAGCTTATATACACTTCTGAAAAAACAGGTTGAAACATGATGAACTTTGTTTTTTGGTGTCGAGCCAAAAATGTTGGAAAACCTCGTGTAATCATTGCCAACGTTCCCATTTTTGGGAATAAATAATTAGTAATTTTTTCAAATATATTTATCAATTTATATCACAAAATTTTTTTTAGGAGAAATTTGTATTACTTAATATGCATATTCTGCCAAAAAATATTTATTGTAATAAGGCAAATACTTAGGAGTTTATAAAGCATTACCTCTAAATTTTTGAAAAATTACCGTATGTTGACAATAAATAAATCGATTAAAAACTGATATTGGCGATCAATAAAATAAAATGTGTGAGAATGTGCATTCATTAATTATAAAAATAAATAATTACTGCAAAATATGCTTATATGGGAATAATAAACAACTTTTAATATATACTGTATTCCCAAAATGGGAACGTTGGCATGTAAACGGTATTAAACTGAATGATCTGAATTGTTTGTACATTTTCATCATCAGATCTAGGTTTATTGCATGTGTCGACCTCCAGGATGATAGGCCTACTGGAACCATCTTTGTCTGAATGATCTGAATCATTGATGCCATGTTCCTGAAACCTCGATGTGCTAGGACGAGATCCATCAACTAACGATCTGTTTGAAGCATCATCCTGGTTCTTCGCCGTTTCTTTGCACGACCGATCATTTACTCTCTCTTCAGTTTTAGAAAACCACTTTGCCCACTGACGGGACAGCTTGCGATCTGATTCTTCACGTTGTATTCTCAACTTTCTATATGCAGCATCTGATTTTTTGGGCCCCATCTTATACCAATAATAGGCTATGCAATCTATTACCTGGAACAAAGAAGAATTGATATGGTATAGTCAGTGGTGGGGCGTGATTCTCCCGGGCCCTGGGGCAAACTTTCTTCGCGGCCTTCCCCTTAGCCCCTAGATGTCAATAATATGATAAATTGATGATATATTGCAGTGAAAAAATAATCCATACCTTTTTATTTATTTTATATGTTACCCTATGGTTGTGAATATGCTTTTCACACCTTGATAATATATTTTTAAAACCAAAACGCTTCTCATTGCTTTCATTATTTTCAGTTTCTTTATTAATATTATTTTCAATAGCATTAGCACTAAAACTAAGTTTTGGAAAACCAACCACTTCCTGATTTGATCCGGATGCAACAGTAGCAACACTATCGTCATTAATGTCACTTTCTTTTTGTTTTGCAACGAAAAAGTTATCAAACTTCGGTTGCTTTTTTTTTGCTTTTCTCTTTTGAGCACCACTTTTATGTTTATAGCATAAAACTCACAGAAGAAACATGGAAATAATTTACGATCTCTCAAACACAGATTCACAGTTCATCAGTGTTGGGAGTAACGGGGTTACGTAACACCGTTACTTATTTTGTAACGGTAATGCCGTTATTTTATTTATATTATAACGAAATTGGTGACCCCGTTACTTTTCATTCCATTTTCAGTCATTATTCGTTACTCGTTACTTTCTTTTAAGATTTCTATTTTTTTCTTAGATGAATAATAATCCATTAATCCTTTAGACATTTTGTAATTTTTTTATTCACGATTTATTTTAGTGTATTCTGTTCAATAATTTTTGTTTTTGTAATACTAAGTGCAAAGAGGAATTTTATTTTACATTTTTGTTTTTTACTTAAGAGCTATTGATCGCTATTAATATTATTTCAAATGGTAAATTTTTAAAATTGTATTGCTTATTATTTAAGTATACTGTGAGTCTAAAATCAGATATGTTTCATTGTATTATATATCTGACCTTAATTAAATATTTGCTCGATATTCAGAAATTCTTTTATAATTGCGATTTACTAGGGGCACTCAATATATTTTGCCCCACCCTTTTTTATTAGCTAAATAATAGGCCATAGGGCTGAAATGTCTTTTGGGCCGTAAGTTTGAACTTTCTGCGCTTCACGTAGCCGGATTTTTCCAGTTTGAACCTCCCCTCCTTGTATAAAACCGCTTCTGAACGCCCTTGTATAAAACCGATGGTTAAAGCAGTTTCGAAAATGGCGCCTGACAGTGATGAGCGTCGTAAACAGAGAGCTGTTATCGAGTTCTTAACCGCAGAGAAGGAAACAGTTGGAAATATTCACAAACGTCTACAAAACGTTTACGGAGATGCTGTTGTTGATCAAAGCACAGTTGGACGTTGCTCTAAACGTATGAAATCATCGGAGAGAGGGAGAGGCAGCCTCGATGATGAGCCACGCAGCGGTCGTCCGGCATCGGCTGTGACATCGCACACTGTGCAATGTGCTAACAGCATCATTTGATGAAATCGGCTCGTCACATACAAGGAGCTATCACTGGAGCTAGGAATTAGTGAAGGAAATGTGAATACGATAATTCAGCAACTGGGATACTCAAAAGTGTGTTCACGGGTTGTTCTTCGCGAACTGACTGAAGATCACAAAGGCCAAAGAAAAGAAATTGCTTCTGAGTCGTTGGTTCGATACGAGACAGAAGGGGATGACTTCCTTTCACGAATTGTGACTGGGGATGAGACTTGGGTACAACACTTTGAACTGGGACTTGAAAGGGTGATTCTGGTGGACATTATGAAGAAAGGACAAACAATCAACTCAGAGACATATATTGCTACCCTAGAGAGACTCCAAAGACGTATAAATCGAGTTCGACCGGAGAGAAAACTGGAAGACGTCCTTTTGCACGATAACGCAAGACCACACAACAGTTTTCAAACAAGAGAGGCCATCACAAACATGCGCTTGACTGCGTTACTCCACCCTCCATAAGCCCGGATCTGGCACCTTCAGACTTCCATTTGTTTGGGCCAATGAAGGATGCTATTCGTGGAAGAAAGTTTCAGAGTGACGTTGAGGTTGTTGAGGAGGTTAAGAGGTGGCTCCAGCGGAACCCAGCGGACTTTTACCAGCAAGGAATAAAGGCCCTTGTTTCGAGGTGGAGGAAAGCAGTAGAAAAGGATGGAGACTATGTGGAAAAATAAAAACTTGTAAAAAAGGTATGTAACTACTTGTGTACAAAATTTCTGGAACTTACAAGGAAACTTGGGAAAAAAAAAAAGGTGGGGCAAAATATATTGAGTGGCCCTCGTAGATATATCATATTCTTATATTGAGAAATACTATATTTTCTAGCTTATTATAAAAGTAACGGTAACGGTAACTGTAACGCATTACTTTTCCATAGAAGTAACTGTAGCGGTAATGACGTTACTTTATATTGCAAGTAACGGTAACGGTAACTCCGTTACTTTAAAAAAGTAATGCGCCCAACACTGTAGTTCATGCACCTTTTCAGAAACTAAATGAAAAAGAAAAAAAGAATTATAGAATGTTATATACTTGTATTTATTTATTACACTGAGATTATAAGAAAATTGGTAGTTTAAAATTTTAGTAAGCATGCAGAAAGAACATCCACCAGGCTCCAAGCGCGGGCCTTAAAGGGTCCTCAACATCTCGGGCCCTGGGGCACTTGCCCCACCTGCCCCCCAAGATGCCCCGACACTGGTTATAATAATAATTGATGTAAGTTAATATGGGTATAAAATGGGATGCTAACATTAATGATATGTCAAAAAAAAAAAAAGTGATGAGTGTGAAAGCCAGTATTCATTAAGGAAAATTTTGAACCAGAAAGAAGCTGATCATGAAAATATTTATAAAAAAATACCTGTTAGGCTTCTAAAATGTTTTTATACCAATGCACGTAGCTTAAACACACTTCATTTAATTCTAACAAATGTGGAGAGTATCATTAATTAATTAAGAATATAAATGTAGGAGAAACCTTAGGTATTAGTGACCTGAGGTGGGCATTGGGCACTAGTTAAATAGATGGATTTTGAATGTTGTAACATATGTGTGCATTCACCAAAGCACAGGCAGTACATATCGAGATGCTATAATAACCATAACTTACCTCAATTATGGTGAAAACAGGTAAAATCTAGAAGAGTCGAGACATGAAAGCGACGTGAGGCGATCAGCCGACTGTGCAAACATTAAACAATTTAGTTTCCCGCTATTGCCGGTAGGTGGCAGCATATTTCGCGGTCTAGTTCCCATTTTCTAAGCGAATTGAATGTACATTAAGGAAAATAATTGGTGCTACTATAGCGTGATTCCTACCTCGATTCGGCGGTCTACCTTTTAATTATAGCTTCTTACCTTGTTTACTAATTGCTTGTTTACATTCCAATGTCCATCGCCCTTGACGATTGGTTAGGTTTAGTCATGATATTTTCGTTAGTTTTAACGAAAATATCGTGACTAAACCTAACCAATCGTAGGTAGACCACATACTATAATAGCACCGAAACTATTTTTTAAATAAATAAAATTGAATAATAAATAGCATTTTATATTTATTATATTTTCATTTATACCTTGGATAGGAATCACACTCTACAGTACTGTATTTTCGAACCAAAACGGGTAGGAATCACCCTATAGTATCGAAGTCACCGGTAGGAATCACGCTATAGTAGCACCAAATAATTTGCACTCGCATTTTTGCGAAATGCATAATTAATAAAACATTCAAATTTCATTCTACGTGTCAGCTCTAAGACCAACAATTTGGCGCCCCCCCCCCTCCAACACGTCGGCGCCCTAGGCGGCCAAACCGCTCGCCCCTGCTTTGGTACGGCCCTGGTGACTGGTACTTCTCGGGAGAAGTGTCTTCTAAATATTCTCTAAGTTTCAAACCGTTCTCACCTTTTTCATATCTACACTTCATAAAATGTAAATTGAAAATGTATAGGCATGGTCGAGAATGATGTCAAAACTAGGGCTGAGCATTTCCCGCTTTTCTTAATCCCGGGAAACAGGATTCAAAAACTTGCAATCCTGGATCCCGAAAAATTCCCGGGATTAAAATAATTAAATAAGGTTGAAATACTGGAATAAATTAAATTAAACAGAAAATGTCTTTTATTGAACAAGAACATGCTTTGATCAAAACTTTCTGGAAACTAATAAAACTGAAATTATTGATTTATTTGGATTATGACTTAAAATAACAACACAGATGATCAATACTATTACCACTTAAAGATGTTCGGAGTTTTGTGATGAATAATCCTACAGCAGGAAATGCTCTTTCCGACTCTATTGAAGTTGGAGGAATTGTAGCAGAGCATTAAATAAGAGGTTTAAATTTTCTGTTTTATTACCAGTGGCTTCATAAACATTCATTTCTTTTATGATGTTCTTTACCTCGTATCTCAGGCGCAAATCTTGTTGCTCTGTGGCTCCCATTTCTTTCTGCACAACTGCATCCAATTTTTCTTCCAAGGACCTTTGATTTGAAGATGAGTTGGAGGAAAAGACTTCGAGTTCTAGTGGTGTATCAAAAAGCTGTTGGGGTTCATTTACATCAGTACCTTCTGCCATTACGTCCGTCTCACTTTTTCTGTAAAGCTTGGCAAACAACTCTTGGCAGTTGTTTGCAATGTTGATTTAGAAGGCAGTGGAAAATTAGGACAAGTTGAATTAAATACTATTATAGGATTTTTTAAATATTTATATAATCTTACGAGCTTCTTATTAGGTCTCTCTTGAAGTCTTTTTTCTACTGATTGTTTTAAGGTGGTAGAAAAACAAGTTTCCTGTTCTCTCAACTCATTTACAATAAAAGCAAACACACCTTCTGCAATGAGCAATGTTGCATCTCTGCTACCAAGCTTCTCCAATCCAATTTTAACCGGTTTTAAAGATGAGATAATAAATTTATATATTCAAATTCTTCATCTGAAATATTCATGCCCTTTCCAATCCCAAGGTCAATCAATGCTTTCGAAATTGGTTTTCTTAGTTGTACAAATCTTTCCAACATTACTATTAAACTATTCCATCTTGTTTGTGAATCGAGTTATAGATGAAGTTCTTTGTTATGCTCAAGTCTTACATATTTTTAACATAATAAATAAGAATAAAAATTATAAATCCTAATGAAATTTAATATAAAATATATCACAAAAATTTTTGAAATAGAAGTAAAATCCATTCTCGGAATTTCTAGAAAATACGAACTCAAAGCGATAAGATACAGTAGTTACCCATTAGTTATTACTCAATCAATTTTTAGTTTCACTTTTCACTAGGAAGAAAATTATGTTATTTCACCCCACACTCAAGCGAAAACGGTTTTCAAAGTTTAAAAAACAGGTGAACGAAAACTTCAATTGTGAAAAGCCTTTGCATAAATAAATATACCTCATAATAAAACTGTGTGTAAAAGTCTCCCCTGAAAACAGAATACCGGGAAATCCCGGGATCGATGACAGTTTTCCCAGAAAATAAGCTGTCTACTTTACTTCCGAGATCCCAGATGCCCAGCCCTAGTCAAAACGAATATAATCGACGCGTGCATTTAATAAAGGTTTCAGGTTGAGGAAGGCGGCTGTTTCAAATAGTCTATCGAGGATGAAACGGTAACGAGTAGGCACTAGTCCGTTATTAACATTGTTTGTACTGAAGATTTTTAGATTAGTTTTCCACATCAATCGTGTTTCAACGGAGGGTTGACTCATATCGCGGCTCACAGTTAACGGGTGTCACTAATCGTTACTCATGTTGCACTCGCGGTAGCTACTACTTTATAATTTTCAGTCGACCACTTTTCAACCAACAAAGATTTTCGACATCTTATCAACATTCAAATAAATAAAATTGCGTTTGGCAAAGTCTGTACGTTTATAATTTGTCTCGAGCACATAATTAATTGCGCCACTGCTACGTTTAAACACACTGATTTGAGAAAAGTCACGGCGTATTGAGCGTTAAGACTTAAGGATACTGCTTAGCGGTTGCATCTTTGTTATTGTAGGTGTAGGTTCTTGCTGGTACTGTGTTGAGTCATACGAGGTGGGATTGTGTGAACTTCAACTGGATGTCAAGCTTTTAAGTGTTGGGGAAAAACACTTGGTTTTTATAGTTCTTAAAAAACGCAGTGAAGTTGAGAGAGTGCGTGTGGTAAAGGATTAAACTATGCGCTCAGCACGGAATGACGGTGTACAGTACTATAGCACCGAAATAACACTAGGCTCTGGTCCTTATGACAACATGGATGATATTGTAAGAATTCTAAATAAGAACTTGGATAAGTCTAAACTTAAAAACTATCTAGTTTTCGAAATCATTTGCAGCAAGGATTGCAGGTTCGGAACATGATCTATTGTTATGATCGGAGACGAAAAGAAATATTAAGGACAAAAAAGTATTCAAGATTCTACCTAATAGAAAATACAATTTTGCTTTCCAAAGAGATACTTTTCACGAACTACAGGACAATAAGGCTAGTTAATTATAACACCTAAAATTGCAAAGTCTGTTAGACAGCTCTCCTCTGTGCTACATTTGCAGTAATATCATGGAACATCAATTTGTGGGGGATAGTCAGGTACGTTTGCTGCACATTGTGCATATACCTGATCATGGTGGAAAAAGTTTGAGCATAATATATGATAATCCCCATTAGGTCAAAGTTACTTCTAACCTACTAAACACTATTGTGATACATATAGGAACGGTTGTAGGTCAAAACTATCCATTCGGTTACGGGAGCTTAACAGTGAAACTTCACTTTCGACGTGTTGCAGTATGATGCAAAAGCCTTTAGTCGTGTACCGTGGTGTGAGATACCAACGCGGTAATGAATTCGGTTTGATCTTTTCTCTATACTACGAACGGTTGGCCCCTTACTAAAGAGCGGTGACAAATATCTCGGTTGGAAGGTATTAACAGGTACAGTATTAACACGGTTGAAGATGTGATGGCTGGGTTCAAGCCTAAAGAAGCTTTGAAAAGACACTTATGTCGTACCTGAAATGAGATTATTGATGACACTAAAAAGTTTTGAAAAGGAGAATGCGCAGTAAAGGGCTAAAAAACAGCAACGAAGAAGAAGAGGCAAATATCATTTCGAGGCCTAAAAATCAAAGAGGTTCTAAACGCATGAAGCCTAAGGTTGACTTCCTGATATAAATACCAATCTTGTAGTTATCTCTCATAGGTATTTGTGGCTCTACAGTGTAAGGTACGATCTGGTATTAGTTCCAAGTAACTCAACATGACGCAGCTTGTCCATCCACACAGCAACGAGTGCAGTAAATTTGAATTCTCCTTCTTTAACATCTGACCTACTCAGGCATTTATAGAAGATTCCGATTACGTGACGCTTAATCCCCTCAACACAGTTGGATCGTGGACTGCCCCAATAGAGTTCGTTATACCCATCGCAGGTTCGTACTTTTACGATCCCATCATTATACAGTATATTTATATACAAAAGTACCAAAGTGACAGATTGTGAGGATGATTATCCACTCTACCCTGGAACTAACTTTTCCATACAATTATTTTATTTTTGCAGGGAGGATTGGGCCAAGGGCGAATGCCCACAAAAACACCCCACCTCACAGAGGAAGAAGACCCAAAATCAAGTACAGGGTTTTCGAGATGCCCGTTTGAAAGATTGGAGGTCATAGAAAAGGGGAAAGATGGATTGAGGAAAATTGTCACAGAATTGACTGGTTGTGTAGAGGAAAAATTGAAAATATTGATTAATCCTTGAGCTAGAGAGTTCGACAGAAAAGGAATGAGAATGTGTCGAAAGTCTGGTACTACGTGATCTCCTTAAAGGAGGAGGCATACAGTCAGAGAGTTCAGAAGAGCAGAGTCCGATACAATGGCGATAGTAAAGAGAGAGTGAGACAACTTTGCAACAAAGAGAGAATGATTGAAGACAGTCAGTAAGAGGAGGGGAATTGATGAGACGAAAAGCCTTTGATTCCACCCGATCAAGTAGTGTTGTGTGAGTTGAGCCACCTCACACATGAGAAGCATACTCCATACAGGGGAGGACATGACTCCGATACAGAGACAGCATTTGAGTGGGAGTGAAGAAACTGCGGAGCCGGTATAACACACCTAACTTCTCAGAAGCTGTTTTAGAGCGAGAGTAAGTGTGATCTTTCCAGGAAAGATCACGAGAAAAGGAAACGCCAAGAATGTTAAGAGAAGAGGAAGGATCGAATTGTGTATTGTTGAAGGTAAGGAAATAGTCGTGTGGAGGATTGTGACAGTAAACAGATGAAGGAATGAGTTTTTGAGGCATTAAAAGCCACAAGGTTTCTCTGCCACAATCAGAGACAGTAGAAAGATCAGAGGTTAGGTGCAACACAACCGTCCTACGCGAAACATGGAGTGACTGTTGAAAGGGACGTTTTGTGAAGTGGGCGGAGAAGTAAAGAGTGGAATCATCGGCATTGGAGTGGATAGTACAGGAAATGTGAGGTAATATATCATTATAAAAAGAAGGGAAAGAGTTGGTCACAGGACAGGACACTGAGGAACACCACTATTAACAGCTTTAGGAGAAGAACAATGGCCATTTGTAACCACAACTATAGATCGGCCAAAAAGGAAATCAGAGATAAAGGAAAGAGAGAAGAATAGAAACCGAAGGAGGGTAGTTTCGAAATTAAAGATTTGTGCCAGAGTCTATCAAAAGCTTTTGCTCTGTCTAGGGAATAGTAAAGGTTTCACCGAAATCCCGGAAGGAGGATGACCAAGAGTTAGAGAGATATGCAAGAAGATCGCCAGTAGAGCGTCCCTTGCGGAACCCATACTGACAATCTGAAAGAAAATTGTACGTAGAGAGATGGTAAGAATCTTCCTATTAAGAATAGATTAAAAACTTTAGAAAGTTAATTTCTTAGCCATATACGAAATCCTATACAAAAAAATTTGAATTTAGAAGTCACAGTACAGAAGAGGCTTTTAACATGCTGTTAGAAAATATCTGTAAGTAGATAGTTTTCCTTGACCTGTCGAAAGCCTTCGATACGATCTCACATGATATCTTAGATAAATTAAGCACATACGGCATAAGAGGAAATACGAGGAAATGGGTTTAAATCATATCTCTCTAATCGTCACCAGAATGTTAAAGTAAAAGGCATTTCATCAGAATATGTTGTATTGGAAAGTGGGATTTCACAAGGATCAGTCCTTGGACCCTTACCTTCTTAATTCATATAAATGATTTTTATCGGTCAGCAACATTAAAATGTATTCAAGTATGCGGGCGATACAACACTCACTTCTACACCCCGTGATATTAACTCCTTAATTAATAAATGAAATGAACAGGCAATTACAGTAGAACATGTCTATAAATGGATGTGCGCACACAAGCTTTTACCGAATTTGACAAATTAATTTTATATGATTGTAACTAAAAATCTGTAATCGCGTACACTCTACTATTAAGTGGAAATACTTTTCTTGCAAAAGTAAATTAAAACAAAGTGCTTGGCATAACATTTGATAAATTATATTTCAAAAGTCATATGCAACATATCAAATCGAAAATATCTAGATTTTTCTGAATATTATTCAAACTTAAAAGAATAATTACCCACACTCTCTCCTTACACTGCTTTACTGATTTACTGTATTCATCCATACCTACAGTACGGCACTACAAATAATGGCTCACCTGAAGATCCGTCACCCAGCCTGTTTTAGTTAGTTTTATAAGGCTAACTAACGAAAATATCACGACCTAACCTAACCAATCGTCAAGGGCGTACAGTGACCTAACAATTGGTTAGGTTAGGTCGTGATATTTTCGTTAGTTAGCCTTATAAAGCTAACTAAAAAAGGCTGAGGTGACGGATCTTCAGGTGAGCCATTATTTGTAGTGCCGTACTGTAGGTATGGATGAATACAGTAAATCAGTAAAGCAGTGTAAGGAGAGAGTGTGGGGTAATTATTCTTTTAAGTTTGAATAATATTCAGAAAAATCTAGATATTTTCGATTTGATATGTTGCATATGACTTTTGAAATATAATTTATCAAATGTTATGCCAAGCACTTTGTTTTAATTTACTTTTGCAAGAAAAGTATTTCCACTTAATAGTAGAGTGTACGCGATTACAGATTTTAGTTACAATCATATAAAATTAATTTGTCAAATTCGGTAAAAGCTTGTGTGCGCACATCCATTTATAGACATGTTCTACTGTAATTGCCTGTTCATTTCATTTATTAATTAAGGAGTTAATATCACGGGGTGTAGAAGTGAGTGTTGTATCGCCCGCATACTTGAATACATTTTAATGTTGCTGACCGATAAAAATCATTTATATGAATTAAGAAGGTAAGGGTCCAAGGACTGATCCTTGTGAAATCCCACTTTCCAATACAACATATTCTGATGAAATGCCTTTTACTTTAACATTCTGGTGACGATTAGAGAGATATGATTTAAACCCATTTCCTCGTATTTCCTCTTATGCCGTATGTGCTTAATTTATCTAAGATATCATGTGAGATCGTATCGAAGGCTTTCGACAGGTCAAGGAAAACTATCTACTTACAGATATTTTCTAACAGCATGTTAAAAGCCTCTTCTGTACTGTGACTTCTAAATTCAAATTTTTTTGTATAGGATTTCGTATATGGCTAAGAAATTAACTTTCTAAAGTTTTTAATCTATTCTTAATAGGAAGATTCTTACCATCTCTCTACGTACAATTTTCTTTCAGATTGTCAGTATGGGTCCGCAAGGGACGCTCTACTGGCGATCTTCTTGCATATCTCTCTAACTCTTGGTCATCCTCCTTCCGGGATTTCGGTGAAACCTTTACTATTCCCTAGACAGAGCAAAAGCTTTTGATAGACTCTGGCACAAATCTTTAATTTCGAAAACTACCCTCCTTCGGTTTCTATTCTTCTCTCTTTCCTTTATCTCTGATTTCCTTTTTGGCCGATCTATAGTTGTGGTTACAAATGGCCATTGTTCTTCTCCTAAAGCTGTTAATAGTGGTGTTCCTCAGTGTCCTGTCTGTGACCAACTCTTTCCCTTCTTTTTATAAATGATATATACCTCACATTTCCTGTACTATCCACTCCAATGCCGATGATTCCACTCTTTACTTCTCCGCCCACTTCACAAAACGTCCCTTTCAACAGTCACTCCATGTTTCGCGTAGGACGGTTGTGTTGCACCTAACCTCTGATCTTTCTACTGTCTCTGATTGTGGCAGAGAAAACCTTGTGGCTTTTAATGCCTCAAAAACTCAATTCCTTCATCTGTTTACTGTCACAATCCTCCACACGACTATTTCCTTACTTCAACAATACACAATTCGATCCTTCCTCTTCTCTTAACATTCTTGGCGTTTCCTTTTCTCGTGATCTTTCCTGGAAAGATCACACTTACTCTCGCTCTAAAACAGCTTCTGAGAAGTTAGGGTGTTATACCGGCTCCGCAGTTTCTTCACTCCCACTCAAATGCTGTCTCTGTATCGGAGTCATGTCCTCCCCTGTATGGAGTATGCTTCTCATGTGTGAGGTGGCTCAACTCACACAACACTACTTGATCGGGTGGAATCAAAGGCTTTTCGTCTCATCAATTCCCCTCCTCTTACTGACTGTCTTCAATCATTCTCTCTTTGTTGCAAAGTTGTCTCACTCTCTCTTTACTATCGCCATTGTATCGGACTCTGCTCTTCTGAACTCTCTGACTGTATGCCTCCTCCTTTAAGGAGATCACGTAGTACCAGACTTTCGACACATTCTCATTCCTTTTCTGTCGAACTCTCTAGCTCAAGGATTAATCAATATTTTCAATTTTTCCTCTACACAACCAGTCAATTCTGTGACAATTTTCCTCAATCCATCTTTCCCCTTTTCTATGACCTCCAATCTTTCAAACGGGCATCTCGAAAACCCTGTACTTGATTTTGGGTCTTCTTCCTCTGTGAGGTGGGGTGTTTTTGTGGGCATTCGCCCTTGGCCCAATCCTCCCTGCAAAAAAAAATAATTGTATGGAAAAGTTAGTTCCAGGGTAGAGTGGATAATCATCCTCACAATCTGTCACTTTGGTACTTTTGTATATAAATATACTGTATAATGATGGGATCGTAAAAGTACGAACCTGCGATGGTATAACGAACTCTATTGGGGCAGTCCACGATCCAACTGTGTTGAGGGGATTAAGCGTCACGTAATCGGAATCTTCTATAAATGCCTGAGTAGGTCAGATGTTAAAGAAGGAGAATTCAAATTTACTGCACTCGTTGCTGTGTGGATGGACAAGCTGCGTCATGTTGAGTTACTTGGAAACTAATACCAGATCGTACCTTACACTGTAGAGCCACAAATACCTATGAGAGATAACTACAAGATTGGTATTTATATCAGGAAGTCAACCTTAGGCTTCATGCGTTTAGAACCTCTTTGATTTTTAGGCCTCGAAATGATATTTGCCTCTTCTTCTTCGTTGCTGTTTTTTAGCCCTTTACTGCGCATTCTCCTTTTCAAAACTTTTTTAGTGTCATCAATAATCTCATTTCAGGTACGACATAAGTGTCTTTCAAAGCTTCTTTAGGCTTGAACCCAGCCATCACATCTTCAACCGTGTTAATACTGTACCTGTTAATACCTTCCAACCGAGATATTTGTCACCGCTCTTTAGTAAGGGGCCAACCGTTCGTAGTATAGAAGAAAAGATCAAACCGAATTCATTACCGCGTTGGTATCTCACACCACGGTACACGACTAAAGGCTTTTGCATCATACTGCAACACGTCGAAAGTGAAGTTTCACTGTTAAGCTCCCGTAACCGAATGGATAGTTTTGACCTACAACCGTTCCTATATGTATCACAATAGTGTTTAGTAGGTTAGAAGTAACTTTGACCTAATGGGGATTATCATATATTATGCTCAAACTTTTTCCACCATGATCAGGTATATGCACAATGTGCAGCAAACGTACCTGACTATCCCCCACAAATTGATGTTCCATGATATTACTGCAAATGTAGCACAGAGGAGAGCTGTCTAACAGACTTTGCAATTTTAGGTGTTATAATTAACTAGCCTTATTGTCCTGTAGTTCGTGAAAAGTATCTCTTTGGAAAGCAAAATTGTATTTCTATTAGGTAGAATCTTGAATACTTTTTGTCCTTAATATTTCTTTTCGTCTCCGATCATAACAATAGATCATGTTCCGAACCTGCAATCCTTGCTGCAAATGATTTCGAAAACTAGATAGTTTTTAAGTTTAGACTTATCCAAGTTCTTATTTAGAATTCTTACAATATCATCCATGTTGTCATAAGGACCAGAGCTAGTGTTATATTTCGGTGCTATAGTACTGTACACCGTCATTCCGTGCTGAGCGCATAGTTTAATCCTTTACCACACGCACTCTCTCAACTTCACTGCGTTTTTTAAGAACTATAAAAACCAAGTGTTTTTCCCCAACACTTAAAAGCTTGACATCCAGTTGAAGTTCACACAATCCCACCTCGTATGACTCAACACAGTACCAGCAAGAACCTACACCTACAATAACAAAGATGCAACCGCTAAGCAGTATCCTTAAGTCTTAACGCTCAATACGCCGTGACTTTTCTCAAATCAGTGTGTTTAAACGTAGCAGTGGCGCAATTAATTATGTGCTCGAGACAAATTATAAACGTACAGACTTTGCCAAACGCAATTTTATTTATTTGAATGTTGATAAGATGTCGAAAATCTTTGTTGGTTGAAAAGTGGTCGACTGAAAATTATAAAGTAGTAGCTACCGCGAGTGCAACATGAGTAACGATTAGTGACACCCGTTAACTGTGAGCCGCGATATGAGTCAACCCTCCGTTGAAACACGATTGATGTGGAAAACTAATCTAAAAATCTTCAGTACAAACAATGTTAATAACGGACTAGTGCCTACTCGTTACCGTTTCATCCTCGATAGACTATTTGAAACAGCCGCCTTCCTCAACCTGAAACCTTTATTAAATGCACGCGTCGATTATATTCGTTTTGACTAGGGCTGGGCATCTGGGATCTCGGAAGTAAAGTAGACAGCTTATTTTCTGGGAAAACTGTCATCGATCCCGGGATTTCCCGGTATTCTGTTTTCAGGGGAGACTTTTACACACAGTTTTATTATGAGGTATATTTATTTATGCAAAGGCTTTTCACAATTGAAGTTTTCGTTCACCTGTTTTTTAAACTTTGAAAACCGTTTTCGCTTGAGTGTGGGGTGAAATAACATAATTTTCTTCCTAGTGAAAAGTGAAACTAAAAATTGATGAGTAATAACTAATGGGTAACTACTCTATCTTATCGCTTTGAGTTCGTATTTTCTAGAAATTCCGAGAATGGATTTTACTTCTATTTCAAAAATTTTTGTGATATATTTTATATTAAATTTCATTAGGATTTATAATTTTTATTCTTATTTATTATGTTAAAAATATGTAAGACTTGAGCATAACAAAGAACTTCATCTATAACTCGATTCACAAACAAGATGGAATAGTTTAATAGTAATGTTGGAAAGATTTGTACAACTAAGAAAACCAATTTCGAAAGCATTGATTGACCTTGGGATTGGAAAGGGCATGAATATTTCAGATGAAGAATTTGAATATATAAATTTTATTATCTCATCTTTAAAACCGGTTAAAATTGGATTGGAGAAGCTTGGTAGCAGAGATGCAACATTGCTCATTGCAGAAGGTGTGTTTGCTTTATTGTAAATGAGTTGAGAGAACAGGAAACTTGTTTTTCTACCACCTTAAAACAATCAGTAGAAAAAGACTTCAAGAGAGACCTAATAAGAAGCTCGTAAGATTATATAAATATTTAAAAAATCCTATAATAGTATTTAATTCAACTTGTCCTAATTTCCACTGCCTTCTAAATCAACATTGCAAACAACTGCCAAAGAGTTGTTTGCCAAGCTTTACAGAAAAAGTGAGACGGACGTAATGGCAGAAGGTACTGATGTAAATGAACCCCAACAGCTTTTGATACACCACTAGAACTCGAAGTCTTTTCCTCCAACTCATCTTCAAATCAAAGGTCCTTGGAAGAAAAATTGGATGCAGTTGTGCAGAAAGAAATGGGAGCCACAGAGCAACAAGATTTGCGCCTGAGATACGAGGTAAAGAACATCATAAAAGAAATGAATGTTTATGAAGCCACTGGTAATAAAACAGAAAATTTAAACCTCTTATTTAATGCTCTGCTACAATTCCTCCAACTTCAATAGAGTCGGAAAGAGCATTTCCTGCTGTAGGATTATTCATCACAAAACTCCGAACATCTTTAAGTGGTAATAGTATTGATCATCTGTGTTGTTATTTTAAGTCATAATCCAAATAAATCAATAATTTCAGTTTTATTAGTTTCCAGAAAGTTTTGATCAAAGCATGTTCTTGTTCAAAAAAGACATTTTCTGTTTAATTTAATTTATTCCAGTATTTCAACCTTATTTAATTATTTTAATCCCGGAATTTTTCGGGATCCAGGATTGCAAGTTTTTGAATCCTGTTTCCCGGGATTAAGAAAAGCGGGAAATGCTCAGCCCTAGTTTTGACATCATTCTCGACCATGCCTATACATTTTCAATTTACATTTTATGAAGTGTAGATATGAAAAAGGTGAGAACGGTTTGAAACTTAGAGAATATTTAGAAGACACTTCTCCCGAGAAGTACCAGTCACCAGGGCCGTACCAAAGCAGGGGCGAGCGGTTTGGCCGCCTAGGGCGCCGACGTGTTGGAGGGGGGGGGGCGCCAAATTGTTGGTCTTAGAGCTGACACGTAGAATGAAATTTGAATGTTTTATTAATTATGCATTTCGCAAAAATGCGAGTGCAAATTATTTGGTGCTACTATAGCGTGATTCCTACCGGTGACTTCGATACTATAGGGTGATTCCTACCCGTTTTGGTTCGAAAATACAGTACTGTAGAGTGTGATTCCTATCCAAGGTATAAATGAAAATATAATAAATATAAAATGCTATTTATTATTCAATTTTATTTATTTAAAAAATAGTTTCGGTGCTATTATAGTATGTGGTCTACCTACGATTGGTTAGGTTTAGTCACGATATTTTCGTTAAAACTAACGAAAATATCATGACTAAACCTAACCAATCGTCAAGGGCGATGGACATTGGAATGTAAACAAGCAATTAGTAAACAAGGTAAGAAGCTATAATTAAAAGGTAGACCGCCGAATCGAGGTAGGAATCACGCTATAGTAGCACCAATTATTTTCCTTAATGTACATTCAATTCGCTTAGAAAATGGGAACTAGACCGCGAAATATGCTGCCACCTACCGGCAATAGCGGGAAACTAAATTGTTTAATGTTTGCACAGTCGGCTGATCGCCTCACGTCGCTTTCATGTCTCGACTCTTCTAGATTTTACCTGTTTTCACCATAATTGAGGTAAGTTATGGTTATTATAGCATCTCGATATGTACTGCCTGTGCTTTGGTGAATGCACACATATGTTACAACATTCAAAATCCATCTATTTAACTAGTGCCAATGCCCACCTCAGGTCACTAATACCTAAGGTTTCTCCTACATTTATATTCTTAATTAATTAATGATACTCTCCACATTTGTTAGAATTAAATGAAGTGTGTTTAAGCTACGTGCATTGGTATAAAAACATTTTAGAAGCCTAACAGGTATTTTTTTATAAATATTTTCATGATCAGCTTCTTTCTGGTTCAAAATTTTCCTTAATGAATACTGGCTTTCACACTCATCACTTTTTTTTTTTTGACATATCATTAATGTTAGCATCCATTTTATACCCATATTAACTTACATCAATTATTATTATAACCAGTGTCGGGGCATCTTGGGGGGCAGGTGGGGCAAGTGCCCCAGGGCCCGAGATGTTGAGGACCCTTTAAGGCCCGCGCTTGGAGCCTGGTGGATGTTCTTTCTGCATGCTTACTAAAATTTTAAACTACCAATTTTCTTATAATCTCAGTGTAATAAATAAATACAAGTATATAACATTCTATAATTTTTTTTTCTTTTTCATTTAGTTTCTGAAAAGGTGCATGAACTACAGTGTTGGGCGCATTACTTTTTTAAAGTAACGGAGTTACCGTTACCGTTACTTGCAATATAAAGTAACGTCATTACCGCTACAGTTACTTCTATGGAAAAGTAATGCGTTACAGTTACCGTTACCGTTACTTTTATAATAAGCTAGAAAATATAGTATTTCTCAATATAAGAATATGATATATCTACGAGGGCCACTCAATATATTTTGCCCCACCTTTTTTTTTTCCCAAGTTTCCTTGTAAGTTCCAGAAATTTTGTACACAAGTAGTTACATACCTTTTTTACAAGTTTTTATTTTTCCACATAGTCTCCATCCTTTTCTACTGCTTTCCTCCACCTCGAAACAAGGGCCTTATTCCTTGCTGGTAAAAGTCCGCTGGGTTCCGCTGGAGCCACCTCTTAACCTCCTCAACAACCTCAACGTCACTCTGAAACTTTCTTCCACGAATAGCATCCTTCATTGGCCCAAACAAATGGAAGTCTGAAGGTGCCAGATCCGGGCTTATGGAGGGTGGAGTAACGCAGTCAAGCGCATGTTTGTGATGGCCTCTCTTGTTTGAAAACTGTTGTGTGGTCTTGCGTTATCGTGCAAAAGGACGTCTTCCAGTTTTCTCTCCGGTCGAACTCGATTTATACGTTTTGGAGTCTCTCTAGGGTAGCAATATATGTCTCTGAGTTGATTGTTTGTCCTTTCTTCATAATGTCCACCAGAATCACCCTTTCAAGTCCCAGTTCAAAGTGTTGTACCCAAGTCTCATCCCCAGTCACAATTCGTGAAAGGAAGTCATCCCTTCTGTCTCGTATCGAACCAACGACTCAGAAGCAATTTTTTTCTTTGGCCTTTGTGATCTTCAGTCAGTTCGCGAAGAACAACCCGTGAACACACTTTGAGTATCCCAGTTGCTGAATTATCGTATTCACATTTCCTTCACTAATTCCTAGCTCCAGTGATAGCTCCTTGTATGTGACGAGCCGATTTCATCAAATGATGCTGTTAGCACATTGCACAGTGTGCGATGTCACAGCCGATGCCGGACGACCGCTGCGTGGCTCATCATCGAGGCTGCCTCTCCTCTCTCCGATGATTTCATACGTTTAGAGCAACGTCCAACTGTGCTTTGATCAACAACAGCATCTCCGTAAACGTTTTGTAGACGTTTGTGAATATTTCCAACTGTTTCCTTCTCTGCGGTTAAGAACTCGATAACAGCTCTCTGTTTACGACGCTCATCACTGTCAGGCGCCATTTTCGAAACTGCTTTAACCATCGGTTTTATACAAGGGCGTTCAGAAGCGGTTTTATACAAGGGGGGAGGTTCAAACTGGAAAAATCCGGCTACGTGAAGCGCAGAAAGTTCAAACTTACGGCCCAAAAGACATTTCAGCCCTATGGCCTATTATTTAGCTAATAAAAAAGGGTGGGGCAAAATATATGAGTGCCCCTAGTAAATCGCAATTAT
Organism: Bathynomus jamesi; assembly: GCA_023014485.1. Taxonomy (NCBI): domain Eukaryota; kingdom Metazoa; phylum Arthropoda; class Malacostraca; order Isopoda; family Cirolanidae; genus Bathynomus; species Bathynomus jamesi. The sequence continues at coordinate 11,768 of JAJOZX010003945.1, read as the reverse complement.
AAAAGAATTTCTGAATATCGAGCAAATATTTAATTAAGGTCAGATATATAATACAATGAAACATATCTGATTTTAGACTCACAGTATACTTAAATAATAAGCAATACAATTTTAAAATTTACCATTTGAAATAATATTAATAGCGATCAATAGCTCTTAAGTAAAAACAAAAAATGTAAAATAAAATTGCTCTTTGCACTTAGTATTACAAAAACAAAAATTATTGAACAGAATACACTAAAATAAATCGTGAATAAAAAAATTACAAAATGTCTAAAGGATTAATGGATTATTATTCATCTAAGAAAAAAAATAGAAATCTTAAAAGAAAGTAACGAGTAACGAATAATGACTGAAAATGGAATGAAAAGTAACGGGTCACCAATTTCGTTATAATATAAATAAAATAACGGCATTACCGTTACAAAATAAGTAACGGTGTTACGTAACCCCGTTACTCCCAACACTGATGAACTGTGAATCTGTGTTTGAGAGATCGTAAATTATTTCCATGTTTCTTCTGTGAGTTTTATGCTATAAACATAAAAGTGGTGCTCAAAAGAGAAAAGCAAAAAAAAAGCAACCGAAGTTGATAACTTTTTCGTTGCAAAACAAAAAGAAAGTGACATTAATGACGATAGTGTTGCTACTGTTGCATCCGGATCAAATCAGGAAGTGGTTGGTTTTCCAAAACTTAGTTTTAGTGCTAATGCTATTGAAAATAATATTAATAAAGAAACTGAAAATAATGAAAGCAATGAGAAGCGTTTGGTTTTAAAAATATATTATCAAGGTGTGAAAAGCATATTCACAACCATAGGGTAACATATAAAATAAATAAAAAGGTATGGATTATTTTTTCACTGCAATATATCATCAATTTATCATATTATTGACATCTAGGGGCTAAGGGGAAGGCCGCGAAGAAAGTTTGCCCCAGGGCCCGGGAGAATCACGCCCCACCACTGACTATACCATATCAATTCTTCTTTGTTCCAGGTAATAGATTGCATAGCCTATTATTGGTATAAGATGGGGCCCAAAAAATCAGATGCTGCATATAGAAAGTTGAGAATACAACGTGAAGAATCAGATCGCAAGCTGTCCCGTCAGTGGGCAAAGTGGTTTTCTAAAACTGAAGAGAGAGTAAATGATCGGTCGTGCAAAGAAACGGCGAAGAACCAGGATGATGCTTCAAACAGATCGTTAGTTGATGGATCTCGTCCTAGCACATCGAGGTTTCAGGAACATGGCATCAATGATTCAGATCATTCAGACAAAGATGGTTCCAGTAGGCCTATCATCCTGGAGGTCGACACATGCAATAAACCTAGATCTGATGATGAAAATGTACAAACAATTCAGATCATTCAGTTTAATACCGTTTACATGCCAACGTTCCCATTTTGGGAATACAGTATATATTAAAAGTTGTTTATTATTCCCATATAAGCATATTTTGCAGTAATTATTTATTTTTATAATTAATGAATGCACATTCTCACACATTTTATTTTATTGATCGCCAATATCAGTTTTTAATCGATTTATTTATTGTCAACATACGGTAATTTTCAAAAATTTAGAGGTAATGCTTTATAAACTCCTAAGTATTTGCCTTATTACAATAAATATTTTTTGGCAGAATATGCATATTAAGTAATACAAATTTCTCCTAAAAAAAATTTTGTGATATAAATTGATAAATATATTTGAAAAAAATTACTAATTATTTATTCCCAAAAATGGGAACGTTGGCAATGATTACACGAGGTTTTCCAACATTTTTGGCTCGACACCAAAAAACAAAGTTCATCATGTTTCAACCTGTTTTTTCAGAAGTGTATATAAGCTTGGCGGGTAACCTAGAGTCCTAGACTATAAAATAATCAATGCATTTAATGCTTCCTAGTGTGAACAGATCACAGATTGATGGATTCTACATCATTTATGGGTAAGTGCCTTTCTTTGAATATGATCTCATTTCTTATATATATATATATATATATATATATATATGTGTGTGTGTGTGTGTGTGTGTGTGTGTGTGTGACTTAGGGTTGCCAGACGTCCCGTATTTTACGGACAGTCCCGCATTTGATCCAAAAATCCGGCGTCAAAATCCGGCGTCAAAATCCCGCGTTGAAAATGTCCAGCAAAAAATATTTTTTAAGCATTTTTAGGGATGAATTGATTTAGAATTTCAATATTATGTATAATAATTTCAATTATTCACGATGTTTAATTGTTAAATATTATTGTAATAAAATTTTTCTAATTTTGTTTGTGTAACCGTTGAAGAAATCGTTTCAATTTTAAAAAAAAATTTGGTTTTAAAAAAACCTCAGAAATTTTTTGTCCGCATGGGCATTTGAAAAATCTGGCAACCCTAGTGTGTGTGTGTGTCATTGTGTGTTGAAGACGCTCTCTCTATTACATATATATATACATCATTTTACTTTTTCAGGTCGACGTGTTCAATGACTCCCTTCCGATTTCTTCAAGTGCGACTGAATATGTTGAAAACATAAGAACCGAGGGGAGTAACAATTGTAGTTCTGCCACCTGCTGCCACTACCAAACCAGAAGACAGTGATGAAGAAGCTGACGATGACGCTCTTGATCAAGATTGTTTACCAAGTGAAATTTGTGGAGAAGTCGAAGTGCATGCAGATGATAACGATGAGGAAGAAAATATCAGTAAAGAAGTAAGCCAAAGGTGGAGAAGGAATGAAAAGCTATCCCTTGGTCTCACTCAATTCCTTTGAAAGCAGGTGAAAGTAATGCTGGTAAGGATCCGTTTGAAATCTTTAGTTTATCATATTTTTTACTCACGACATGTTGACCTTTATAACAGAACAAACAAATTTCTATGCTGTGAGAGATAAAAATGATAAGAATTTTCATGTAGAGGAGGAGGAGATCGAAGGTTCTTAGGTTTATTGCTTCTCAGTGGCTATCACTGTCTTCCCTCCGAAAATGACTATTGGTCGACAAGTGATGATATGAAGGCTCCAATATTCGCCAAAACTATGAGCAGAGAGAGGTTTCGGTCGGTAAAGAGATTATTCATTTAGCTGATAACTTTAACTTAGGTGAATCGAAAATGGCAAAAGTGCTACCACTTCTCGACTTACTTCGAAGAAACTGTCAGCAATTCGGGATTTTCCATGAACTCCTCAGCATAGATGAATCAATGATACCCTACCATGGACATCACACAGTGGTGTAGTCCGGGGGTAACGCAAGGTAACGGCGTTACCCCACTGGTTTATTTTACTTTATATTTTTATATTTTGCTGTTTCTACTGAACATTTTTGTAATACATACTCTTTCTAACTATATTTCTTTCCTAACCCCTTCAATTTCAACGTGTTTTTGGGAATGTACATAAAATGTGAAAACGCTGTAGAATTTTATAGAAACGCTATATCAGAAAAATTGTTGTTGCGTTACCCCACTGAAGAAATTATGACTACACCACTGATCACAGCTCAAAACAGTTTACAAAAAATAAACTCATCAGACTTGGATACAAAATGTGGATGCTGATGGATATCCTTCTAACTTTTCCATGTATTGTGGAAAAGAAGGCGATACAAACCTTCCTCTGGGACAGTGGTTCTGAACCTTTGATGTTCGCAGCACACTTTTGAGGCGAAAAATATTGTGCGGCACGGTATTTAAAATGTATATAGAAAAATACTAGTAGAAGATGTAAAATAATATTTTAAAAATCCCGAAACTAACTTTCCTTTAACTTACTTTATTTAATTATTCACTATTATTAATGAGATACTTGAGCTTGTGTTTTTGTTATTTCATCAATGTTCGTGTATGTATGATAGGCAAACTCTCATATTATCTTCAACGCAGCGAAGCCTTTCTCTTTTTTACATTTAATGGTTGTAAGTGATGAAAATCCCAATTCACAGAGATATGTAGAAAACTGCATCAAAACAGCTAAAGCTTTTTTAAATTTCAGGATATTCATTTATAACGGAAATCCAGAAAGTATCTAGAGGAGATTCTGCATGTTTGTCTTCAGACTACGATCAGTTGAAATGGATGCCAACTCTTCTTGTTCAGATATTTTCAAATCAAAATTAGTGGAAATGAGAATGAATGGGTTCCTGATCCAATCATATTTTTCTGTATTTAATGATGGAAAAATATCGTTCATATTGCCTTCCAACGTTGTTAAATGATCAACTATGAGAGGAATTATTTCTTTGGAATGAGTTTCAGAGATCAGAGGAAACATTTCAAAATTACCATTTTTAATTGCATTTTTCAAATGACTATTTTTTTCTGAAATGCCGTTAACTTATCAGTAGACGTAAGAATATTTTCATTTTTCCCCTGCATACTGGTGCTCAGACTATTAAGCTGTTGAATTTCTCTGCTAAATATGCCAGTTTGGTGCACCAAATCTCACAACTAAAATATTCACAAAATTTTTTGTTTCCTTCTTCAAAAAAAGTTAGCAGCTCTTTTTTCAGCTCATATACGCGACATAAAACCTTCCCTCTTGACAACCATCGAACTTTAGTATGTAAATTAAACGTTCGTATTGTGCATCCATATCTTTGCAAAGGTTTTCGAACAGGCGTGTTTTTAATGGCTCATTTTCATGAAATTAACCATTTCGACAACTTGATCTAGTACATTTTTTAACTCAATTCCTAATGCCTTTGAAGCAAGTACTTCCCTATGTAAAAAAGCAATGAGTGAATATGGCATTTGGATTTTCCTTTTTTACAAGTGTAGTGAATCCTTTGATTGATCTGATCATGAATGGAGCCCCATCCGTACAAATACCAACACATGACTTCCAGGACAATTTCCATTTTGCTAAATAGCCAGTCAAAGTATCAAAGATGTCTCGACCTCTTGTGGTTCCTGGGAGTTCCTTGTAACAAAAGAATTGATTAACTATATTATTTTCGTCAATAAAACGAATAAGTGCCAAAAGGTGTGTTCTGCCACTAATATCAGTTGATTCGTCAACTTGCAAAGCAAAATCTGAATTTTGAAGTTTATTACATACGTTTTCTTCTATGTCAGCTGATAAATCTTTTATCTGCTATGAACAGTATCATTAGAAACAGGAATCTCATAATTTCTTTTTCTGCTTCGCTACCAACATTCTCTTAACAATTTTACGGTAAAAGGTATAATAAGTGACTCCGCTATAGTATGTGGCTTCATTTCTTGTGAAATAGCTTCTGAGATTTCGTAAGAAGCTATTTGAGGTTTATCAGACAATTTATGATTTTTTCAAAATTAGTTGCTTGTTTTGATTGCTGGCATAATAATCTTTTGAAAATAGTTCAAGTCTTTCCCCTGATCATTTGGATGTTTAGATGTGAAATGTCTTTTTAATTTGCTAGGAACCATACTTTCATTCGCCAATTTTACACACACACGACACATAATGGGAGAGGACAATTTCATTTCCATACCAAGAAAAACCGAAACTCAAATAACTCTCATCATAATGGCGATGAACAGTTTTGGAAATCTTCCTCTGTTTATTTATCGGGTGTTTTTCAAAGCGTTATTCGTTATCATTGTTTCACAACCATCATTGCTGCGTTTTCTTATAATAAATTTATCATTTCGAGGGTGCTGCAATTATCATTGAATAGATTTAGAATGGCACTGCAAAAACCGCTTTGTCACAAAATAGGAAGAAAGCAGACTGAGAGCCACAGCCCACAGTACTGTCAACTTAAGGCGCCGTACATCTATATATAGTAATAAATAATCATAAATATATGTACGATATATATATAATGATTATAATTATATCCTAAAAAAGTATTATAGACCTAATAGTTGGGGAGTTATACAAAATAATCCGTAATAGAAAATTACTATTCTGTTTTTATGCAGTTTACTACAGTGCCCGCGAAAAGTATCCGATCACCCTTAAAATTTGTATTTTTTACATAAAAACAATGTTTAAATGTATACTAACCTTATATTAGTATTTGTCATCTGTCTTTGTTTGGATGACTTGTTCTAGCCGTTTTGGCATGGATTTAATCAAGTTTTGACAAACTTCCACTGATATTTCCTTGCACCATACCTTTTTGATGGCCTCTTGTAATTTTTCGACTGAGCCAGTGTCGTGGCATTCAACCTTATTTTTTATTATTAGCCACAGATTTCTATCGGATTGAGATCTGGACTATTACCAGGCCAATCTAAAATATCAAATTTATTGTCAGTAATCCATTTTGTCACTATTTTGGCCCTGTGACATGGTGCACCATCATGCATGTATGTTTTGTCCTTTGGATTGCCATTGCCATTGGAAGTTTATCCTGTAGCATTGCTAAATACCGTGCACCATTCATAGTGTGTTCTTCGGAAGAAAATATAAGTTTCCACGCCATAGTAACCGAAACAACCCCAAACCATCACACTTGGAGGGTGTTTCATTGTCTTTAGGGTGTATTTAGAGTCCATCCTATTTAGCCAATAGGCCGGGAACCTTTTTGGACAACTTCTGAATGTCAAAAATGTCGACTCATCTCTAAATAAACCTTCTTCCAGTCATCAACAGTCCAATGAATGTATTTTTTACAAAATGCGACACGTTTTTTACGCATTTTTTCATTAATGAACGGTTTCTTAGCAGCATGGCGAGATGGTAATCCGAGTTCTTTTTGGAGCCGCTCCTGGATAGTTCGTTCAGAAACACCAGATAACAAATTATTCATATTAAATTTTATTTCTTTCGCAGTTATTGTTGGGTTTTCAATACTAAACGTTTCATAAGTTTGTCTGTTCGCGAATTTGTTTTTTCTCGGTCTGCCAGATCGTTTTTTAGGGACTGGCGTGGTTAGGCCACCATTGTTCTCAGCCGTGAAACCCATAAATTAACGGTACTTTGGGATATGTTTAATTCCTTAGCTATCTGTCTCTGTGATTTCCCACATGCATGCAAAGCAACAATAGCACCTCGACAATCACTCTTAAGTTGTTTTTTAGCACACATTATATATAAATTTTATTTACACCACTTTCTGTAAAAAAAAAAAAATATCAAGAAATTACACAAACAGTGAAATCTGACAAATTTGAGACACAGCCACCCGCAACGAAGGCTACCAGAACACTAATTTGAGAATGCGTTGGATAGCTCTCATATCAGCGAGAACCTCAAAGTTACCAGATGTCGCTAGAACAAATAGAAAGTGAATTACGTGTCTCTGAATATCAAGGGAAAATATTGTATTTCTTGAGTGATCGGATACTTTCGCGGGCACTGTAGGTAACTGGCAACTAGATTTACGAACGTTTTCGGACGTTCTCATGAAATCACGTGACATCCACCGGGCTTTAAGTATTACCTTTTAAATCCTTAAAAATCACTTTAATATTATATATAAACACACAGAAATACCTTTAATTATAATACGAAAATTATATTTTTCATAAATATTTAATTATGTTTATTATTATTATTTATTTCATGAATATCATTTTCTGTAATATAATAATCAAATTATTTTTGCAGTTTATTAAAGTTCCCCAGAATTTTTTTTTTTTTTGGTGGGTGTGAAACGTTTTCTTTGGTTATTCAAAATGGGACTACTTGGAAATTTAGACCGAAACTTAGTTTGTTCTGGATGAGACTTTGGTTTGAGACTAAATATTTAGCCGAGACTAAATTTTCACATCAAAATACCTGTAGAAATATTATTGCCGTCACTGTTTCGCGGCACACCTCAGAGGGCTTCGCGGCACACCTGTTCAGAACCACTGCCCTGGGATATCGTGTTGTCACTGAGATGCTCTACCCAGTAAAAAATAGCAATGAACATATATTGTTCTTCGATAGCTTTTTTACAAGCCACAAGTTATTAGTTGATTTGGCCTGGAAGAATATACGAGCTTGTGGTACGATAAGAGATAACCGGACGAGCCAGTGCCATTTAGTGACACAAAAGGAAGTGAAGAAAAAAGAGAGAGGCTTTTATGATTTTAGATCAGATGAAAACAATCGCTAGTAACTACTATGGGGTAAGCCCAGTGCAGAAAGTGTGAGAGGAGAGTAAAGCGAGTGAAAAAAAAAAGGTCGGAACTCAACCATTCCTCATGAATATGTACAATAAAGGAATGGAGAAGTTGATGTACTGGATCGGATGCTGTCTTCATACAGGCCACGCTTACGCTCTAAAAAGTGGTAGTGGAATCTATTTTATCATATTTTGAATATGTCCGTCGTTGCCGCATTCCGATTCTACCACACGTAAAGAGCTCCACAACTCTTTCGCACCTTCAGTTTAGACAGGAAGTTGCAAGATCACTTATAAGAGTTCAACAAGAACGACGCAGACAAGGAGGCTCATCCGCACCACCTTGTAAGGCAGCACATGATGGCATAAATCACTTTCTAAAATCATGTAATCAAGGTAGATTTACGGTTTGCCAAAATAATACAAGATTACAGTGCATAAAATGTGTGAAAAAGTTGAATAAAGACTGTAGTGCAATATATCATAAGAAATTATTTTATTTGAACTTGAAACTTCGAATGTTCTCTTTATCTGTGCCAATAAAATGCTGTTTCAGTTTCGTATATATATATATATATATATATATATATATATATATATATATATATATAAAACTTGATTTTTCACATCTGCGTGAAAAAAATTTCAATTTAGTTACTCAAATATAATTTTCTACATTGAAATAAACATTTTACATATGCTTTATATTGGTTTATCATAATCCTTATATATCCTCATAAATCTTATGACCGAACATGCCAACATTCCCATTTTGCATTTTGGGAACATCAATAAAATATATCTGAAAAAATAAAAAAATATTTATAATTTCAGTATTTTTCTACAAAAATAGTTGTAAGCATTAACTGACGCAAGTTGCAAATTCTTACGTCAATCAGATATGGTACCGGCCATTAAAGAGTCAATGATCCTGCTACGTGACCGCCAATAACTGAGCATATTAAATGTTTGTTGGATCAACATGGCTCTAAGCAAATCGAACATAGAACTTATCCTACTGCCGAAGATGGTAGACACTTTGTAGCGAATGGTTTTATGAAATCCCCCAAATGGTGAAAAGGTTTAACGAAAATGGATGTTGTATAGCATTTCAACAAATTCATTCTTCTGCTTTGCCTGTTTATTGTTTTCAAATGGAACCAACTGCAGATTCTCCAATTCTGCTCAAGGTTTTTGTGATTGGCGGCATCTAATCCACGAATAACCCTAGACACAGAAAATGCTACATGCAATGGAAGGAGCTGGAAAAACGCTTAAATGGAGAAAAAAGCCATTGACGAAGAGTTATCAAAGGCTATCAAAGGAGAAACACAGAAATGGCGCACATTCTCAAGGTATTGGTCGATATCATAGTTTTGTGCAAAAAAAAAATAATTTGCTCTCAGACATTATTGTAGAACCAGATTGTGGAGTTTCTTGAGCACAGTGGAGCTGATCAGTCATTATGACGCAAAATGCACAACATATTGAGAACATTAAAGCAAGGGAAATATCAACAAGTTACTTGTCTCCTAGAATTCAAAATGAATTAATTGCTATTCTCGGGGGAAAAGTCCAACAAGAAATCATAACTAGAGTCAAAGAGGCCAAATACTATTCCATTATGTTTGACTGGACCCAGGTGTATCCCATAAAGAACAAATGAGTGAAACCATTAGGTATGTCAGAATAGATGGTAGTTCAGTCGAGGAGAGTTTCGTTGAATATTCTGAAAGTATGATAATAAAACCCACTCTAATAGACAGAGTTTATTTCTACAACAGTTTCGATGCCCACTGGCATGGCATCCTCTTCTGTATCCACCCGAAGAGGATGCCAGTGGGCATCGAAACTGTTGTGGAAATAAACTCTGTCTATTAGAGTGGGTTTTTATGTATTATCATATTTTGACCTTCACGTAGAAAAGTGAATTTTTTGCATTTATTTTGAAAGTCATGGAAATCTGGTCATGGGCTAACTTCAGAAATCACAGAAAAACTGAAACTCGATGGATTACGAATAGAAGACTGTAGGGGTCAGGGTTTCGATAATGGGGCCAATATGGCAGGGAAGTATAATGAATTTCAAGCTAAAATCAGTGAGATTAATGACTTGGCTAGATTTGTACCACGTGCTGGCCATACTCTAAATTTGTTGGTGTGCATGCAGCTGAAGTGTTACCAGTAATGATTACATTCTTGGTACTCCCCAAAAAATTTTCACATCCTTCTCAGGCTCGACAACAAGGTGGGAGAGGACTTCGTCATTGTTAAGGACAACTCTAAAAGGGCATTGTGCAACTCGATGGTCATCCAATAAGCAGGCAGTGCAGTGACGTCACTTTACCACCAAATGCCTAAAGTTTATCGTGCTTCACAAGATATATCAGATGATGTCACTCTGAATGCTGACACTGTAATGGGTGCTAAAAGTTTGCTAAAGCAAATTGACTTCACTTTTCTCTGCCTTTTGGATGTTTGATGGAAGATACTCATCATATGATTGCATCAACAGCAGTTGCAAAGCAAAAACTTAGCATATTGATGGAGCTGCGAACTGATGAAGGGGTTAGTGAAATCTATCACAGAACTACGGAATAAAGGTGTCGAAGAAACAATTGGGGAAGCAAAGAGATTGCAGAGCAAATAGATACTGAATGTAACTTTCTAGAGAAGAGACAGCGAAAGAAGAAAGGTATGGCACTTGTATGTTCGAATTTAATGGGGTGGGGGGGCGCATAAGGAATGGCTTGCACAGGGCGCCATCACAGGTTGGTACGGCCATGCCAGTCGCTTTGGGACACTGATCTAGAGCGTTACAAACCCTCATCCCTCATTTTCACCGTTCATCCTGGGGAACTGTTTCTTTATGTACGCTCTAACTGTCGCCACGATATAGAGAATTTCCTCAACATATGGATATAAACTCTGACATTTACAATTGAAAAAAACAGGTGAAAAGAGAATAAACGGTCGCTTAAGGTGTGTTGTGTATACATTGACTTTTCATGATATTGTAATATCCAACCGTGTATTCGATCAGGCTTTCGAATCTACTCGTATATGTTCAAGATTAAGAATTATGAAAATGTTACGTTCAAGTGTAAAGTATGAACAAAAATATTCCTAAATGATCTTAAGGCTCTGTATATCGAATACAGAAAGCCTCATACATTAAACGGGGCATTATTTCTAAAAAAGAAGTGGTTGTATTATTCAAAGCAATGAGAATGTAACTATTTACATCATTATTTGTGAGTTTACTATACTGAAATAAAATTAATTTCTTGACATGTTAATAATAATGTATGCAGCTGTTTTTCTATTTACTCCTCACTCAGAAATTGCTGATAATACATTCCATAGAAGATAATAAGTCTTCTTGTATCATCAATGTTTATTATATATACAGGGGTTTCATAACATATGAGACGCACTTTCAGGATGGATTCAGGACCTGAAATAATGAAAAAGGTTTATATAAACTTATGCCCGAAATCGCTTTGTTTCGAGTTACAGCCCGTTATGTGTTTCCAGTAAGTATCCGCCTTACTTTTAAATTAAGTGCTCAAAATGACCGCCTTGCGCTTGAATACATGCCTGAACACGCTCGTCATAGACTGCCTGACGCGTTCAAACATTCCAGGTATTGCTCGGATTTTCTGGCATCCTTGTTCTACACGTTGGCGAAGCATTTCAACGATTAAGGTGTCACGTGAGCGATGGATTTCAGAT